>CM017570.1:20636777-20781777 GCA_007844125.1 Sinonovacula constricta | reverse complement strand
TATAACATCCACGTCCATAAAAACCTATTTTGCAAGTGTCACAAGAATATCTGCTGGTACATGTCTCACAATTCTCAGCACATTTAGAGCACAACTTCGCCCAATAGTCCCAGTAAAAGCCGCTAATACAGCCACTGTCACATACACCATCTGACTGACGACATTGTTGGTCTTTACACAGACCTGAGCATCTCTTTTTACAGATAGTTCCATAGTAGCCTTTGTCACACGAACTACATGCATCGCCACTGGAGCAAGAACTACAAGTAGCAGGACATGCCTCACACATATCCCTGGAGGATAAGTAGTAACGCGGCAAACATTCTCTACACTTGTCATAATCTATGCAATCAACACATTCTTTACGGCAACCCAAACAAAAGTCTTTCTTAAGATAATAGCCAACTTTACATGAATCACAAATAGTTTTCGAGGTACATGTCTCACATTGTTCTGGGCATTTGATACAGTGATGGTTTTGAAGGTAGTACCCGTGAAAACATGTGTGGCAGATTGTCTGATCTAAACAAGTCGTGCAGTAGTCTTGGCATCGATTGCATCCTTGGTTGCTTGTGACGTAATATCCATCTTTACAATATGTGCATGTGCCTCGCTGGAAACAAGAGTCACAAATTAAGGTGCAATCAATGCACAATCCATCCGATAAAACGTATTCATTTTCACATGATAAACATTTAGTCCAAGAGGAACAACTTGTACAGCTACTTGGACATCTAATACATTGTACGTAGTTGTTGTAAATACTTGTGTAATATCCCGGTTCACATATGTCACATTTGTCTTGCTCAGAGCAGCTTCGACAGTTTGCAATGTTGCATTTTACACATTTATCTCCAACCAAGACGAAGCCTTCAGTACACTTATTGCACCGGTCATCGATATCACACTCCTGACAGTTAGAACACTGGGACATAATCTGACCTGAAAATATAAATTTTTCATCTAAAGAGTGGTTAATTTTTCAAAATAAACTAGGTGTACCTATATGTAAAATGTATAGGGTATAGTTATTTTATACATATGTACAGATCAGTGTATGTTTAATCTAAGACAGCGTGTATTTAATATATATATGGTCATATAGAGCTGCTGTTTGAATACCCTTCCCTCACGAGTTACTTGCCTGAGACGTTGAAATGTGGTAGGAAGATTCCAAACAATAAGATTTGCATTTATAAAAAAACTTGTGTGAACATATATTTTTATATATTACGTGAATCTTTACATTAAGAAAAACAGACAAAGACAATATCATTATACTTCTGATAATACATTTAACCAAGTATGATGTGATTTTAGTAAATAATATATCGACATAGTCTTTTTTAAATCCATTTTATGCTTGATTGGAAATTGTTTTAAACGTTCTATCGTTCTGTTATTCATTTAGAATTTGTTTAAACTGTATGTACAAAATAAACAAATTAACATAATTGTACTAGGGCTGATTATAGCGATGCCCAGCTGTTTTGGTGGAGGATGACCCCTACATGTCTGGGTAGAACCACCGGCGCATCGCAGGTCAGCTGGAAGTCCTTTGCCCCGAACGGGACGTGTACCCACGCGGTGAGAGTCTAAGCACTGAGAGGAGTTACATGTCGGCGACTCTACCACTACGCCACGGGCGATCCTCACCTTTTCTAAGTTTGGAAATAGATTAATGTATGATGGGGCGAGATCTGACGGATAAGGCTGATACTCAATCAGTTCAAAGCCACATTGGTTAATGACAGTCATGGCAATTACAGACTTGTGAATGAGCATTGTCCAGGTTGAACAACACATGTACTAAGTTCTTAGCGGCGCTTGAGTTTAATATGTTCCGATTAACTGCTTATAATTGTAATGCACCTACATTTGATCTTCCCTGGATCCCAAAGAGGGAGACTTAGGCTCCCAGAGACGGTGCCGCGAAGGGAGATTGAATGCGTGTTAAATTGACCATGTAACTTATTTCAATATGTAAAACAATATTTATTTATTTATTTATTATCCGTATTCATAATAACTTCAGTGATTAAATCTTCTTTAAAAAACTGAATTTTTAAATATATCTAAGATGTTTTTGTCCATAATTTAGACATTAATAATATGATTTGGTTTTAAGCGTGTGGCCTACAGAAACATCCAAACATGGTGTAAAAAATAACGTGTCGACCACTCATGCTTATAAATTGGAATCTGTTTCCAAAGGGATCTGAATATAGTCTACAGTCAGACTTGAATTAAAATTAAAACTTACAAAATCATTTATATACTTATGAAGATGTTAAATTTAATGAAAAATGAATATGGCAGCACAACAAATCGACTTTATTTGTAAGTTAATGACTAAAGTGTTTAGTTTTTTTGACAACGATAACGTATTAGTGTTAAACATACTTGTATACCATTATCACCCAAACAAAGTTAATTTTATTAAGGATACAAAAATGCATTGCACTAATCAAGAATGTAAATGTTCAGCATATTATTATTATTATTATTATTATTATTATTATTATTATTATTATTATTATTAAGCCTTGTATTATGACCAAGTAGTAATTTGGTAGCTGGCCATTATTTCATATAAAAGTCACATGCTAATGGAAAAACGCTTGATTCAATAACCATTAATCTATCGCTCTTTTGACATGCATGTATCTAAAATCTTCTAAAATAGATGATGTATATAGGTTAGAACGAATTGAAAACGGAAGATAAGTTTTAAAATTGTTTGTGGTTGTCATGGTTATATACCTTTCACACAAAATGTCAACTATTTACTTTATGAAAATTATATAGATAGTACTCTTTCATTGACCTTTGTTTTGTTCCATGGTCCCGGTCGACACGCGATAAATTCGTCTCTTTCGTGCAAATGTGTTTTATGTTAATTGCATACATGTTATCTACGTCATTACTTGTGCATAAGAGAACAGATGTACAAATGCTAATTCGATATAGGTACTTTCATATCTCCTGGTGTGTGACCAATGTTGTACTCATATATCAGAACTTGTTGGATAATTCCGTCATCAGGACGATCAAGCCTTGGTAGTATCTGGTGGAGGGGATATTTACAGAATTGCAACTTTGTGTTGGTCGAATAATACTTTAATTTCCATATTCCGCTAGATATATAATTATATTTAACATGTATCTGCAAATTTATCTTTGCCGCTATGCAGACGTACTAGTCGTTAAGTTATAGTACTGCTGCCAACTCCAAAGTAATGGGGCACGTGTGGGACCTATATCATGGACGTTTGGGATCAAAGAGTCATACTATCAATGTATAGCTATATATGGTATTTAATATAAAAACTACTTAAATGTATGTCATAACATTATAATGGCTATATAAATGACAAAGTGGGTGGAGTAAATTGAAAAAGTACTAAATTGCATTACAATTGTTTTCTCTTTTTTCAGTTTGCAAAAGAGAACAAAACTGCAAATAGCGAAAGCTATCATGTTTAGAAAAACATACTTGAGGCTGTAAGCATTTTACTTTTAAACTGCATAATAACTTTCATTTCGTAAGTTTTCTTGATGCGGAACAAGGAATGATGATTTTAAAGAGGAGACAGTCTTGTTAAACTAACATTCTTTCTTGTGTCACGAAACAATATACTCTTCTGACTGCGTCAGAAACTAATTTAGAAAATGCGCATTTGCAGAAACAATGCATAGGCTTTCCATTTGTTTAGTCACGGGAAAATTGACATTAATTTGAGGGGCAATGCGTGACCAAATCATCCGTAGCTTTCTTACCAATTTGATATATTCCATTAGAATCATTTGTCCGTTTCGATTTCTCAAAATGGCCTAAATGTATTTTTTTTCCATATCGTTTCCATATCTTTAAATTTTGCTTGAAGACGCCATTAAATGTACATGTCTTCATAACAACAAGCAATTATTGTGGATCAAATTTGACATGCATGGTCATAACCAGAACATTTACGCTTGTATTTGGGAATCTCTCTTATTGGAAATTAAGGTTCATGTCTTAGATAATTACCATTCTTGTTTTAATAGTAAATATGTGTACATAAAAATTACTTAAAATCTAGTTATATATTTTAACCAAAACATCACCAGAAACAAACATAAACAATAACTATTACGAACTAGTGTTCATGAAATCAGGGACGGATCCAGAACTTGTTGGTGAGGGTGTGAATCAAGATCCATAATATGTCTAGCTACGCTACTGAATAGAATATAATGAACATGGTCTTCGATATTCATTAAATGGGGGTGGTTAAATTGTCAAATTAGGGACACAAGTTTTTGACGGCTGCCTTCTTACGGCAGTAGGCGTGGCAAGTTGACCAATGAAAACTCAGTACGCTTAAAGATGGAAAGTGATTGGTTCTGATTAACTGGACACATGTACAGTCGCTGTCGCTTGAAGAATATTGTGAAAGATTGCATGGGCCAATGCTTATCTTTATTGTTTTAGGGAATTACTCAGAGATTGTGTCGGGAAGAACAAAGCTGTTGATCGAGTTGGGCTTAGCATGAGACGTGAGATGGACCTTTCAAAGCGGTAGTGTCCCTAGAGAGATCACATGTTATGATAACATGTGCCATCTGTATTGTGACCCTTTTGAAGATAACCTACCGTCAAAAATACCATCTACATCTCAGAAAACCTTAAACATTCCAGCTGATGGAACAGTTTGCCTTCTTTGGTAGTGATGAGAAATGGTCGTACCATTGTTTAGTGAAATGATAAACCCACGTTTCATTTATAGTCACAAACCTCTGCAGAAACTAAGCAGGATCTGCCTCAAAAAGGTTCGGATTATCACGCGACAAAGTCCGCCTTGTGTGTTTCCGATCAACTGTCAGAAACAAGGGACTGATAGCTATCTCCATGCAAGAGTCATATATAGTCTTTCCTATGACATCCCAAATGCTCCGGCTTTATATATCTCTGTAACTCACCCGTCAGCCATAAAAATATCATGAACTTGTGTTGACCTTTTCTGGAGTTGCAACAGTGACAGGCCTTTAGAGAACAGGCTTCATCCCTAAGGCTATTTTAACAATACGCTCAACTATGTACACAATCGTGATAAGAATAAATATATAAGCGATTCTAAAAGCATCCTATCAAAACGCTATGACAAAATAATGGTATAACCTACCTGCTTGGAAAATGGTGATCGCTAATAATACCAGCAACATGACGGTTCCACTTGTTTTTGCTGAAAATTTAGTTGGTTTCACTAGGTTTCTGCAGTCTGTACAGTTATTATGCGAAGAGAGTGTTTCTAACTCCATTTAAGTTAGCAAAGGTCGAGGGTCACGATAAAGAGTTGTTTGTATACTTAAATTAAAATCAATCTGGTGATATGTAGAACGCATGTGTCATGTTAACGTCGAGATTCCAAAGTGTATATACTTAATCTGATCAATCTATATGTAATCTTTCGTGAAAACGTTCTAGGGATGGCGCCACGTTGTTTTACACGTCATATATGTCCAATGGGATCATAGCTGTTTGTTGATTTTTATTTCTGTATATAGACTTAAAATTAAGCACGACATGGTCGCAGTTTAGTGTATATACGTAAAACACAGTTCTAAATAATAACACTTCAGCAAATGTTGTTGTTCATATATTACTCAAACACTTTTACATCGATGATGCAGGTTAAACATCCAACGACTATAGCAAAGAAACCCATCTTATCACATCAGTGAATTATTTCACAGGACGACATGCTCACATTATAAACGTGTAATCAAATGTAAGTATTTAATCCAATATTTATCGAAGTTTCGCGTGTTCGTGCAAACCATTCCTTAAATTAAAATGTCCTTAAATTAAAATGCCGAATAGCACAATGGCCATCCCCGCAGAAGATTATCACTTGCAGCTCATTAACTATTGTTGCGAATAATGAAGTCAAAGTGTATAATTTACTGTATTGTCTTCCTAGCTATATTAGTCATACCCGGAAACACTTTCGAGTCCTTCCTTAGTGGGTACAACATACTGTCAACTACAGAAGGGGATATCCGCCAATATTCAATTTCTAATTTGCAAATTGCAACACTGCATGTGCTTAAATTTGCTCTTTGTTTGCATAAACACTCTTGTCTTCACATGTATCTAATTCTCTGGAGAACCCCTTCTGACGCCTCTAAAAATAAAAAATGAAAAAATCCCATTACCGAGGGCGGGGGTCGAATCCAAGACCTCCTGCTCTCGAGTGTGCACCTGACTCTAGGGAAAGCATACCCACTACATCACTTACCCCTGTTGATGTAGTTTAATTCCTGTGCATTGTAAACAAATCCAAAGGCGACTGAGATAATATATTCTTTTGGAAACCTCCGATTCGTATATTAAATTGTATTAAATGTTTTAAGAAAACAAAGACTTATATGGAAAAATTACTTTCAGAATTTTATTATATTCATTAATAACTACTTTTGGTAAAAGACAATGCGTTCAATTTGACACCAAATAACTTTGGCTGCTTTCTATTGTATCTCCTTTGAAGAATCATTTACGATTCCTGTCTATTTTTGACTTACGATATTCCGTTCTATTTTTAGCTTAGTGACGTCTACATTTATGTGGTACCGCCACCTAGCGTCTGAGTGTTGTCAATTCTTAACTTGTACATTAGCAATTTGTGACTTTAGAATTGTGACTTTGAGATTTGTAACTTGTCAATTGTCAGCGAACATAAAATTTGTGACTTGATAATTGTGACTTGAGATTTGTAATTTCCAAATTGTATACGAGAAATGTGAATTAAATAAATGTAAAAATGAATGTGTTTGTGCAAACAAATAGCAAATTTAAGCATATGCTGTGTTGCAATTAGCAAATTAGAAATTGAATATAGGCGGATATCCCCTTCCATACTTTCTGTTTGTTTATTGGGTTTATCGTGTTGCCTTCACTGTGTATAGCATGCCGTGAACACCTGGCATGATATCACACCCAGTCACATTATCCTGACACCGGGCCAACCAGTCGTGGAACTACCCTATATTTTGCTTGAGCGTTAGCAAGCGAGTTATACCACTACCATTTTTACGCCTTTGGTATATCGCGGTCCGGGATCGAACCCAGGGCCTCCCGTACCTGGAGCCGACGCTCTACCGATTGCGCTACCAGGTCCGGTGCTGTTTCTGTTCCCATGATATATTGACTTATGTTGTCAAATGTAAACGCGTAAGATTTAGTGAAGCAATGACAAAAGTGTGCAAAGTTAGCATATATTATATTTACAAACATTGCACTAAATAAAAAAAATGTTCATGATGCCGGATACAATAAATGCTGCTAAATGGGTCGTTTACCTTTAATTGAAAGTAAGCGTATATAATATTTACAAAACATTGCGAGGGTACCCGTGGCGTAATGGAAGAGTCGCCAATTTGTAACTCCTCTGACTGCTTAGTCTTCCAACGCATGGGTTTGACTCCCGTTTTGTGCGAAGGATTTAATGTGGAACGATCCTCCACCTGACTTGCGGTGCGCCGGTGGTTCTACTCAGACATGTGTTCCTCCACCAAACGGCTGAACGTTGCTACAATTATCATGAATGGGCGCGGCAATGTATTTCAAAAAACAAAACAAAATATTGCAATTAATAAAAAATGTACAATTTTACAATGCAGCTTTTTCTATATTATAATAATTTAAAATTTACAATTTTAAGCAATCATCCTGCGAATGTATACAAGAAGAATACGCCATACAATGTTCTTAAAAAACGATAGGTGTAGTGTATAGGATGCTTTCGTACTATTGGTAGATCTATTTCACTAACATCAGTTTCCAAGAAGGCGGAAGATTTTTTGTAGATCTATATGACTAACATTAGTTTCCAAGAAGGCGGAAGACTATTTATCTGGTTTTATCTACATTAAAACAAATAAGTGATTAACATTAACTATTGGTTTTTGGATGTGATCCGGAAATATCCGCTTTAAACTGAGGAAGATTGCAGTCATGTGCGGGATTCGTGTAAAAAGATTACGGTCGTGGTGAAAAGACGCGGGCTTTGATAAATTGTTCCTCTTTCATACATAAAACTCAGGCTCGGATCCAGAAATTTTCAGCTGGGGGGGGGGGGGTAAGGGGGCAGGCAGTGGGAATGCTCACCTGGAAAAAGAAGTTTCTTAAATGTCTAAGATGCGTTCTGAAGTATCTCTATGCAAAAGGCTATTCGTTTTTAATGGTTTTATTAAACTGACTCTGAAAGTCTGAAAATGCGAATACAAAATCCTTTAGCCACATAACTTTGTTGTTGAAACTGGTTCTAATTATTCGCATAAATATGCCGAAACAAGGCGAACGCACTCTTCCTTTCGAGTTGGATTATAAAATGCAGCTAGCTTACATTCGTACCTTTGTTTTTCCATCGATCGTCGCTCGCTTTATATAATAGGAAGGAATCAGCAAACAAATATCGCAGTCGTCGGACTTTGTACACGTTTATGAACCTTTAAAGATATAATATCGTGATATTTAAGGTAACATTAAAGAAGCAAGCAGTATGACTAAAATCATCGAATGTGTTAAAAACTTTTTATAAAAAACGGCAGGTTTTAGTGCTAAATATAACAAAAAAACGCATCTGAGCGTAGCATAGAAACACACCGCATAATACAGATACCGCTAAAAATGTTTATTTTTTTTATATGAACAGAACTATGAACTTATATAACTAATTAGTATTTCGTAAAGTAGATCGATATACGATTGTTTTTATTTAATTAAAAATATTTATCCTTTAAATCATCAAAATTAACAAGTGAAATTAATAATACATGTTATAATATGAAGTTATCTTATTACAATATTACATTATTATCAAGCTAGAAAGAAACGCAACAAGTTGATGGGCGGATCTAGCATGGGTCTATGGATCTGGACCGTTGAAACTGTACAGAAAAATAACGTACATTAAGGTAGTTTTAACATTTCAGGGTGTGTCACACTTTAATGGCACTAGTAATGTTGTTGTCACATATATGTCCAGTGCTACAGATTAGATCTATAGGACTTAGCACGCATGTATGCCTAAAATGTCTTAACAACAAAACAACAACAATAAAGAAAAAAAACACGAAAAGGCAAAAAAAGAACAAAACAACAACACGAAACAACAAAAACAAAAATTAAACTAATTAAGCATTTTGTGTAAATACATAATTTCTATGAAAGTCTTTGATTTTGATTTGATTTGATTTCTAGTCGTCAACACTCTTCCAATTCTATCATCTTCTGAAATGCAGGAAATGGCACTGTTTGGCTACATTAAAAAAATATGCGGAACAAAACATCTGCCAAAAGTGAGTAATGACAGCTACGCGTCGTGTCTTACTACATATGATTACGAGTAACAGCCTGATGCAATGCCGATTATAATGTCAACACGCCTCGTGTTCTTAATTTAACTTTAGGCCTCCTAGTGCAGGAAAATCAAAGACAAATACATATGGCATCTGTTCTAAAGGCATTGCGTCTGTTATATTTTCTGCAACATCTTTTGTGCTGTGCTCATGCTGTAAGCTCTTCAAAGCTGAATCGGTAATTTAAACGAATATTTAATCTCTGTGTCTCTTGATTTAAAGTACGAAACAAAGGAGGACGAACGCGAGCACGTTCTCGTTTCCCGCCATTCTGCGAAGTTTGGCGTGAAAACGCGAGATCAACAAAATAATGGCGGACAAAGTAATGAATTTTCCGGCTACATAATTTTATGTGCGAAAACGATGTATTAACGTGGCTTTCACTCCAAACTCTGAATAGAATCATCAAGATACCGATAATATTGACACCCGCAGTTGACAGTTAACACATTTTCGTCACGCTGAACTCATTTTGAGTGTATAGTTTGGTAAACATAAAGAATCTCGTGAAATTATCGCATGTGACAGAACTCAGGCATGGATTACAAACCGTTAGACAAGATCTTCGCCAAGGTGAAGGGGTATCCAGCATGGCCTGCAAGGGTAAGTGATTGTTTCTAGCATATTTTGCTAACTTTATTGTGTAATGTCAATCATAGATTTGGTTTTATCCTACTTGGTACTATCCTTCAGTTGTTACTTCAGAATGTTTAAAGCTCAGACATCAGGGCTCGAACACAAATGTCATTCATTTGGCTGATCCTTACCCACCAAACAATTAATCTAGCAAGCAATATTTTCAGAGGAAATGCATTAAAGATGACAGAAGGTGCTGGATCAGTACTGAGCAAATGTACCAGGTAATGCAAATTTAAGATAGTGAAATTGAACAATTGTTGGATCAGTAGCCAAGCATGGTCAGCAGGGCTCATGCTGGCATTTTCCAATGTAGCCAATTACAATAAATTAAGAAATTTGGATACAAAAATATTCACTTTGTGAAAGTAATTGGTACTTGGCAACAACTTTTCTTGATGTTTACTCTATATCTTAACCTTCGAGACAGGTTTATAGTGTGTACCGGAAATACACAAATCATGTTTTTAAAAGTTGATTCCCAGTCGATCAAAGTTAAATGGGTAAACGATGTCATAATATGTGTGAAAACCATCAATCTGACATGAGTAATGAATAATCAAACTTGATTGCATCAATTAATGTGGGTAAGCAAATTAGAATGCAAGCCATCAATAACTGCTTTAAATTAAAGACATAATCATTTAGACGTTTAATTAGCGTAATAGATGGTTATCGTGTGACGTCACACATTTCCCAGCATGCAATGCGGTCGGCCATATTTGTGGTAAAGCCATTGTTTACTTATCTGCTTAGGACAGCTAGGTCCCTACAATTCGACGATTAAATCGATTATTTCGCGAAAGATGTCTTGTGTAACGGCTACAAAGTGCAATATGACTAAATTAATTATACACTGGAGCTATTGTGCGTGAAAAGGACTTGAAGAACACTAATTTGATCGGTTTTGATCCGTACTCGTCTTCGACGACAGCCTGATGACTTACAGTCGGACATTGCATATCCAGACATAGTGAACTATTTAGTGTTTCAGCAAAGTGCGACATCCACTTAAATATTGGTGGAGCTAGATCCTAGACTAGTGCCAGGGTAGAACCACTGCGCACTGCAGGTTAGCTGGTAAACCTCCACGACCAGGACTCGAACTCATGCACTGAGAGGCTGAGGAGTTACAAGTCAGCAACTGCTTGGACAAGGGCACTGCTAAACTTTGGTTTTAAAACAGGATCATTTATTATGTGTTCTGTTTTCAATTCTTTACATCATGTTATACTATGTTTTCATTGCTTTAAGTTTCTTAAAACCCAAGTTATGGTTGTCATATTTATTAAATGCGATCGAATACCATTACATGCTCCAATTACCTTAGCAGTCTGTTTGTTTCTTAACTGCTTTTGCTTTTCCTGTTTATTGATCGATGAATTTACTGTCATTAAATACTTGTTACCGTTAAATGTGTTGTTTTTAATTCAGAAATGGTGTGGTTCTAAAAGAAGTACTGGAACTTGAATTCAATATTCTGTGAAATTATTATTCTAATATAATGTAAGTTTGTTAAATTTGCTAAAAGGTAGGACAATAATAAAAATAAAAACACTATGTGCTATTATTTATTGACAAATGTCAATGTGAAAGGAAAACCATTTTAAATAGTTAGCTGTAACAGCTAGTTCAGGCTCGTTCTGAAAACAGTTTGTTTCTTACACTTTATTAGAGCTGGTATCTGGCAGTTTGGACGAAACAATTTTCTCTCATGCATTCAAATAAATGATTTTTGCTTGTAAAGATCCCGCAAAATGCTGTTTTATATTCCGGACTGGATCCTTTGGCTTTATGGTGAATAGTAGCTTGTTAATGGTGTGGAGTGAAGTTATAGAAGTGGTAATGACAAGAGAAATTTAAAACGTTACTCAGGGATGAAGCCATACAGTTGACACTTTAGCTCATGCCATACTCAATACACAACCATTTACTTGTACCAATACAAACTGTCTAGGATATGTATGACATTTTACTTTTCCCCATGTTGCCCCTGGCTATTTACAGCCCCTTGTCTGAAACTTGTTGTTTTAATAGTCTAGACCATATGGCTTTGCTTCCTGGGTGTCAAAGGCCAGGTGCAGGTGGATTAGCATTACTTTCTCACGTGTATTATAGGCTAAAAAAGAAGTTTAATTAAAATATCTGAGTAATTTAATTATCAGTATGATTATACATTATTTCAAGTTAACTAAATTAAGATTTCTGCAGTATTTAAAGGCAAAAAAATCATAGTTGTATTTGTCACTTTGTGGAGTATTTTCTAGCAGGTAAATACCGGGGGTTGAATTTACCGCCCAACCTTGTTCTTACAGCCATGTAAAAAGTAAAGCATAACACTTTGCCTGCCATTACAAACAGGTTTTTCCTATCTGAGATAATCTGAAATCATCAACGTGCCTATTTAAAATAATGGACATTTAATGCGATATTTTTAAGATTCACACTGTCGAACAATAAAGTTAGTGTAATAACAGTCCTCACTTTAACTAAAGTTTATTCGAGCATTATGTATAAATTTCCCAGAATAGAAGTAACATGTGTTGTTACATGGGTACAATATTAGCAAACTGTCGGATACCACATTACAACCACATACACGGCGTTCTATAGACGCTAAGCGTCAATGGTCATTGATTCCTCAGTCAAAATTTTCAAGGGTCAAATTCAAATATCTGGGGGTAAATTTTGTGCATCAAGCATCATGAGGGGCACATGCTGACAACATTTTGTCTAAAATTGACCTTGATGGAAATTATTGATACTGTTGGTAGCTTTTTAGTTTATTTAGGACTAGTAAATAAGCAATATATTTCTTAATTGTTTGTTAATTATCTGTATCTTAATATAATAACAATAAAATAAACAACAACATAGCAATTAACATTATAACATACTTCCACAGACATATTTTTTTCGACTTTTAATGCAATCCAAAACACTTAAAACGCTTAGCTACAATGAATGCTCTGTTCAAGCGCGAAAGCATGACGTCCGAAAGTTCTCTCGTCCTTTCCCCTTGGTTTGTACTGACGGCTGGTATTGAGAAAAAAAGAAATCTGATCCAGATTATATATTTTGTGACAGTTCACAACACTACAAGGCTTAATCATTGTCTTCGTTGCCTGTAATGGTTAATTATGAAAAAGTGCGCTTTCACGGTACTGATATGTTGATTCACCTTACCACAAAGATGGCGGACAAACAGGTGCGCGCGCATCCTGGTGAAAAATCGATAACCATCTATAAGACTGGATTTTCTGCAGTTTTAATATTAATCTTGCAATAAACATTTGATCCGAAATCTTATAAAAATGGGAAACTGCTATGCCAATTCACATCGACAGGTCCAATTTTTATAATTTTGTGTTTGTTTCACTTTGTGTCTGCAAGAAACTTTTTTGTTGTAAATGTGTTGAAACTGTAAATTTATGCGATGTCACAAATAAATGTTGGCTATAGTTTGCTCTCGGCTAGGGTTTGCCCTGGGCAGGACCGAGCATTTTACCCAATAGGCAATAAAGAAATACAAAGTGCAGGGCTTATTTTTGCCAAATAAAGTTAGGAACGATCTGAACAGGGCCAGCCTGCAGTTACTTCCCATGATCAAACTATCACACCCTTGAAGTGACATCATTATTCATTCATTAATAGCATCTATTTGGTTATATAAAAATACCAATTTTATAACGAGCTCGATAGAAAAATCTTAAGGTTTTGTTTTCGATTCAGTAAAGTAACCTAAAATTCTATTGATGGCAAATTCTGGACCCACAGTTTATAACGGGCCCCAGTTTTTACATTTTCGGGAAACGGAAATTGATCCTGTGTGTTCTAAACATCGAAGATTTGAACAAAAATGCAATTTTTAAAGGCAAACGTCGTAGGTGATCTTTTCAGACCGAGAGGAATTTTTCAGCTCGGGGAATTTTTTTCAGGTGGGGAAGTAGCCATTTAACGGCTACAGTTACATAGGAAAAGAAAACCCTGATTATATTTGTTTTGTTTTGTCAAGAAAGATCATATCTCTCACCTTTCACTATTATGTAGCACTCTGTGCATCGATTTGGATACGCTGTTTGAACGGGTTACTAGATAAACCGAACACAAACTTTTACTTGCATTAGGTTAACTAACTTCCTTCTCAATATTAATATCTTTACTTGTAAACGCCAAACAACATTTATTTCACTATATATTTTTACATTTATAAGAAAAACGGGCCGATTTCGGTTTTTCGAGCCGATTTCGGTTTTTCCGCCGATTTCGGTTAATCTAGTAACCAGTTTGAACAGCAACATTTCAGTTATAAGAGTTGGAGAAAATGTCACATCTACAGACTGGTTATAGGTAAATAACACAATCACCATCAACAATAGGAACATAAAAATTATGTTTAAGTATCAAGTACTATTAATCTTTGTTCTCAACAAACCTAAATCCAACTTTTGAATATTGTATGTGCAATATAACCCTTTGTAATAGTAGAAAGAAAAGATGTTCCAAATGGTGCACACTTTTATCCTTTAACTGGCACACAAGTGGCAGCAGTTCCTTTATATACACAAAAATTGTTTTAACCATTAAAGTGATGGTGTGTAGAATGCTTGAAGAAGCTATTACTGTATTTTAAAGTTTTTGATGGCAGACAATAAATAACAATCTCCTAATGTCGTTACTCTCAACCGTTAGTTTGTTGTTGTTGTTCTGTAAGAAGGAAACAGTTACAATTACCTCACTGCATTCACCTTTACACAAAACATTAATAAAGATAAAATTTCAAGTCATTAACTATTTTATGAATGTAAGTGTTTAACATACTGATGAGTTAACTTATGCATTATTTGTTTTTCCCTTTTCTGCAGATCAATCTTGTTGGAGAAGATGTCAAAGTGCCAAAGGGAAAATATCCCATATTCTTCTATGGAACACATGAAACGTAAGAATGAAATGTTTTTTTTGTATTTTAACTAAAACTCCAAAGATGAGATGTCCAGTGTTTAGGCTAAAACTTAGGCTAAAGCAGTGGGCCAATTTGACCCATCACTTCTGAAGACAGTGGGCCATTCTTTATAATCAGTGGATCTTTTTAAAAAAAAAATGGAAAAAAAATCTCACCAAACTGGCATCACTCACAAGGAGATGTGGAGTGGCTTGTTTTTTAGTAGCAGACATAGCGAAAAACTTCACAAGGCCAAAATGACCATTTCAGTTAAAAAATGTGCGCCAACTCTTAGGAAGTCTGCGACAATCCTGCAAAGGCGCGCTCTAGATCACTGGATGTCAATCAGATTTTATGTTGCCATAGATTTCTCAATTCTCAGGAAGATAATATTGCTGGTACTGACATTGCCATATCAACATAGTTCTAATGAGGACCAGGTATAAAGGGTTTGCTGGTATGGCTGGGAATTTTTTATTTTCTTTTGAAGATTGGTATTTAACCAAACATAGGTTATCGACACCTGATATATTGAAAAAGAACATATATTTTGTTATTTCACAAAAACATTATATAAACCTGGTAATATATTAAACAGATAGCATACACTTTGATATTTTATTATTATATAATCTATATCTGATATATTTAAAAGAGAGCATACACTTTGTTATTTTATTAGTACATTATCAAAGAGATTTCTTAAAATTCAGGTGTTTTTGTCATATGTTTATTTGTGATTTTATGATTTGAATGTTTATTGTGGTCCAACGTTAAGTGATCTAGTGTGTTTCATTTAGGATATGTAGTGTTTGACTTGTTTATAATCATTCCTTTCCGCCCCAGTTTGGTAAATTTTTCATGTTAGGTTTATACAGGTCATGTATCTAGGTTGACCATATAAATGATACAATTTGTTGTCATTGTTGATACAATGAACTAATACGCCCAAATTCAGAATGAGTAAAAAATATAAAATTGGCAAAAAAACCATCGGTGAAAACTTCATGGAAGACAAAAAATCAGACCTTTTTCTATTGCAGATATTATTTAACAGCCAAGGACATCTATCCATATGAGACAAACAAAGAGAAGCTTGGGAAACAGCAGAAACGAAAGGCATTTAATGACGGCCTGTGGGAGATAGAGAATGATCCTGATGTTCTCCTATACCCGGTAAGTATATACACAGCACTTGGTTGTATGATCCTGATGTTCTCCTATACCCAGTAAGTATATACACAGCACTTGGTTGTATGATCCTGATGTTCTGCTATACCCAGTAAGTATATACACAGCACTTGGTTGTATGATCTTGATGTTCTCCTATACCCAGTAAGTATATACACAGCACTTGGTTGTATGATCCTGATGTTCTCCTATACCCAGTAAGTATATACACAGCACTTGGTTGTATGATCTTGATGTTCTCCTATACCCAGTAAGTATATACACAGCACTTGGTTGTATGATCCTGATGTTCTCCTATACCCAGTAAGTATATACACAGCACTTGGTTGTATGATCCTGATGTTCTCCTATACCCAGTAAGTATATACACAGCACTTGGGTGAATGATCCTGATGTTCTGCTATACCCAGTAAGTATATACACAGCACTTGGTTGTATGATCCTTATGTTCTCCTATACCCGGTAAGTATATACACAGCACTTGTATGAATGATGTGTCACTAAAATATAGTCCCTCAATCGTTGAACCAGTTCAATACATCATTATACATACAAGTTGCAAAGTTTTTCTGTGAAAAGGCCGTCAAGTTTATCTGAATATTTTTTTTACTTATTGGCTCTTTTCATATTGTTTTGTTGAGTTTTCCTCTTTTGCAAGTGATTAAAAAATCTCCACACTGTATTAAGGCTACTTAAGTCACATGAGAAATGGACTGATTTGTAAATAAATATTAAAGGAGTTGAATGAATTAAATATTTTTTCTTTTTTTTATGCATATATAATTGGGTTTGAGTTTTTCCAAATTTTGTCTAAAACTTTGCGATAAAATTCCCAATTCTGGGGGTCAGGTCATGTTCCCATTACTTAATATGGATTGGGGAAGTTTGGTTGCTGTTCTTTAAAAAAAAAAAATAGTGAAGTTATGGCTGAGACACTAACATGGGATGGACAGACTGACGTGACACAGAGGCGACCGATAATATGATGCCGTTTAGGGGCAAGGCTGGAAAAATACGGTAGCCCGCCATCCCGGACAAGTCAAAATGCAGTTTCAGGCAACTGGTCATTGATCATTAAATTAATCCTGGACAAGTCATAAATCGGGAGTCAGACAAGTGACAAATGAACAGCGGTTTCTAATTAGCGACAAAGGCAGTCAATTTCACGCCAGGAGCATTTATCAGCAACATGTAAAGGCAGTACATGTACAATGCACTCACCTGTCCAAAACAGCCAATCACGATGTGCAATACATAAAGGCTTCAAGACAAAAAAGAAAAAGAAAACAACTTGTTGTTATACCTTGTTTGTTATTTGTAGATATGACAAAGGTGTTGTGTTCTTTAATTGAAAACTTCACAATTTTTTTGGACAAGTTATCTTTGTCCGGGTTACTATACCGGGACTAGTCATTGAAAAGAAAAACTTTCCAGCCCTGAGGCATATACAAAGGAATTGGTTACAATGTGATGTTAAAAATAGACTTGCACACTAAATACTGACAAACTTTATTTCCAATTAGTTTGTTTTTTGTATGTTTTTCCTAATAATGTACCTCAACAAAACAGATGAAGGAGCTTTTTTCCCAGTGAGGAGGAATTTATTATAACATAGAAAATATTACTATTTTCTTAACTGGAAATGGCAAAATGATATTGTGTGAGTCAGCCAGTCGAACCTGAAGATAAGTGAAATTTGAATTGAAAATTTTAATAACATTGCAAGATCATTGTCAATTTCAACATTGATATATGATTATTTTGGCCGAAGTAAGAACAGCTCTGGTAACCAGATTTAGATTACATCACCCCTGGTAAATATATGCTTTGTGTCCATTGTTGTTACGGAGCAATAAAAACAACAACAGGCATGGCTGGAGAGAAATGCTTGATTTAGGTAAAGAAATACCTGATGTAGACAGAGAAATACTTGATTTAGATGGAGAAATACTTGGTTTAGGTGGATATATACCTGATTTAGACAGAGAAATACCTGATTTAGACAGAGAAATACCTGATTTAGATGGAGAAATACCTGATTTAGATGGAGAAATACTTAATTTAGGCGGAGAAATACCTAACTTAGGTTGAGAAATACCTGATGTAGACAGAGAAATACCAGATTTAGACTGAAAAATACCTGATGTAGTCAGAGAAATACCTGATTTAGACAGAAATACCCAATTTAGATGGAGAAATACCTAATTTAGGTGGAGAAATACCTGATGTAGACAGAGAAATACCTGATTTAGACTAAAATACCTAATTTAGATGGAGAAATACTGGGTTTAGGTGGATATATACCTGATTCAGATGGAGAAATACCTGATTTAGATGGAGAAATACCTGATTTAGACAGAGAAATACATTATTTAGATGGAGAAATACCTGATTTGGACAGAGAAAGACTTGATTTATATGGAGAAATACTTGGTTTAGGTGGATATATATACCTGATTTAGACAGAGAAGTACCTGATTTAGACAGAGAAATACCTGGTTTAGATGGAAATACCTGATTTACATGGAGAAATGCTTGTGTTATGTAGAGAAATACCTGATTTAGACAGAGAAATACCTGATTTAGATAGAAATACCTGATTTAGATGGAGAAATGCTTGTGTTATGTAGAGAAATACCTGATTTAGACAGAGAAATATCTGATTTAGACAGAGAAATACCCGATTTAGACAGAAGTACCCAATTTAGACAGATAAATACTTCATTTTATATGATACTTTGATAACAGAATATACTCATAACAACTTTACTTACATTTACAGCTTAGTAAATTGCTGGGTATGCAGATATCATTTGTTATATTTTATGTTTCAGAACATAGATGCCATTATCATTTGTTATATTTTATGTTTCAGAATATAGATGCCATTATCATTGGTTATATTTTATGTTTCAGAATATAGAAAGCCTTGAAGAAGCAGAAGCTCCTGCAGACGAAGAGGAAACTGTTATCGAGCCAGTGTCAGTAAGTGATAAGGACCTCCACCACACCACCACCACCTCCTCATTTCTAAGAAAATATTTTGCTCAAGCCTATTTCTTTTTTCTTCAAAGATATCTTGTAGAAATATAAAGTTACAATTTCTAATTTTGATTATTTTTTTTTTTTTGAAACGCCGTCAACCTACAATATGGAGTATATCAAAATATTGCAGTGTCTTCAGATTTATTGCCAATTGCAACTACCATATAATACACATAATAATCAAATATCTGTATTATGTATGGATGAACACAATATTTTACTTTTTTGTTTAATTTGAGATATATATATATATATATTCGGAAATGACAGGAAAAAGTCCCAATTCTTAGGGTTTGGTCATGTTTTTAAAAAATGGTGAGAAAAAACGCTGGTAAAGTCAGTAATAAACGTGTCAGAAAAAACAACAAACACATTTTTCTGCATGAGAGTGCAGTTGTCCCTTTTCATTGTTGTTTTCTTTCAATTTTATTGCTGTGATTCACTTACATTTTCAAGGTGAAGAAATACTTTTCCACAATTTCTCAACAAAACTCCATAAAAAGTTGCATTATACAAGAAAAATAAAAAAAATAACTAACTTGTCTAATTTGGTAGTTGGTCACACTTTAACATCACGTTTACATAGGTCCGTGAAGCTCTTCTACGTGAGCTATTGCGGCTGGTCCATATTATCTGGGGAAGAGTCTTTGACTTGTAACTCCTCAGCCACACAATGTGTGGGTTCGAGTCCCTGTCTGGATGAGAACTTCCATGTGGAGATGTTTTCCAGCTAACCTGCGATGCATATGTGTTTTTTACCCAGACACATATCTGGCACCTTCCTCCACAAATAACTAAATGGATGTCGCCAATATGACCATAATTGTGTTGGTGTAATGTAACAAAAATCAAAACAAACATTTTATCTAGTCGTCAGAGGTTAAAGAAAATTCCAGACCAGTATTCATTGTGGTTCAATAATGTTTTGATATTTTTTTTTAGAGAAATTTAAACAGATTGAGCAAGTGTGACCAAGATGCTTTGAAATATTCAATTCAAAGACAACAATATTTTTCACCTATTATAATCTATTTCTGATGTTGCAAATTACTTCGTTTTATGACTCCAGTTTACATATCTTCTGAGTTTTAAAATTTCCTCTATCGGATTGCTTGTATTGTTTACTTAGTGATAGTAGATTAATATATTGTTTTTTCACATTGTCATTGTCATAGTGTTGTCTTGTTTCTGTCTGTAATCCTAGCACAGCATGTGTTAAATAATAACATTGCACAGATCTCCAAAGGGGAGGGAAAACCTATAGATCACATAATCAATTACATTGATTCTAATCAGTTGAAAAAGGGCAAATATGTGAACTTGGCTGTGTTATTTCCAGGCTTATGGTAGAAACATTTGATTTTGTTTTTTTTCATTTTATTAAATTTTAATATTTTCAGATCAATAGAAAAAACACATTTACAAAGCAGTTGCAAATATATTAAAATATGATCCAGTGATATTTTTTTGGTGTGCGATTTGCGATTTTAGCACATTTTTTTAAGAAAAATGCATAATTTTAATACATCTGCACTTAAAAAATGCAATCGATAAACTAACAATCATAACGTCTGAAAAATTTTATATCCATAAAACATTGTCTTTGAGCAATTACTACGAGGTAAAAATTGTCTGGAACACCGCTACGTCACGCGCACTTGTTCATGCGCACTTGTTTCCCGTTTATATTGGCAGTACAATACGATGCCGGTAATCAGATCGACATCCAGTCATTTCCGTTTTCATTTTTGAGACGCTAATGTCATGCCTCCTAAAAAGAAACTTTGTCCGTCGTCTGATCAGCAAATTATCTTCGTTTTTGGACATGATTCGACCGACAAAACTATCACAAACGAAAATAAGATATAATGTTTTTGTACAATGAATGTACATTGTTATTTGTTTTTATGCGTTAAAATAAAACCTTTGTCAAAGATTACTAAAAAATCTCATTGTTTTCAAAATGTGCACTTTTTTATCTCATACTTTTTAATGAGAAAATATTGCTGATCTTGAAAAAACATGAGTCTGGATCTGGTTGACTAATCAGTAGAGCGTCTAACCCAGGTAAAGGAGGCCAAGGGTTCGATCCCTGGCCGCGAGATACCAAAGTTGTTAAAACTGGTTGTGGTATAGCTCCCTTGCTAACGCTCAAACAGATTTAAGGGTAGTTCCACTGCTGGTTGGCCCGTTGTCAGGACAATGTGACTGGGTGTGGTATCATGCCAGGTGTTCACGGCATGCTATACACAGTTAAGGCAGCACTATACCTGCTTAAAGTGGACATTGTCTCCATATAACTGAAATGCAGTTGGTGGGACGATAAACCCAATAAACAAACAACATGTGCAGAAGTTACCAAATGGAGCTTAGTGACATCATGTGACCTGATGTAAATACAAATAATCATACGTAGAATGATACGGAACAACGGAAAACGTAATATCTAAAAATATAGCTTTGTTTAAATTATCATGAAACTACAACTTATGAGAGTAAACTGAAGAGAAAGACACCATTCAATAAAATAGTTGATAGAGTGGCTTAGTTCTTGCTGACTCAATGTCATATTTTTCAGAAATTACTTTACATGTAAGAGGATAAGCATTGAAAATTGGAAATCACAGAGCATGCCCATATTTTATAGTATTTTCAAGGTACTTTAAAACCTTATATTTTAATATTTATTAAGAGGTTTGTGGGCACATATTGGTCCCAAATAGGCCAAAATAATACAGTTATAAATTATACATTTGCTGGTTTCGTCACATGTGCCCTGAAAGCTTCAAGTGGACATTGTGCAGTGTAAACAGTGGCAGTTGGATCACAGTTTTGAAAGAGGCTTATAAGTAAATAATGTAAATTATTATAAAAGTTAGGGACTTTAAAATGGCCTTATTGAGAAAAAATTTTTTGGTGGGACGACGCTTATGTTCAGGCACAGCTCTACTGAGTAAAAATGTCTTCTCAGCAATCATAAGATTTGTAGTTGGAATAAAAGTTTAAGCTTTAAAAAAAACAAGAAACCTTCATTTGGAGGTCTGTTTGTATGTGTTTGTTGTTTGACTCTGTGTTGTTTCTTTCAGCATCATCCATTTCACCACCATCAATTGCACCATACATTTCTGCACATTATTTTTCTGCATATTGTTATTCACATTGTTCACCATCTTTCACCTAAAAAATATTCATTTATTCATCAGAGATAAAGTGTAACGATAGAATTTCTAGTTATGTAGACATTTTAAAGACTTATATTTTTCTTTTAAACCTGCTTTGGGAGTATTGATATTATTAGTATGGTTAAGAAATGACAGCTGTAACAGTAATTATAAAATTAAATTTGAAGTTTTTGCAATTCAAGCAAGTCCAACTCACAAGACCAATGCAGTCATTGGACAAATCCAGTAATTCCAACAATCTTATCAATGGATATCAACAGTTAATCTAATGAGAGACATTAATAGTCTCCCCTGAATAATCCCTAAATGCATGTAGGCCCTTTCATTTGTTTTACTCAGTCTTTATGCTTATGCTCTATGGAGGGGCCGCCCTTGGCTGAACTGTTAGAGTCGCTGACTTGAAACTCCACAGCCCCTCCCCGCGTTTGTTGTGCCGGTGGTTCTGCCCAGAAGTCTGGGGTCTTCCTCTGCCAATAATTAGCTGGACGTTGCCAATATGATATAACAAAAAACTGAACAAACAAAATCTGTTGAGTGTATGTTAACTTTTCAGCCTTTCTTGTGATACCAAGGTCATCAACAAACACTTCCATTTTTATGTTTAAATCACATACGTCTATTAGTATTTTAATGAATTTTTAAGTTTATATTTATGTAGACATAGGAAATTACACTTTTTTTTAATCGCAATATCTGCAAAAGAACAGGCAATAAAGTCCAAGAATTGAAAAAAAGGACCCACCTACTGTTTGGAATACCTTGGATATTAACTTAACAATGGAGACAATTTCCATTTTACCAATATACCCCATTTGGATGTGATATGTCATGTCTTCAAAGATTAGTATCAAGAAAATCCTTGTATATCATGACATAGTCACAAGTGTCTTCATAAACAGACTTACTGTCATAAGAAGCCCAAACCTAGGTTGATTACAATATACAGAGAACAGTAATTGAGCTTACTTCGATATGCCTCTACTGATCAGTCGACATCAAAGTTATGACTGCCAGATTTAACTCATAATATCTCTAGCATCAACATTTGTTTACCTTATCCGTTACAGGCATAAATAAATGGTCACTGGTTTAATATTTATATTGTAATAAATTGATAAATTTGTTGATTTATAATATTCACTAGTTGTCAAAAATTATGAGAAGTCGGGTCCAATGCGGGGTCAACTGTCATTCTTCTGATTTACACTTCTTACTTTTTTCTCTCTCTTTTTTTGTTTGTTGTTGTTTTCTCTAAAAATCACAGTGTTTTTTTTTATATCTACAACAAACATATGTCCTTAAATCAAAACAATCATAACACACCCCTTCTTATACTTTAAATTACAGATTCTGCTATTTGGTATAACAAATATCAATCTAATTTCTAATTTCCTCTTTCTTAACAATAGAACACACATTGAAAACTCTTCCTACAAGCTTAGATAAAAAAAACAACTGCCTCCTTCTATTTTCTTTAC
Organism: Sinonovacula constricta; assembly: GCA_007844125.1. Taxonomy (NCBI): domain Eukaryota; kingdom Metazoa; phylum Mollusca; class Bivalvia; order Cardiida; family Solecurtidae; genus Sinonovacula; species Sinonovacula constricta. Next base: position 20,757,901 of record CM017570.1, on the reverse strand, counting down.
TTGCAACACACCCCTATACAATCCAGGTTGAGAGGTTAGAAGTCGCTGACTTAAAAGTCCTCAGCCCCTCACTGTCTGGGTTCGAGTCCCGTTTGGTGTGAAAACTTTCATGTGGGGAGGTTTTCCAGCTAACCTTCAGTGCGCCAGTGGTTTTACTCAGTCATAAGTCTGGGGTTCTCCTCCACCAATAACTAGCTGGACGTCACCAATATGACCATAATTGTGTCGATGAAATGTAACAAATACAAAACAAACCATCCAGCCCCAAAAGGTCATGGCATCTTCTAGTGTCTACATACTTTCTAACTTCCCAAGCTTCAAAAAACACCACATCCCTGCAGTTCATCATGATTCCTCCCAGACAGAGGTCAGAGGGCTTCCTCCACCAATAATTAGCTTGACATCATAAATATGATGTAACAGAAAACAAACATACCACACAGCTCAAAGATTCTAAACACACTACATTCTGTCAATCCTCTTTCTTTTCTACTGTTTGCTATACTCTGACCATCCCATTTGACCTTTCAGCCCCAAATTGTCATGACCTCTGACCCCAAGGTCATGCTAGAGAAACTTGACCTTGAACTTCAGAATCTGGTAAGTAACTTTCATCCGGAGCTCTGTCAAAGTTAGACAACTCCAGTTCTCTTGTGGGACCACAAGGTAAAAAATTGCAGTTATTGATTTATAAACCCTCGGCCACTAAGGCTTACAAATCTAAGTACCCTAAAGACCGGTCCAATCTAGAATGCCAGTTTGTGATTAATTCTTTGATAGGGCTTACAGTTACGAGACAAAAGTATCTTTTTTTGTTGCTGTTTACAATGAAAGCACAATAAAAAAAATACAGAATATATGATTGAATTCTGAATTTTAAGTTGATTTTTTTTTTTTTTTTTTTTTTTCATTTTTACATTTTCGTACATTAACATGTAGATATTCATCCTTTCAGGTTGTTCATAACCATAGCCTTTGTTTTTTTCATCACTGCTTATATTCCATCATGAGTCTCATCAACTGATCATAATTTCATGATATATCTTTATGCACCTTTTATATCATAACTTGATTTACTTATAGATAAATATCCCTTATTTTTACTTTTTAGATATGACCTTACTCACTTTACACTAAATTTTAGGCTGAATGTATCATGAAATGATGAAAACATAATATAATTTTTCGCTTTATTAACATTGTTACAAAGGTTTAGGTTGCATATCTTAAATATTATTATAAAAACATAATTAATGAAAATAAAAATACAGTAAATTGTATGAAAGTACGATACCTTTCAAGCAAGATAACTAAATCAGTTAATTTCTTTTAAGGGGCATTTCCAGAAAGGTGGTTTAAATGAAAGGATTCAATTCAAGATTTATAAGATACACATATAGTTGATTTTGGTGAATTAAAAAAAATGTTTTTATAACAGTATCTTGTAAATGTGATAAAAAAGGCCTGCATAATTGTACATATATATATGTTATTCTTTTCATGTCGTTTTTGTTAATTTGTTTCTGTTGTACCATATGTTTCTGTGAGCAGTTTTGTTAGTGCATTTTTTAAATACTTGCTGTTGACAAAATGTTGTGTTTCTTCTAATATATACAATTCAAAATTCATTTTTCCAAACAGTCATTTTCAGATGTTACGAAACTCTGAAAGGTTTTTGGTATTTGCATAACTAATCATTAAGTAGAAAGTAGTTTCTATGATAATGTTTTCCTTAACTTCACTGATCTGTTTAAATAAATTGGTTTATCTGATAAGTGTAATTGTTAGAGTGTTGTGAACAAATAACGTACATGTGAACTCTCCCACTTTTGCAGGGAGACTCCCACTTTTTAGGTTCAGAATTACTTGAAATGAGGGTTGTTTTAGACATTTTCAGAAAATCTCCCTACTTGGAAACTGATAGATCCATTCTTTTACGAAAATAACTAATCTCCTATTTTGCAAATGAAAGAATTCCCACTTGTGGCCTCAGAAAAAGTTCACATTGATGAATTAACCTACTTTGCACAAATTAACACATGCTGTTTTGTAATAATGTCTGTGACCATTTCATCTTGATATGAATAGAAACTTGAAAAAACAAGTTAAACAATTTCATTTTTAGTGATTGAAAGCAACTTTATTTACTGATTATTAATCCCAATCAATTGCCCACTTCCTGGGTAGAACCAGTCCTCAGTTTGTAGAAAACTTATCATGTAGCAACTATAGTTACTGCCATTGGTATGAATCTAAAATCACCATAAGCTATTATCTAATTTCATATTTTGTTTTTTCAGACCCCTAAACAAGGTGCAAAAAGAAAGAGAAAGAGCAGTCCAGCGGTATGTTATGTAACATTTGAAAATGCATCAGAAATCTTATTATTTAAAATGATCATTTAACATCATTAAGAATGTTTCTGTCCAAAATTATGATTTAACACCCTTAAGAAATCTGTAATTATCAAAGTAATTTTTTACACACTTCATTGTTATCCAAAGTGAACATTCAACACCCTTAGGAAATCTTTATTATCCAAAGTGAGCATTTAACACACTTAAGAAATATTTATTATCCAAAGTGAGCATTTAACACTCTTAAAAAATCTTTATTATCCAAAGTGAGCATTTAACACATTTAAGAAATCTTTATTATCCAAAGTGAACATTTAACACACTTAAGAAATCTTCATTATCCAAAGTGAGCATTTAACACACTTAAGAAATCTTTATTATCCAAAGTGAGCATTTTACACATTTAAGAAATCTTTATTATCCAAAGTGAGCATTTAACACACTTAAGAAATCTTTATTATCCAAAGTGAGCATTTTACACACTTAAGAAAGCTTTATTATCCAAAGTGAGCATTTAACACACTTAAGAAATCTTTATTATCCAAAGTGAGCATTTAACACACTTAAGAAATCTTCATTATCCAAAGGGAGCATTTAACACACTTAAGAAATCTTTATTATCCAAAGGGAGCATTTAACACACTTAAGAAATCTTCATTATCCAAAGGGAGCATTTAACACACTTAAGAAATCTTTATTATCCAAAGGGAGCATTTAACACACTTTAGAAATCTTTATTATCCAAAGGGAGCATTTAACACACTTAAGAAATCTTCATTATCCAAAGGGAGCATTTAACACACTTAAGAAATCTTCATTATCCAAAGGGAGCATTTGACACACTAAAGAAATCTTTATTATCCAAAGGGAGCATTTAACACACTTAAGAAATCTTTATTATCCAAAGGGAGCATTGAACACACTTAAGAAATCTTTATTTTCCAAAGGGAGCATTTAACACACTTAAGAAATCTTCATTATCCAAAGTGAGCATTTAACACACTTAAGAAATCTTTATTATCCAAAGGGAGCATTTAACACCCTTAAGGAATCTTTATTATCCAAAGGGAGCATTTAACACCCTTAAGAAATCATCTTTTATCCAAAGGGAGCATTTTACACATTTAAGAAATCTTTATTATCCAAAGGGAGCATTGAACACACTTAAGAAATCTTTATTATCCAGAGGGAGCATTTAACACACTTTAGAAATCTTTATTATCCAAAGGGAGCATTTAACACACTAAAGAAATCTTTATTATCCAAAGTGAGCATTTAACACACTAAAGAAATCTTTATTATCCAAAGTAAGCATTTAACACACTTAAAAAATCTTCATTATCCAAAGGGAGCAATTAACACACTTAAGAAATCTTCATTATCCAAAGTGAGCATTTAACACACTTAAGAAATCTTTATTATCCAAAGGGAGCATTTAACACCCTTAAGAAATCTTTATTATCCAAAGGGAGCATTTTACACATTTAAGAAATCTTTATTATCCAAAGGGAGCATTGAACACACTTAAGAAATCTTTATTATCCAGAGGGAGCATTTAACACACTTTAGAAATCTTTATTATCCAAAGGGAGCATTTTACACATTTAAGAAATCTTTATTATCCAAAGGGAGCATTTTACACATTTAAGAAATCTTTATTATCCAAAGGGAGCATTGAACACATTTAAGAAATCTTTATTATCCAAAGGGAGCATTGAACACACTTAAGAAATCTTTATTATCCAGAGGGAGCATTTAACACATTTAAGAAATCTTTATTATCCAAAGTGAGCATTGAACACACTTAAGAAATCTTTATTATCCAAACGGAGCATTTAACACACAAGAAATCTTTATTATCCAAAGGGAGCATTGAACACACTTAAGAAATCGTTATTATCCAGAGGGAGCATTTAACACACTTAAGAAATCTTTATTATCCAAAGGGAGCATTTTACACATTTAAGAAATCTTTATTATCCAAAGTGGGCATTTAACACACTTAAGAAATCTTTATTATCTAGAGGGAGCATTTAACACACTTAAGAAATCTTTATTATCCAAAGGGAGCATTTAACACTCTTAAGAAGTCTTCATTATCCAAAGGGAGCATTTAACACACTTAAGAAATCTTTATTATCCAAAGGGAGCATTTAACACACTAAAGAAATCTTTATTATCCAAAGGGAGCATTTAACACACTTAAGAAATCTTTATTATCCAAAGGGAGCATTTAACACACTTAAGAAATCTTTATTATCCAAAGGGACCATTTAACACACTTAAAAAATCTTCATTATCCAAAGGGAGCATTTAACACACTTAAGAAATCTTCATTATCCAAAGTGAGCATTTAACACACTTAAGAAATCTTTATTATCCAAAGTAAGCATTGAACACACTTAAGAAATCTTTATTATCCAGAGGGAGCATTTGACACACTCAAGAAATCAATTATCCAAAGTGAGTTTTTAACACACTTAAGAAATCTTTATTATCCAAAGGGACCATTTAACACACTTAAAAAATCTTCATTATCCAAAGGGAGCATTTAACACACTTAAGAAATCTTCATTATCCAAAGTAAGCATTGAACACACTTAAGAAATCTTTATTATCCAAAGGGAGCATTTTACACATTTAAGAAATCTTTATTATCCAAAGGGAGCATTGAACACACTTAAGAAATCTTTATTATCCAGAGGAAGCATTTAACACACTTAAGAAATCTTTATTATCCAAAGGGAGCATTTTACACACTTAAGAAATCTTTATTATCCAAAGGGAGCATTTAACACACTTAAGAAATCTTTATTATCCAAAGTGAGAATTTAACACACTTAAGAAATCTTTATTATCCAGAGGGAGCATTTAACACACTTAAGAAATCTTTATTATCCAAAGGGAGCATTTTACACACTTAAGAAATCTTTATTATCCAAAGGGAGCATTGAACACACTTAAGAAATCTTTATTATCCAGAGGAAGCATTTAACACACTTAAGAAATCTTTATTATCCAAAGGGAGCATTTAACACACTTAAGAAATCTTTATTATCCAAAGGGAGCATATAACACACTTAAGAAATCTTTATTATCCAAAGGGAGCATTTAACACACTTAAGAAATCTTTATTATCCAAAGTGAGCATTTAACACATTTAAGAAATCTTTATTATCCAAAGGGAGCATTTAACACACTTAAGAAATCTTTATTATCCAGAGTGGGCATTTAACACACTTAAGAAATCTTTATTATCCAAAGGGAGCATTTAACACACTTAAGAAATCTTTATTATCCAAAGGGAGCATTGAACACACTTAAGAAATCTTTATTATCCAGAGTGGGCATTTAACACATTTAAGAAATCTTTATTATCCAAAGTGGGCATTTAACACACTTTAGAAATTTTTATTATCCAAAGGGAGCATTTAACACACTTAAGAAATCAATTATCCAAAGGGAGCATTTAACACACTTAAGAAATCTTTATTATCCAAAGTGGGCATTTAACACACTTAAGAAATCTTTATTATCCAAAGGGAGCATTTAACACACTTAAGAAATCTTTATTATCCAAAGGGAGCATTTAACACACTTAAGAAATCTTTATTATCCAAAGTGGGCATTTAACACACTTAAGAAATCTTTATTATCCAAAGGGAGCATTTAACACACTTAAGAAATCTTTATTATCCAAAGTGGGCATTTAACACACTTAAGAAATCTTTATTATCCAAAGGGAGCATTTAACACACTTAAGAAATCTTTATTATCCAGAGTGGGCATTTAACACACTTAAGAAATCTTTATTATCCAAAGTGGGCATTTAACACACTTAAGAAATCTTTATTATCCAAAGTAAGCATTTAACACACTTAAGAAATCTTTATTATCCAAAGTGGGCATTTAACACACTTAAGAAATCTTTATTATCCAAAGGGAGCATTTAACACACTTAAGAAATCTTTATTATCCAGAGTGGGCATTTAACACACTTAAGAAATCTTTATTATCCAAAGTGGGCATTTAACACACTTAAGAAATCTTTATTATCCAAAGTGGGCATTTAACACACTTAAGAAATCTTTATTATCCAAAGGGAGCATTTAACACACTTAAGAAATCTTTATTATCCAGAGTGGGCATTTAACACACTTAAGAAATCTTTATTATCCAGAGTGGGCATTTAACACACTTAAGAAATCTTTATTATCCAAAGTAAGCATTTAACACACTTAAGAAATCTTTATTATCCAAAGGGAGCATTTAACACACTTAAGAAATCTTTATTATCCAAAGGGAGCATTTAACACACTTAAGAAATCTTTATTATCCAAAGTGGGCATTTAACACACTTAAGAAATCTTTATTATCCAAAGGGAGCATTTAACACACTTAAGAAATCTTTATTATCCAGAGTGGGCATTTAACACACTTAAGAAATCTTTATTATCCAAAGTGGGCATTTAACACACTTTAGAAATCTTTATTATCCAAAGTAAGCATTTAACACACTTAAGAAATCTTTATTATCCAAAGTGGGCATTTAACACACTTTAGAAATCTTTATTATCCAAAGGGAGCATTTAACACACTTAAGAAATCTTTATTATCCAGAGTGGGCATTTAACACACTTAAGAAATCTTTATTATCCAAAGTGGGCATTTAACACACTTAAGAAATCTTTATTATCCAAAGTGGGCATTTAACACACTTAAGAAATCTTTATTATCCAAAGGGAGCATTTAACACACTTAAGAAATCTTTATTATCCAGAGTGGGCATTTAACACACTTAAGAAATCTTTATTATCCAAAGTGGGCATTTAACACACTTAAGAAATCTTTATTATCCAAAGTGGGCATTTAACACACTTAAGAAATCTTTATTATCCAAAGGGAGCATTTAACACACTTAAGAAATCTTTATTATCCAGAGTGGGCATTTAACACACTTAAGAAATCTTTATTATCCAGAGTGGGCATTTAACACACTTAAGAAATCTTTATTATCCAAAGTAAGCATTTAACACACTTAAGAAATCTTTATTATCCAAAGGGAGCATTTAACACACTTAAGAAATCTTTATTATCCAAAGGGAGCATTTAACACACTTAAGAAATCTTTATTATCCAAAGTGGGCATTTAACACACTTAAGAAATCTTTATTATCCAAAGTAAGCATTTAACACACTTAAGAAATCTTTATTATCCAAAGTGGGCATTTAACACACTTAAGAAATCTTTATTATCCAAAGGGAGCATTTAACACACTTAAGAAATCTTTATTATCCAGAGTGGGCATTTAACACACTTAAGAAATCTTTATTATCCAAAGTGGGCATTTAACACACTTAAGAAATCTTTATTATCCAAAGTGGGCATTTAACACACTTAAGAAATCTTTATTATCCAAAGGGAGCATTTAACACACTTAAGAAATCTTTATTATCCAGAGTGGGCATTTAACACACTTAAGAAATCTTTATTATCCAGAGTGGGCATTTAACACACTTAAGAAATCTTTATTATCCAAAGTAAGCATTTAACACACTTAAGAAATCTTTATTATCCAAAGGGAGCATTTAACACACTTAAGAAATCTTTATTATCCAAAGGGAGCATTTAACACACTTAAGAAATCTTTATTATCCAAAGTGGGCATTTAACACACTTAAGAAATCTTTATTATCCAAAGGGAGCATTTAACACACTTAAGAAATCTTTATTATCCAAAGTGGGCATTTAACACACTTAAGAAATCTTTATTATCCAAAGGGAGCATTTAACACACTTAAGAAATCTTTATTATCCAGAGTGGGCATTTAACACACTTAAGAAATCTTTATTATCCAGAGTGGGCATTTAACACATTTAAGAAATCTTTATTATCCAAAGTGGGCATTTAACACACTTTAGAAATCTTTATTATCCAAAGGGAGCATTTAACACACTTAAGAAATCAATTATCCAAAGGGAGCATTTAACACACTTAAGAAATCTTTATTATCCAAAGGGAGCATTTAACACACTTAATAAATCTTTATTATCCAAAGTGGGCATTTAACACACTTAAGAAATCTTTATTATCCAGAGTGGGCATTTAACACACTTAAGAAATCTTTATTATCCAAAGGGAGCATTTAACACACTCAAGAAATCTATTATCCAAAGGGAGCATTTAACACACTTTAGAAATCTTTATTATCCAAAGGGAGCATTTAACACATTTAAGAAATCTTTATTATCCAAAGTGGGCATTTAACACACTTAAGAAATCTTTATTATCCAGAGGGAGCATATAACACACTTAAGAAATCTTTATTATCCAGAGGGAGCATTTAACACACTTAAGAAATCTTTATTATCCAGAGGGAGCATATAACACACTTAAGAAATCTTTATTATCCAGAGGGAGCATTTAACACACTTAAGAAATCTTTATTATCCAGAGGGAGCATATAACACACTTAAGAAATCTTTATTATTCAAAGTGAGCATTTAACACACTTAAGAAATCTTTATTATCCAAAGTGAGCATTGAACACACTTAAGAAATCTTTATTATCCAAAGGGAGCATTTAACACACTTAAGAAATCTTTATTATCCAAAGTGAGCATTTAACACACTTAAGAAATCTTTATTATCCAAAGTGAGCATTTAACACCCTTAAGAAATCTTTATTATCCAAAGGGAGCATTGAACACACTTAAGAAATCTGTATTATCCAAAGGGAGCATTGAACACACTTAAGAAATCTTTATTATCCAAAGTGACCATTTAACACAATTACACATACTGATTTTGCCAGTTGTTCATTTTGTCATGTTTGTAAGCACATGGTAGTGACAATTATATCCAGGTTGTTTGCTGAAATAAGATGCCAAACACACAGGTCAATAACTGGAATACCAGAGGTCATACGAAAGACCTTCCCCATTAAAGTTGTTTGCCCTAATGTTGACGCAAACTGTGGGGTGTAAGGCAAGCAATCAGAGTATATGCAAGTCAGTGTCTCCAAGAGGCTCTGGCTCCTCAGTTTGCCATTGATGTAACTTTGTAGTTTCAATCAAACTTCACCAGTGAAATATTGCAAATCGATGACTTCTCCACTAGGCTCTCTCTCCAGAGAGCGCCAGTGATGTAACTTTGTAGTTTCAATCAAGCATCGCCATTGAAAGATAACTTGCAAGCACATAAAACAGTAAGCTCAGACTTAACTCACACAGTTGACATTTTATGACCAGCTAACCTGCAGTGCGGTGGTAGTTCAACCCAGACTTAAGTCTTGGCTCTACCTCCACTATTGCTTAGCTCGGCGTCACCAATATGACCATAATAGTGTCTGTGTGATGTAACAAAACAAACAACCAAATAAATTCTTGTTGTGGTATAATGTGATACTTACGCTGATAATGATGATGCCCATTTTTGTGCTAAGCTCGTCATATGTGTGTAACATTGAATTGTTAGTGTTAAGCACTGGGTTTATTTTGAATAGAAAACTTTGATATTTTTTAAAGGCACTTTGTCAGTGTTGAACATAGTAAAACTGTAAACCCTTGCTGTCAACAGAACAAACAAGCAACAAAAAAGAGGAAAACCGCCAAGGGGGCTGTGAAGGTTGAACCACAGGAAGATAATGAGGATGAGGAAGAGGAAGAAGAGGAGGAGGATATGGGTGGAGCCCCATCTGACAACTCAGAAGATGAGGTTAGTTGCTGGATAACATTTCCCCTGGTAGAATAAATAAATAAGGCATAAACTTGTAAAATATATCATATATTTCTCAACCAAACCCTATAGTGTGGAGGATATTCTTTTGTCTTGTCTCACTGAGACGATTTTTAACCCTATTGTGTGGAGGATATTATTTGGTCTTGTCTCACTGAGACAGTTCTTTTAAGTATTGGGTGTATAGAGTTTGGTTGAACACTAAAGAAGTTAGCATCAAGATAATATCTAATAATTCTCAACCAAACTGTATATTCTTGGTAATCATTGATCTTGTCTCATTGATACGATTGTAATGCTTAACAGATGTATAGTGTTTGGATAAGACAAATTGATGAAGAAAAATATGTGGGTCAGGAAATTGATGCTAGAGAAAAGAAGGAAGGAATGGGTGTAAGATATGGCTGATCCATCAATTATCATCGGACAACTACAGATTTGCTTACAGGTTTTGTTCCACTGTTTTGAATACAGCATTCCAAAATTAGAACACTTTTTTTTATATATGTATGTAGCAATGATTGATGGAGTAAAAATCCAGATAAATATCCCAGCCAATGATATATTGAGTTAAAACCCAGGTAAATATCCCAGCCAATGATATATTGAGTAAAAACCCAGATAAATATCTCAGCCAATGATATTTTGAGTAAAAACCCAGATAATTATCCCAGTCAATGATTTGTTGAGTTAAAACCCAGGTAAATATCCCAGCCAATGATATATTGAGTTAAAACCCAGATAAATATCTCAGCCAATGATATATTGAGTAAAAACCCAGGTAAATATCCCAGCCAATGGTATATTGAGTTAAAACCCAGATAAATATCTCAGCCAATGATATATTGAGTTAAAACCCAGATAAATATCTCAGCCAATGATATATTGAGTAAAAACCCAGGTAAATATCCCAGCCAATGATATATTGAGTAAAAACCCAGATAAATATCCCAGCCAATGATATATTGAGTAAAAACCCAGATAATTATCCCAGTCAATGATTTGTTGAGTTAAAACCCAGGTAAATATCCCAGCCAATGATATATTGAGTTAAAACCCAGATAAATATCTCAGCCAATGATATATTGAGTAAAAACCCAGATAAATATCTCAGCCAATGATATATTGAGTAAAAACCCAGGTAAATATCTCAGCCAATGATTTATTGAGTAAAAACCCAGGTAAATATCTCAGCCAATGATATATTGAGTAAAAACCCAGATAAATATCCCAGCCAATGATATATTGAGTAGAAACCCAGATAAATATCCCAGTCAATGATTCATTGAGTAAAAACCCAGATAATTATCCCAGTCAATGATTTGTTGAGTTAAAACCCAGGTAAATATCCCAGCCAATGATATATTGAGTAAAAACCCAGATAAATATCTCAGCCAATGATATATTGAGTTAAAACCCAGGTAAATATCCCAGCCAATGATATATTGAGTTAAAACCCAGGTAAATATCTCAGTCAATGATTTGTTGAGTTAAAACCCAGATAAATATCCCAGTCAATGATTTGTTGAGTTAAAACCCAGATAAATATCCCAGTCAATGATATATTGAGTTAAAACCCAGGTAAATATCCCAGCCAATGATATATTGAGTAAAAACCCAGGTAAATATCCCAGCCAATGATATATTGAGTTAAAACCCAGGTAAATATCCCAGCCAATGATATATTGAGTAAAAACCCAGGTAAATATCCCAGCCAATGATATATTGAGTTAAAACCCAGGTAAATATCCCAGCCAATGATATATTGAGTAAAAACCCAGGTAAATATCCCAGCCAATGATATATTGAGTTAAAACCCAGGTAAATATCCCAGCCAATGATATATTGAGTTAAAACCCAGATAAATATCTCAGCCAATGATATATTGAGTAAAAACCCAGGTAAATATCCCAGCCAATGGTATATTGAGTTAAAACCCAGATAAATATCTCAGCCAATGATATATTGAGTTAAAACCCAGATAAATATCTCAGCCAATGATATATTGAGTAGAAACCCAGGTAAATATCCCAGCCAATGATATATTGAGTAAAAACCCAGATAAATATCCCAGCCAATGATATATTGAGTAAAAACCCAGATAATTATCCCAGTCAATGATTTGTTGAGTTAAAACCCAGGTAAATATCCCAGCCAATGATATATTGAGTTAAAACCCAGATAAATATCTCAGCAAATGATATATTGAGTAAAAACCCAGGTAAATATCTCAGCCAATGATATATTGAGTAAAAACCCAGGTAAATATCTCAGCCAATGATATATTGAGTAAAAACCCAGGTAAAAATCTCAGCCAATGATATATTGAGTAAAAACCCAGATAAATATCCCAGCCAATGATATATTGAGTAGAAACCCAGATAAATATCCCAGTCAATGATTCATTGAGTAAAAACCCAGATAATTATCCCAGTCAATGATTTGTTGAGTTAAAACCCAGGTAAATATCCCAGCCAATGATATATTGAGTAAAAACCCAGATAAATATCTCAGCCAATGATATATTGAGTTAAAACCCAGGTAAATATCCCAGCCAATGATATATTGAGTTAAAACCCAGGTAAATATCTCAGTCAATGATTTGTTGAGTTAAAACCCAGATAAATATCCCAGTCAATGATTTGTTGAGTTAAAACCCAGATAAATATCCCAGTCAATGATATATTGAGTTAAAACCCAGGTAAATATCCCAGCCAATGATATATTGAGTAAAAACCCAGGTAAATATCCCAGCCAATGATATATTGAGTTAAAACCCAGGTAAATATCCCAGCCAATGATATATTGAGTAAAAACCCAGGTAAATATCCCAGCCAATGATATATTGAGTAAAAACCCAGATAAATATCCCAGCCAATGATATTTTGAGTAAAAACCCAGATAATTATCCCAGTCAATGATTTGTTGAGTTAAAACCCAGGTAAATATCCCAGCCAATGATATATTGAGTTAAAACCCAGATAAATATCTCAGCCAATGATATATTGAGTAAAAACCCAGGTAAATATCCCAGCCAATGGTATATTGAGTTAAAACCCAGATAAATATCTCAGCCAATGATATATTGAGTTAAAACCCAGATAAATATCTCAGCCAATGATATATTGAGTAGAAACCCAGGTAAATATCCCAGCCAATGATATATTGAGTAAAAACCCAGATAAATATCCCAGCCAATGATATATTGAGTTAAAACCCAGATAAATATCTCAGCCAATGATATATTGAGTTAAAACCCAGATAAATATCTCAGCCAATGATATATTGAGTAAAAACCCAGGTAAATATCCCAGCCAATGATATATTGAGTAAAAACCCAGATAAATATCCCAGCCAATGATATATTGAGTAAAAACCCAGATAATTATCCCAGTCAATGATTTGTTGAGTTAAAACCCAGGTAAATATCCCAGTCAATGATATATTGAGTTAAAACCCAGATAAATATCCCAGTCAATGATATATTGAGTTAAAACCCAGGTAAATATCCCAGCCAATGATATATTGAGTAAAAACCCAGGTAAATATCCCAGCCAATGATATATTGAGTTAAAACCCAGGTAAATATCCCAGCCAATGATATATTGAGTAAAAACCCAGGTAAATATCCCAGCCAATGATATATTGAGTTAAAACCCAGGTAAATATCCCAGCCAATGATATATTGAGTAAAAACCCAGGTAAATATCCCAGCCAATGATATATTGAGTTAAAACCCAGGTAAATATCCCAGCCAATGATATATTGAGTTAAAACCCAGATAAATATCTCAGCCAATGATATATTGAGTAAAAACCCAGGTAAATATCCCAGCCAATGGTATATTGAGTTAAAACCCAGATAAATATCTCAGCCAATGATATATTGAGTTAAAACCCAGATAAATATCTCAGCCAATGATATATTGAGTAGAAACCCAGGTAAATATCCCAGCCAATGATATATTGAGTAAAAACCCAGATAAATATCCCAGCCAATGATATATTGAGTAAAAACCCAGATAATTATCCCAGTCAATGATTTGTTGAGTTAAAACCCAGGTAAATATCTCAGCCAATGATATATTGAGTAAAAACCCAGATAAATATCCCAGCCAATGATATATTGAGTAGAAACCCAGATAAATATCCCAGTCAATGATTCATTGAGTAAAAACCCAGATAATTATCCCAGTCAATGATTTGTTGAGTTAAAACCCAGGTAAATATCCCAGCCAATGATATATTGAGTAAAAACCCAGATAAATATCTCAGCCAATGATATATTGAGTTAAAACCCAGGTAAATATCCCAGCCAATGATATATTGAGTTAAAACCCAGGTAAATATCTCAGTCAATGATTTGTTGAGTTAAAACCCAGATAAATATCCCAGTCAATGATATATTGAGTTAAAACCCAGGTAAATATCCCAGCCAATGATATATTGAGTAAAAACCCAGGTAAATATCCCAGCCAATGATATATTGAGTTAAAACCCAGGTAAATATCCCAGCCAATGATATATTGAGTAAAAACCCAGGTAAATATCCCAGCCAATGATATATTGAGTAAAAACCCAGATAAATATCCCAGCCAATGATATTTTGAGTAAAAACCCAGATAATTATCCCAGTCAATGATTTGTTGAGTTAAAACCCAGGTAAATATCCCAGCCAATGATATATTGAGTTAAAACCCAGATAAATATCTCAGCCAATGATATATTGAGTAAAAACCCAGGTAAATATCCCAGCCAATGGTATATTGAGTTAAAACCCAGATAAATATCTCAGCCAATGATATATTGAGTTAAAACCCAGATAAATATCTCAGCCAATGATATATTGAGTAGAAACCCAGGTAAATATCCCAGCCAATGATATATTGAGTAAAAACCCAGATAAATATCCCAGCCAATGATATATTGAGTAGAAACCCAGATAATTATCCCAGTCAATGATTTGTTGAGTTAAAACCCAGGTAAATATCCCAGCCAATGATATATTGAGTAGAAACCCAGATAAATATCCCAATCAATGATTCATTGAGTAAAAACCCAGATAATTATCCCAGTCAATGATTTGTTGAGTTAAAACCCAGGTAAATATCCCAGCCAATGATATATTGAGTTAAAACCCAGATAAATATCTCAGCCAATGATATATTGAGTAAAAATCCAGGTAAATATCCCAGCCAATGGTATATTGAGTTAAAACCCAGATAAATATCTCAGCCAATGATATATTGAGTTAAAACCCAGATAAATATCTCAGCCAATGATATATTGAGTAGAAACCCAGGTAAATATCCCAGCCAATGATATATTGAGTAAAAACCCAGATAAATATCCCAGCCAATGATATATTGAGTAAAAACCCAGATAATTATCCCAGTCAATGATTTGTTGAGTTAAAACCCAGATAAATATCCCAGCCAATGATATATTGAGTAGAAACCCAGATAAATATCCCAATCAATGATTCATTGAGTAAAAACCCAGATAATTATCCCAGTCAATGATTTGTTGAGTTAAAACCCAGGTAAATATCCCAGCCAATGATATATTGAGTTAAAACCCAGATAAATATCTCAGCCAATGATATATTGAGTTAAAATCCAGGTAAATATCCCAGCCAATAATATATTGAGTTAAAACCCAGATAAATATCCCAGCCAATGATATATTGAGTTAAAACCCAGGTAAATATCCCAGCCAATGATATATTGAGTAAAAACCCAGATAAATATCCCAGCCAATGATATTTTGAGTAAAAACCCAGATAATTATCCCAGTCAATGATTTGTTGAGTTAAAACCCAGGTAAATATCCCAGCCAATGATATATTGAGTTAAAACCCAGATAAATATCTCAGCCAATGATATATTGAGTAAAAACCCAGGTAAATATCCCAGCCAATGGTATATTGAGTTAAAACCCAGATAAATATCTCAGCCAATGATATATTGAGTTAAAACCCAGATAAATATCTCAGCCAATGATATATTGAGTAAAAACCCAGGTAAATATCCCAGCCAATGATATATTGAGTAAAAACCCAGATAAATATCCCAGCCAATGATATATTGAGTAAAAACCCAGATAATTATCCCAGTCAATGATTTGTTGAGTTAAAACCCAGGTAAATATCCCAGCCAATGATATATTGAGTTAAAACCCAGATAAATATCTCAGCCAATGATATATTGAGTAAAAACCCAGGTAAATATCTCAGCCAATGATATATTGAGTAAAAACCCAGGTAAATATCTCAGCCAATGATTTATTGAGTAAAAACCCAGGTAAATATCTCAGCCAATGATATATTGAGTAAAAAACCCAGATAAATATCCCAGCCAATGATATATTGAGTAGAAACCCAGATAAATATCCCAGTCAATGATTCATTGAGTAAAAACCCAGATAATTATCCCAGTCAATGATTTGTTGAGTTAAAACCCAGGTAAATATCCCAGCCAATGATATATTGAGTAAAAACCCAGATAAATATCTCAGCCAATGATATATTGAGTTAAAACCCAGGTAAATATCCCAGCCAATGATATATTGAGTTAAAACCCAGGTAAATATCTCAGTCAATGATTTGTTGAGTTAAAACCCAGATAAATATCCCAGTCAATGATTTGTTGAGTTAAAACCCAGATAAATATCCCAGTCAATGATATATTGAGTTAAAACCCAGGTAAATATCCCAGCCAATGATATATTGAGTAAAAACCCAGGTAAATATCCCAGCCAATGATATATTGAGTTAAAACCCAGGTAAATATCCCAGCCAATGATATATTGAGTAAAAACCCAGGTAAATATCCCAGCCAATGATATATTGAGTAAAAACCCAGATAACTATCCCAGCCAATGATATTTTGAGTAAAAACCCAGATAATTATCCCAGTCAATGATATGTTGAGTTAAAACCCAGGTAAATATCCCAGCCAATGATATATTGAGTTAAAACCCAGATAAATATCTCAGCCAATGATATATTGAGTAAAAACCCAGGTAAATATCCCAGCCAATGGTATATTGAGTTAAAACCCAGATAAATATCTCAGCCAATGATATATTGAGTTAAAACCCAGATAAATATCTCAGCCAATGATATATTGAGTAGAAACCCAGGTAAATATCCCAGCCAATGATATATTGAGTAAAAACCCAGATAAATATCCCAGCCAATGATATATTGAGTAAAAACCCAGATAATCATCCCAGCCAATGATATATTGAGTTAAAACCCAGATAAATATCTCAGCCAATGATATATTGAGTAGAAACCCAGGTAAATATCCCAGCCAATGATATATTGAGTAGAAACCCAGCTAAATATCCCAGCCAATGATATATTGAGTTAAAACCCAGATAAATATCTCAGCCAATGATATATTGAGTAAAAACCCAGGTAAATATCTCAGCCAATGATATATTGAGTAAAAACCCAGGTAAATATCTCAGCCAATGATATATTGAGTAAAAACCCAGGTAAATATCCCAGCCAATGATATATTGAGTAAAAACCCAGATAAATATCCCAGCCAATGATATATTGAGTAGAAACCCAGATAAATATCCCAATCAATGATTCATTGAGTAAAAACCCAGATAATTATCCCAGTCAATGATTTGTTGAATTAAAACCCAGGTAAATATCCCAGCCAATGATATATTGAGTTAAAACCCAGATAAATATCTCAGCCAATGATATATTGAGTTAAAATCCAGGTAAATATCCCAGCCAATAATATATTGAGTTAAAACCCAGGTAAATATCTCAGTCAATGATTTGTTGAGTTAAAACCCAGATAAATATCCCAGTCAATGATTTGTTGAGTTAAAACCCAGATAAATATCCCAGTCAATGATATATTGAGTTAAAACCCAGGTAAATATCCCAGCCAATGATATATTGAGTAAAAACCCAGGTAAATATCCCAGCCAATGATATATTGAGTTAAAACCCAGGTAAATATCCCAGCCAATGATATATTGAGTAAAAACCCAGGTAAATATCCCAGCCAATGATATATTGAGTTAAAACCCAGGTAAATATCCCAGCCAATGATATATTGAGTAAAAACCCAGGTAAATATCCCAGCCAATGATATATTGAGTTAAAACCCAGGTAAATATCCCAGCCAATGATATATTGAGTTAAAACCCAGATAAATATCTCAGCCAATGATATATTGAGTAAAAACCCAGGTAAATATCCCAGCCAATGGTATATTGAGTTAAAACCCAGATAAATATCTCAGCCAATGATATATTGAGTTAAAACCCAGATAAATATCTCAGCCAATGATATATTGAGTAGAAACCCAGGTAAATATCCCAGCCAATGATATATTGAGTAAAAACCCAGATAAATATCCCAGCCAATGATATATTGAGTAAAAACCCAGATAATTATCCCAGTCAATGATTTGTTGAGTTAAAACCCAGGTAAATATCCCAGCCAATGATATATTGAGTTAAAACCCAGATAAATATCTCAGCAAATGATATATTGAGTAAAAACCCAGGTAAATATCCCAGCCAATGATATATTGAGTAAAAACCCAGGTAAATATCTCAGCCAATGATATATTGAGTAAAAACCCAGGTAAATATCTCAGCCAATGATATATTGAGTAAAAACCCAGATAAATATCCCAGCCAATGATATATTGAGTAGAAACCCAGATAAATATCCCAGTCAATGATTCATTGAGTAAAAACCCAGATAATTATCCCAGTCAATGATTTGTTGAGTTAAAACCCAGGTAAATATCCCAGCCAATGATATATTGAGTAAAAACCCAGATAAATATCTCAGCCAATGATATATTGAGTTAAAACCCAGGTAAATATCCCAGCCAATGATATATTGAGTTAAAACCCAGGTAAATATCTCAGTCAATGATTTGTTGAGTTAAAACCCAGATAAATATCCCAGTCAATGATTTGTTGAGTTAAAACCCAGATAAATATCCCAGTCAATGATATATTGAGTTAAAACCCAGGTAAATATCCCAGCCAATGATATATTGAGTAAAAACCCAGGTAAATATCCCAGCCAATGATATATTGAGTTAAAACCCAGGTAAATATCCCAGCCAATGATATATTGAGTAAAAACCCAGGTAAATATCCCAGCCAATGATATATTGAGTAAAAACCCAGATAAATATCCCAGCCAATGATATTTTGAGTAAAAACCCAGATAATTATCCCAGTCAATGATTTGTTGAGTTAAAACCCAGGTAAATATCCCAGCCAATGATATATTGAGTTAAAACCCAGATAAATATCTCAGCCAATGATATATTGAGTAAAAACCCAGGTAAATATCCCAGCCAATGGTATATTGAGTTAAAACCCAGATAAATATCTCAGCCAATGATATATTGAGTTAAAACCCAGATAAATATCTCAGCCAATGATATATTGAGTAGAAACCCAGGTAAATATCCCAGCCAATGATATATTGAGTAAAAACCCAGATAAATATCCCAGCCAATGATATATTGAGTAAAAACCCAGATAATTATCCCAGTCAATGATTTGTTGAGTTAAAACCCAGGTAAATATCCCAGCCAATGATATATTGAGTTAAAACCCAGATAAATATCTCAGCCAATGATATATTGAGTAAAAACCCAGGTAAATATCTCAGCCAATGATATATTGAGTAAAAACCCAGGTAAATATCTCAGCCAATGATATATTGAGTAAAAACCCAGGTAAATATCTCAGCCAATGATATATTGAGTAAAAACCCAGATAAATATCCCAGCCAATGATATATTGAGTAGAAACCCAGATAAATATCCCAATCAATGATTCATTGAGTAAAAACCCAGATAATTATCCCAGTCAATGATTTGTTGAGTTAAAACCCAGGTAAATATCCCAGCCAATGATATATTGAGTAAAAACCCAGATAAATATCTCAGCCAATGATATATTGAGTTAAAATCCAGGTAAATATCCCAGCCAATAATATATTGAGTTAAAACCCAGGTAAATATCTCAGTCAATGATTTGTTGAGTTAAAACCCAGATAAATATCCCAGTCAATGATTTGTTGAGTTAAAACCCAGATAAATATCCCAGTCAATGATATATTGAGTTAAAACCCAGGTAAATATCTCAGCCAATGATTTATTGAGTTAAAACCCAGGTAAATATCTCAGCCAATGATTTATTGAGTTAAAACCCAGGTAAATATCCCAGCCAATGATTTATTGAGTTAAAACCCAGGTAAATATCCCAGCCAATGATTTATTGAGTTAAAACCCAGGTAAATATCTCAGCCAATGATTTATTGAGTTAAAACCCAGGTAAATATCTCAGCCAATGATATATTGAGTTAAAACCCAGGTAAATATCCCAGCCAATGATATATTGAGTTAAAACCCAGGTAAATATCCCAGCCAATGATATATTGAGTTAAAACCCAGGTAAATATCCCAGCCAATGATATATTGAGTAGAAACCCAGATAAATATCCCAGTCAATGATATATTGAGTAAAAACCCAGGTAAATATCCCAGCCAATGATATATTGAGTTAAAACTCAGGTAAATATCCCAGCCAATGATATATTGAGTTAAAACCCAGGTAAATATCCCAGCCAATGGTATATTGAGTAGAAACCCAGATAAATATCCCAGTCAATGATTTATTGAGTTAAAACCCAGGTAAATATCCCAGCCAATGGTATATTGAGTAGAAACCCAGATAAATATCCCAGCCAATGATATATTGAGTTTAAATCCAGGTAAATATCCCAGCCAATAATATATTGAGTTAAAACCCAGGTAAATATCTCAGTCAATGATTTGTTGAGTTAAAACGCAGATAAATATCCCAGTCAATGATTTGTTGAGTTAAAACCCAGATAAATATCCCAGTCAATGATATATTGAGTTAAAACCCAGGTAAATATCCCAGCCAATGATATATTGAGTAAAAACCCAGGTAAATATCCCAGCCAATGATATATTGAGTTAAAACCCAGGTAAATATCCCAGCCAATGATATATTGAGTAAAAACCCAGGTAAATATCCCAGCCAATGATATATTGAGTTAAAACCCAGGTAAATATCCCAGCCAATGATATATTGAGTAAAAACCCAGGTAAATATCCCAGCCAATGATATATTGAGTTAAAACCCAGGTAAATATCCCAGCCAATGATATATTGAGTTAAAACCCAGATAAATATCTCAGCCAATGATATATTGAGTAAAAACCCAGGTAAATATCCCAGCCAATGGTATATTGAGTTAAAACCCAGATAAATATCTCAGCCAATGATATATTGAGTTAAAACCCAGATAAATATCTCAGCCAATGATATATTGAGTAGAAACCCAGGTAAATATCCCAGCCAATGATATATTGAGTAAAAACCCAGATAAATATCCCAGCCAATGATATATTGAGTAAAAACCCAGATAATTATCCCAGTCAATGATTTGTTGAGTTAAAACCCAGGTAAATATCCCAGCCAATGATATATTGAGTTAAAACCCAGATAAATATCTCAGCAAATGATATATTGAGTAAAAACCCAGGTAAATATCTCAGCCAATGATATATTGAGTAAAAACCCAGGTAAATATCTCAGCCAATGATATATTGAGTAAAAACCCAGGTAAATATCTCAGGCAATGATATATTGAGTAAAAACCCAGATAAATATCCCAGCCAATGATATATTGAGTAGAAACCCAGATAAATATCCCAGTCAATGATTCATTGAGTAAAAACCCAGATAATTATCCCAGTCAATGATTTGTTGAGTTAAAACCCAGGTAAATATCCCAGCCAATGATATATTGAGTAAAAACCCAGATAAATATCTCAGCCAATGATATATTGAGTAAAAACCCAGATAATTATCCCAGTCAATGATTTGTTGAGTTAAAACCCAGGTAAATATCCCAGCCAATGATATATTGAGTTAAAACCCAGATAAATATCTCAGCCAATGATATATTGAGTAAAAACCCAGGTAAATATCTCAGCCAATGATATATTGAGTAAAAACCCAGGTAAATATCTCAGCCAATGATATATTGAGTAAAAACCCAGGTAAATATCTCAGCCAATGATATATTGAGTAAAAACCCAGATAAATATCCCAGCCAATGATATATTGAGTAGAAACCCAGATAAATATCCCAATCAATGATTCATTGAGTAAAAACCCAGATAATTATCCCAGTCAATGATTTGTTGAGTTAAAACCCAGGTAAATATCCCAGCCAATGATATATTGAGTAAAAACCCAGATAAATATCTCAGCCAATGATATATTGAGTTAAAATCCAGGTAAATATCCCAGCCAATAATATATTGAGTTAAAACCCAGGTAAATATCTCAGTCAATGATTTGTTGAGTTAAAACCCAGATAAATATCCCAGTCAATGATTTGTTGAGTTAAAACCCAGATAAATATCCCAGTCAATGATATATTGAGTTAAAACCCAGGTAAATATCTCAGCCAATGATTTATTGAGTTAAAACCCAGGTAAATATCTCAGCCAATGATTTATTGAGTTAAAACCCAGGTAAATATCCCAGCCAATGATTTATTGAGTTAAAACCCAGGTAAATATCCCAGCCAATGATTTATTGAGTTAAAACCCAGGTAAATATCTCAGCCAATGATTTATTGAGTTAAAACCCAGGTAAATATCTCAGCCAATGATATATTGAGTTAAAACCCAGGTAAATATCCCAGCCAATGATACATTGAGTTAAAACCCAGGTAAATATCCCAGCCAATGATATATTGAGTTAAAACCCAGGTAAATATCCCAGCCAATGATATATTGAGTAGAAACCCAGATAAATATCCCAGTCAATGATATATTGAGTAAAAACCCAGGTAAATATCCCAGCCAATGATATATTGAGTTAAAACTCAGGTAAATATCCCAGCCAATGATATATTGAGTTAAAACCCAGGTAAATATCCCAGCCAATGATATATTGAGTTAAAACCCAGATAAATATCCCAGCCAATGATATATTGAGTAGAAACCCAGGTAAATATCCCAGCCAATGATATATTGAGTAGAAACCCAGATAAATATCCCAGCCAATGATATATTGAGTAAAAACCCAGATAAATATCCCAGCCAATGATATATTGAGTAGAAACCCAGATAAATATCCCAGTCAATGATTTATTGAGTAGAAACCCAGATAAATATCCCAGTCAATGATTCATTGAGTAAAAACACAGATAAATATCTCAGCCAATGATTTATTGAGTAAAAACCCAGGTAAATATCCCAGCCAATGATATATTGAGTAGCAACCCAGGTAAATATCCCAGTCAATGATATATTGAGTAAAAAACCCAGGTAATCCCAGCCAATGATATATTGAGTAGAAACCCAGATAAATATCCCAGTCTATGATTTATTGAGTTAAAACCCAGGTAAATATCCCAGCCAATGGTATATTGAGTAGAAACCCAGATAAATATCCCAGTCAATGATTTATTGAGTTAAAACCCAGGTAAAAATCCCAGCCAATGGTATATTGAGTAGAAACCCAGATAAATATCCCAGCCAATGATATATTGAGTTAAAATCCAGGTAAATATCGCAGCCAATAATATATTGAGTTAAAACCCAGGTAAATATCTCAGTCAATGATTTGTTGAGTTAAAACGCAGATAAATATCCCAGTCAATGATTTGTTGAGTTAAAACCCAGATAAATATCCCAGTCAATGATATATTGAGTTAAAACCCAGGTAAATATCCCAGCCAATGATATATTGAGTAAAAACCCAGGTAAATATCCCAGCCAATGATATATTGAGTTAAAACCCAGGTAAATATCCCAGCCAATGATATATTGAGTAAAAACCCAGGTAAATATCCCAGCCAATGATATATTGAGTTAAAACCCAGGTAAATATCCCAGCCAATGATATATTGAGTAAAAACCCAGGTAAATATCCCAGCCAATGATATATTGAGTTAAAACCCAGGTAAATATCCCAGCCAATGATATATTGAGTTAAAACCCAGATAAATATCTCAGCCAATGATATATTGAGTAAAAACCCAGGTAAATATCCCAGCCAATGGTATATTGAGTTAAAACCCAGATAAATATCTCAGCCAATGATATATTGAGTTAAAACCCAGATAAATATCTCAGCCAATGATATATTGAGTAGAAACCCAGGTAAATATCCCAGCCAATGATATATTGAGTAAAAACCCAGATAAATATCCCAGCCAATGATATATTGAGTAAAAACCCAGATAATTATCCCAGTCAATGATTTGTTGAGTTAAAACCCAGGTAAATATCCCAGCCAATGATATATTGAGTTAAAACCCAGATAAATATCTCAGCCAATGATATATTGAGTAAAAACCCAGGTAAATATCTCAGCCAATGATATATTGAGTAAAAACCCAGGTAAATATCTCAGGCAATGATATATTGAGTAAAAACCCAGATAAATATCCCAGCCAATGATATATTGAGTAGAAACCCAGATAAATATCCCAGTCAATGATTCATTGAGTAAAAACCCAGATAATTATCCCAGTCAATGATTTGTTGAGTTAAAACCCAGGTAAATATCCCAGCCAATGATATATTGAGTAAAAACCCAGATAAATATCTCAGCCAATGATATATTGAGTTAAAACCGAGGTAAATATCCCAGCCAATGATATATTGAGTTAAAACCCAGGTAAATATCTCAGTCAATGATTTGTTGAGTTAAAACCCAGATAAATATCCCAGCCAATGATATATTGAGTAGAAACCCAGATAAATATCCCAGTCAATGATTCATTGAGTAAAAACCCAGATAATTATCCCAGTCAATGATTTGTTGAGTTAAAACCCAGGTAAATATCCCAGCCAATGATATATTGAGTAAAAACCCAGATAAATATCCCAGCCAATGATATTTTGAGTAAAAACCCAGATAATTATCCCAGTCAATGATTTGTTGAGTTAAAACCCAGATAAATATCCCAGTCAATGATATATTGAGTTAAAACCCAGGTAAATATCCCAGCCAATGATATATTGAGTAAAAACCCAGGTAAATATCCCAGCCAATGATATATTGAGTTAAAACCCAGGTAAATATCCCAGCCAATGATATATTGAGTAAAAACCCAGGTAAATATCCCAGCCAATGATATATTGAGTAAAAACCCAGATAAATATCCCAGCCAATGATATTTTGAGTAAAAACCCAGATAATTATCCCAGTCAATGATTTGTTGAATTAAAACCCAGGTAAATATCCCAGCCAATGATATATTGAGTTAAAACCCAGATAAATATCTCAGCCAATGATATATTGAGTAAAAACCCAGGTAAATATCCCAGCCAATGGTATATTGAGTTAAAACCCAGATAAATATCTCAGCCAATGATATATTGAGTTAAAACCCAGATAAATATCTCAGCCAATGATATATTGAGTAGAAACCCAGGTAAATATCCCAGCCAATGATATATTGAGTAAAAACCCAGATAAATATCCCAGCCAATGATATATTGAGTAAAAACCCAGATAATTATCCCAGTCAATGATTTGTTGAGTTAAAACCCAGGTAAATATCCCAGCCAATGATATATTGAGTTAAAACCCAGATAAATATCTCAGCCAATGATATATTGAGTAAAAACCCAGGTAAATATCTCAGCCAATGATATATTGAGTAAAAACCCAGGTAAATATCTCAGCCAATGATATATTGAGTAAAAACCCAGGTAAATATCTCAGCCAATGATATATTGAGTAAAAACCCAGATAAATATCCCAGCCAATGATATATTGAGTAGAAACCCAGATAAATATCCCAATCAATGATTCATTGAGTAAAAACCCAGATAATTATCCCAGTCAATGATTTGTTGAGTTAAAACCCAGGTAAATATCCCAGCCAATGATATATTGAGTAAAAACCCAGATAAATATCTCAGCCAATGATATATTGAGTTAAAATCCAGGTAAATATCCCAGCCAATAATATATTGAGTTAAAACCCAGGTAAATATCTCAGTCAATGATTTGTTGAGTTAAAACCCAGATAAATATCCCAGTCAATGATTTGTTGAGTTAAAACCCAGATAAATATCCCAGTCAATGATATATTGAGTTAAAACCCAGGTAAATATCTCAGCCAATGATTTATTGAGTTAAAACCCAGGTAAATATCTCAGCCAATGATTTATTGAGTTAAAACCCAGGTAAATATCCCAGCCAATGATTTATTGAGTTAAAACCCAGGTAAATATCCCAGCCAATGATTTATTGAGTTAAAACCCAGGTAAATATCTCAGCCAATGATTTATTGAGTTAAAACCCAGGTAAATATCTCAGCCAATGATATATTGAGTTAAAACCCAGGTAAATATCCCAGCCAATGATATATTGAGTTAAAACCCAGGTAAATATCCCAGCCAATGATATATTGAGTTAAAACCCAGGTAAATATCCCAGCCAATGATATATTGAGTAGAAACCCAGATAAATATCCCAGTCAATGATATATTTAGTAAAAACCCAGGTAAATATCCCAGCCAATGATATATTGAGTTAAAACTCAGGTAAATATCCCAGCCAATGATATATTGAGTTAAAACCCAGGTAAATATCCCAGCCAATGATATATTGAGTAGAAACCCAGGTAAATATCCCAGCCAATGATATATTGAGTAGAAACCCAGATAAATATCCCAGCCAATGATATATTGAGTAAAAACCCAGATAAATATCCCAGCCAATGATATATTGAGTAGAAACCCAGATAAATATCCCAGTCAATGATATATTGAGTAGAAACCCAGATAAATATCCCAGTCAATGATTCATTGAGTAAAAACACAGATAAATATCTCAGCCAATGATTTATTGAGTAAAAACCCAGGTAAATATCCCAGCCAATGATATATTGAGTTGCAACCCAGGTAAATATCCCAGTCAATGATATATTGAGTAAAAAACCCAGGTAATCCCAGCCAATGATATATTGAGTAGAAACCCAGATAAATATCCCAGTCAATGATTTATTGAGTTAAAACCCAGGTAAATATCCCAGCCAATGGTATATTGAGTAGAAACCCAGATAAATATCCCAGTCAATGATTTATTGAGTTAAAACCCAGGTAAATATCCCAGCCAATGGTATATTGAGTAGAAACCCAGATAAATATCCCAGCCAATGATATATTGAGTTAAAACCCAGGTAAATATCTTAGCCAATGATATATTGAGTTAAAACCCAGATAAATATCTCAGCCAATGATATATTGAGTAAAAACCCAGATAAATATCCCAGCCAATGATATATTGAGTTAAAACCCAGGTAAATATCCCAGCCAATGATATATTGAGTTAAAACCCAGATAAATATCTCAGCCAATGATATATTGAGTAGAAACCCAGGTAAATATCTCAGTCAATGATATATTGGGTAGAAACCCAGATAAATATCCCAGCCAATGATATATTGAGTAAAAACCCAGGTAAATATCCCAGCCAATGATTTATTGAGTAAAAACCCAGATAAATATCCCAGCCAATGATATATTGAGTAGAAACCCAGATAAATATCCCAGCCAATGATATATTGAGTAAAAACCCAGGTAAAATATCCAAGCCAATGATTTATTGCCAGGTAAATATCCCAGTCAATGATTTATTGAGTTAAAACCCAAGTAAATATCCCAGCCAATGATATATTGAGTAAAAACCCAGATAAATATCCCAGCCAATGATATATTGAGTAAAAATCCAGATAAATATCACAGCCAATGATATATTGAGTAAAAACCCAGATAAATATCCCAGCCAATGATATATTGAGTAAAAATCCAGATAAATATCCCAGCCAATGATTTATTGAGTAAAAACCTAGATAAATATCCCAGCCAATAATATATTGAGTAAAAACCCAGGTAAATATCCCAGGCAATGATATATTGAGTTAAAACCCAGGTAAATATCCCAGCCAATGATATATTGAGTAAAAACCCAGGTAAATATCCCAGCCAATGATATATTGAGTAAAAACCCAGGCAAATATCTCAGCCAATGATATATTGAGTTAAAACCCAGGTAAATATCCCAGCCAATGATATATTGAGTTAAAACCTAGATAAATATCCCAGCCAATGATATATTGAGTAAAAACCCAGGTAAATATCCCAGTCAATGATATATTGAGTTAAAACCCAGGTAAATATCTCAGGCAATGATGTATTGAGTAAAAACCCAGGTAAATATCCCAGCCAATGATATATTGAGTAAAAACCCAGATAAATATCCCAGCCAATGATTTATTGAGTAAAAACCTAGATAAATATCCCAGCCAATGATATATTGAGTAGAAACCCAGATAAATATCCCAGTCAATGATATATTGAGTAGAAACCCAGATAAATATCCCAGTCAATGATTCATTGAGTAAAAACACAGATAAATATCTCAGCCAATGATTTATTGAGTAAAAACCCAGGTAAATATCCCAGCCAATGATATATTGAGTAGCAACCCAGGTAGATATCCCAGTCAATGATATATTGAGTAAAAAACCCAGGTAATCCCAGCCAATGATATATTGAGTAGAAACCCAGATAAATATCCCAGTCAATGATTTATTGAGTTAAAACCCAGGTAAATATCCCAGCCAATGGTATATTGAGTAGAAACCCAGATAAATATCCCAGTCAATGATTTATTGAGTTAAAACCCAGGTAAATATCCCAGCCAATGGTATATTGAGTAGAAACCCAGATAAATATCCCAGCCAATGATATATTGAGTTAAAACCCAGGTAAATATCTTAGCCAATGATATATTGAGTTAAAACCCAGATAAATATCTCAGCCAATGATATATTGAGTAAAAACCCAGATAAATATCCCAGCCAATGATATATTGAGTTAAAACCCAGGTAAATATCCCAGCCAATGATATATTGAGTTAAAACCCAGATAAATATCTCAGCCAATGATATATTGAGTAGAAACCCAGGTAAATATCTCAGTCAATGATATATTGAGTAAAAACCCAGATAAATATCCCAGCCAATGATATATTGAGTAAAAACCCAGGTAAATATCCCAGCCAATGATTTATTGAGTAAAAACCCAGATAAATATCCCAGCCAATGATATATTGAGTAGAAACCCAGATAAATATCCCAGCCAATGATATATTGAGTAAAAACCCAGGTAAATATCCAAGCCAATGATTTATTGCCAGGTAAATATCCCAGTCAATGATTTATTGAGTTAAAACCCAAGTAAATATCCCAGCCAATGATATATTGAGTAAAAACCCAGATAAATATCCCAGCCAATGATATATTGAGTAAAAATCCAGATAAATATCACAGCCAATGATATATTGAGTAAAAACCCAGATAAATATCCCAGCCAATGATATATTGAGTAAAAATCCAGATAAATATCCCAGCCAATGATTTATTGAGTAAAAACCTAGATAAATATCCCAGCCAATGATATATTGAGTAAAAACCCAGGTAAATATCCCCGGCAATGATATATTGAGTTAAAACCCAGGTAAATATCCCAGCCAATGATATATTGAGTAAAAACCCAGGTAAATATCCCAGCCAATGATATATTGAGTAAAAACCCAGGCAAATATCTCAGCCAATGATATATTGAGTTAAAACCCAGGTAAATATCCCAGCCAATGATATATTGAGTAAAAACCCAGATAAATATCCCAGCCAATGATATATTGAGTAAAAACCCAGGTAAATATCCCAGTCAATGATATATTGAGTTAAAACCCAGGTAAATATCTCAGGCAATGATGTATTGAGTAAAAACCCAGGTAAATATCCCAGCCAATGATATATTGAGTAAAAACCCAGATAAATATCCCAGCCAATGATTTATTGAGTAAAAACCTAGATAAATATCCCAGCCAATGATATATTGAGTAAAATGCCAGATGAATATCCCAGGCAATGATTTATTGAGTAAAAATCCAGATAAATATCCCAGGCAATGACTGATGGAGTTTATTCCAGATAAATATCCCAGCCAATGATTTATTGAGTAAAAAATCCAGATAAATATCCCAATTAAACCAATAAACCTCTGCAGCTTAGCTGGAAGACCTCTCATGAGAGTTAATGCTCTGAATAAACTTCAACCCTTGTGTGGGGACTCGTGGTTAGAGTCACCCTGTTGTAACTATTCAGCCCCTCACTGGGTGATTTCTTGTTGCGTTCAGGGCAAGAACATTAATGTGTAGAGGTTTTACAGCTTTCCTTGGGTGTGTGACTGTGACTCTACCCAGTCTTAGGTCTTCTTTGACAAATGATAAACCGGATGTGTGATATAACAAAGAAACAAAATAGACAAAGTAACCACTGTGTTACAGAACTGAAGTGTTATATTTAGCAAATGTGACTGCTCAGACATGGCTTTATCTATCAGTTCTGGTGAGAATTTGCTCAAATTATGGATTTTGTTTTCGAAATGAACTTCCAAATGAAAAGAAACTTCCAATATCTCCCTATGACATAATTTGCTAAAAAATGGATTTGTTTATTAAATACATCACAGTGACCAATACTGATCATTATAGTGACATCCACCTATTTTGTTGGAGGTAGACCCCAGACAAATGACTGGGTAGTAGCAATGGTGCTCTGAAGTTCAGCTGGAAGACCTTCCTACATTAAGTCCTTCACTCTGAACAGGATTTGAACCCACACTGTGAGATACAAGAAGTCGGAGGAATAATAAGCCAGAGGAATAATAAGTTAGAACTTCACCACTATGCCAAGGGTGTCTTAATAAATGGATTATACCTAGCCTAGGGAGTATAATGAACTGAAGTTGCCCAACAACTGTTGTATATGCATTTTTAGCTCACCTGAGAACAACAGTGTCCATCTAGTGGCGTCATCAATTTGCTTTGTAACACTTTATGAGCTACAGCTTTGATTCAGTCTTCACCATACTTAAAAGATGGTCAGAAATTTTGCATAAAATCTTGGAAGAGTTTGTAACTGGGTCAAATGGAGTCAAAAAGTAGGTCACTAGGTCGAACCTGAGAAACACCGTGGGAACGCCTTAGAGGTCATATTTATGAACAATCTTTAAAAAACTTGGTCAAAAAGTTTGTCAGCATGAAATCTTTAATGAATATGAGAAAACATTGACTTTTATATATTTAGAGCTCTTACCATCTTCTTTTCAGTTTTGTTGTTTGTTTGTTTTTCACCCAGAAAGTAACTAAAAGGGTGTATCTTTTAACTTAATTCCTTTATTTCTTCCCCAAACTTTATATTAATGGAATCATAACAATCAATTAAAATCACTTTTAATGAATATTTACTTTGTAAAGTTTTGGCGTTTTTGTTTTTTTTATTAAGACATATCATCCGAATCTGACTGTTTGTTGTTACCTGGACCCTTTGTTTTTGTTTGCAGGACTTTGAGGTAGAGGAAATAAAGCCAAAAGGTCGTCGAAAGAGCCAGGGCAAGGGCAGAGGGAAAGGGAAGGCAAAGGAAGGCGAGGACGATGGGGAAGATACACCAGCTAAAACACCCCGGGGTCGTAAACAGAGTGATGGAACGACAAAGAAAGGTGGGGGTATTTTGTATGTTTTTGTTTGTTTCAAGATTACTGTAATTCTATGAAATTATAGTTCTTTTATACATTGATTTTTTTGTTAGCAACTTACTGGCAGAGGAAGACCCAGACTTTTATCTGGGTAGAACCATTGATTCACACCGCAGGACAGCTGAAAGACTGCCCCACATGAAATAATCACGTTAACTTGACTCAAACCTGGCGTAAGAGGCTTGTGCATTTAAGTCTGACCAACCATAAGGTGCATGGTTGTGGGCAAGACTTGCTACCTTTAGCAACACTGTACTATCACCAGAGTACTGGTTCTACACTGGAAGCTGTTGTATATAAATTTGCTAAACTGTAGGTGCTTTTCAGATTCTTTTATAACAAATAAACTTCCTTTCAACATTCAAAACCCACGCAACACACCATAGACTTATAATGAAATAAGTGACTTTTTGATAACAAGTGATTTACAGTTATAAATATATATAAAAAAAACAACAACAGATTTGGGGGTACCCATGATGTAGTGATAGAGTCTCCAACTTGTTACTCCTCTGACCTCTTAGCCTCCTACTGGGTAGGTTTGAGTCTTTTGGGTGCCTTTGTGGGAACTTTAATGTGGGTTGGTCCTTTCAGCTGACCTCCAGTGCACCATTGGTTCTACCCAGACATTTGCCTGGGGTCCACCGAAATCGTTTGACATCGCTATAATGATCATCAAGTTGCTACGACGTATTTCAAAAACAAAACAAACAATGTGGGCTCTCAACACAAGCCACATCATACCCAAGTACTTATAGTTACATATTGCCTTTTATTTGACTAAGCTTCCTTGCTATTACTTTTGCAACTGTAAGGGTATATCCACGATTGGACAACCCATTTAGTTAGTTTGCCCCCAAAAGCCCAGTTCGCCCCAAAAAGCCCAAATGAAAATATATATATATATTGAAAATTAATTTGTTTTAAGATACGTTTTTCTGTATCTATAGCTACCCCTAGAGCAAGAGCCCCCAAGAAAAAGGCTGGGGTTGCCTTGGACAATGAAGGAAGCGACAGCGTCAGTTCTCTCAGTGATAGGTTAGTTGT
Organism: Sinonovacula constricta; assembly: GCA_007844125.1. NCBI lineage: Eukaryota > Metazoa > Mollusca > Bivalvia > Cardiida > Solecurtidae > Sinonovacula > Sinonovacula constricta. Next base: position 20,725,073 of record CM017570.1, on the reverse strand, counting down.
ATTATCATCTTATCATGAGTTCTCTAACCTTGCAAGAATGATGTTCTTTGATTTAAAATCACAAATAAATAGTGTAAAATGCACAATCTTTCATATGAATTTTTAATATGTTCTTACAAAAAATAAAGTCAAATATGAGAAAATGTGGGACAAAGAATTTTTAATTCTGGCCTAGTTTCTTTCTGTATGTAACAATAGGCAAGCAGAAGTCGTTATGCACAACTTATATTTGCTTCATGTTGTTTGTTTATCAGTATGTACAGTAGTGTTTGTGAGACGATGCAAGTTTCCTAGCTAAATAAGAAGGTGTCTGCTTGATTTACTTGTTCCTAATATTTATTAGCACTAAAAAAAAATAATTAAGTAAAGTCGCTAGAATGAACCATTGCTTCCAGCTAGCTTTGTGTGTGACTGTAGCTTAGGGTGTGACTGTAGCTTAGGGCATGTCTAGCTTAGGGTGTGACTGTAGCTTAGGGCCTGTCTAGCTTAGGGTGTGACTGCAGCTTAGGGTGTGACTGTAGCTTAGGGCATGTCTAGCTTAGGGTGTGACTGTAGCTTAGGGCATGTCTAGCTTAGGGTGTGACTGTAGCTTAAGACATGGCTGTGTCATAGGGCATGTCTAGCTTAGGGTGTGACTGTAGCTTAGGGCATGTCTAGCTTAGGGTGTGACTGTAGCTTAAGGCATGGCTGTGTCATAGGCATGTCTAGCTTAGGGTGTGACTGTAGCTTAAGGCATGGCTGTATCATAGGGCATGTCTAGCTTAGGGTGTGACTGTAGCTTAGGGCATGTCTAGCTTAGGGTGTGACTGTAGCTTAGGGCATGTCTAGCTTAGGGTGTGACTGTAGCTTAGGGCATGTCTAGCTTAGGGTGTGACTGTAGCTTAGGGCATGTCTAGCTTAGGGTGTGACTGTAGCTTAAGGCATGGCTGTATCATAGGGCATGTCTAGCTTAGGGTGTGACTGTAGCTTAGGGCATGTCTAGCTTAGGGTGTGACTGTAGCTTAGGGCATGTCTAGCTTAGGGTGTGACTGTAGCTTAGGGCATGTCTAGCTTAGGGTGTGACTGTAGCTTAAGGCATGGCTGTATCATAGGGCATGTCTAGCTTAGGGTGTGACTGTAGCTTAGGGCATGTCTAGCTTAGGGTGTGACTGTAGCATAAGGCATGGCTGTATCATAGGGCATGTCTAGCTTAGGGTGTGACTGTAGCTTAAGACATGGCTGTGTCATAGGGCATGTCTAGCTTAGGGTGTGACTGTAGCTTAAGGCATGGCTGTATCATAAGGCATGTCTAGCTTAGGGTGTGACTGTAGCTTAGGGCATGACATAACTAGCTTAGTGTGTGACTGCAGCTTAGGGTGTGACTGTACCTTAGGGCAGGACTGTAGCTTAGCGTGTGACTGTAGCTTAGGGCATGACTGTAGCTCAGGGATGACTTTAGCTTAGGGTGTGACTAGCTTAGGGCATGACTGTAGCTTAGAGTGTGACTGTAGTTTAGGGCATGACTGTAGCTTAGGGTGTGACTGTAGTTTAGGGCATGACTGTAGCTTAGGGTGTGACTGTAGTTTAGGGCATGACTGTAGCTTAGGGTGTGACTGTAGTTTAGGGCATGACTGTAGCTTAGGGTGTGACTGTAGTTTAGGGCATGACTGTAGCTAAGGGAATAACTAGCTTAGGGCATGACTGTAGCTTAGGGTGTGACTGTAGTTTAGGGCATGACTGTAGCTAAGGGAATAACTAGCTTAGGGCATGACTGTAGCTTAGGGTGTGACTGTAGTTTAGGGCATGACTGTAGCTAAGGGAATAACTAGCTTAGGGCATGACTGTAGCTTAGGGTGTGACTGTAGCTTAGGGCATGACTGTAGCTTAGGGCATGACTGTAGCTTAGGGTGTGACTGTAGCTTAGGGTGTGACTGTAGCTTAGGGCATGATTGTAGCTTAGCGCATGGTATGGCTAGCTTAGGGCATGACTGTAGCTTAGGGTGTGACTGTAGCTTAGGGTCTGACTGTAGCTTAGGGCATGACTGTAGCTGAGGGCGTGACTGTAGCTTAGGGTGTGACTGTAGCTTAGGGTGTGACTAGCTTAGGGCATGATTGTAGCTTAGCGCATGGTATGGCTAGCTTAGGGCATGACTGTAGCTTAGGGCATGGTATGACTAGCTTAGGGTGTGACTGTAGCTTAAGGCATGGCTTGACTAGCTTATGGTGTGACTGTAGCTTAAGGCATGGCATGACTAGCTTATGGTGTGACTGTAGCTTAGGGCATCATTGTAGCTTAACGCATGGCATGACTAGCTTAGGGTGTGACTGTAGCTTAAGGCATGGCTTGACTAGCTTATGGTGTGATTGTAGCTTAGCACATGGCATGACTAGCTTATGGTGTGACTGTAGCTTAAGGCATGGCATGACTAGCTTAGGGCATGATTGTAGCTTAAGGCATGGCATTACTAGCTTATGGTGTGACTGTAGCTTAAGGCATGGCATGACTAGCTTCGGGCATGGCATGACTAGCTTAGGGTGTGACTGTAGCTTAAGGCATGGCTTGACTAGCTTATGGTGTGACTGTAGCTTAAGGCATGGCATGACTAGCTTCGGGCATGGCATGACTAGCTTAGGGCATGACTGTAGCTTAGGATGTGACTGTAGCTTAGGGTGTGACTGTAGCTTAGGGCATGACTGTAGCTTAGGGTGTGACTAGCTTGGGGTGTGACTGCAGCTTAGGGCATGACTGTAGCTTAGGGTGTGACTAGCTTAGGGTGTGACTGTAGCTTAGGGCATGACTGTAGCTTAGGGTGTGACTAGCTTGGGGTGTGACTGTAGCTCAGGGCATGACTGTAGCTTAGGGTGTGACTAGCTTAGGGTGTGACTGTAGCTTAGGGCATGACTGTAGCTTAGGGTGTGACTAGCTTAGGGTGTGACTGTAGCTTAGGGCATGACTGTAGCTTAGGGTGTGACTAGCTTAGGGTGTGACTGTAGCTTAGGGCATGACTGTAGCTTAGGGTGTGACTAGCTTAGGGTGTGACTGTAGCTTAGGGCATGACTGTAGCTTAGGGTGTGACTAGCTTAGGGTGTGACTGTAGCTTAGGGCATGACTGTAGCTTAGGGTGTGACTAGCTTAGGGTGTGACTGTAGCTTAGGGCATGACTGTAGCTTAGGGTGTGACTAGCTTGGGGTGTGACTGTAGCTCAGGGCATGACTGTAGCTTAGGGTGTGACTGTAGCTTAGAGTGTGACTAGCTTAGGGCATGACTGTAGCTTAGGGTGTGACTAGCTTGGGGTGTGACTGTAGCTTAGGGTGGGACTGAAGTTCTACAAAGTGAGTTCATAGTTCAAGATTTTCATTCACTATTTCTTTCAGCTGGAAGATGTTTAAATATCTTTTCTTTAGCTTTGAGCCAAACTTGACAACCAAAAGCTCACCCTAAATACATGGTGTTTATTTGTTACAGCGAATCGGATGATGGAATGACAGACTGGCAGAAAAAGAATGAAGAACAGAAGAAGTTACTGGAGAAGAAGATGGAGGAAGCTAGACAAAGGTATTTTAAATAAAATTATACCTTAAAAACAAGAAAAAATATTATTTTTTTTTAATTGAAACAACTATTTAGCCAAAACATAATAGTCTCTGCAATGAAAATCACTCTTAGTTAACATAGAAAACAAGTTTTCGCTTAATAATTTATGGTAAATCGTTGAAAACCTGGTTTCGTGACCATGTTTTTTCGTTCTTTCATGATTTGTTTATCTTTTATACTTCAATTTTAGGTAAGATCCATAAGGACCCTTATGAAGTCTTTTGATTGATTTTGTTGTCTGTTTGTTACCTTACCTAGGCAAGAGAAAGAAGAAGCAGAACGAATAAAGAAAGCTCATAAGGAACTGAAACAGCAGAGAAAGGAAGAAGTGAAAATGGAGGAAGATGAAGAGGAGGAGGTAGAAATAGAATCACCAGACAATCGACCAAAACGTGAACGCAAGAAGAAGAAATTCTTTGATGGTGAAGTAAGTACTGTTAGAGTCATAGGTAATTGTTTGGTTAGGTTGTATAACAGAAGACCGATTCGGCCAGAAACGTTATTGATTTATGATGATCTATGTTATTTTTTTGCGCACAAGACATTTTGGCAAGAAATTAAAAAGAAGGCCAACCCTGCCAAACTTGGGGACATTAGCAGGACATCACCAATATGACCATAATTGTGTTGGTGCAATGTAGGAAAACACAAAACAATTATTTTGAGTTACAAATGGGAATTAACCTTATGCCAAAACCAGTACTGTTACTTCTTTCAGTAACCACCATGTTTGTAGATAGCTTGATTGTTTGACAAAAATATTGCATCTGTAAGAATATAAAAGAACTTTCAATGAAAAAAAACACATTTCTAAACAAAAAAATTACCCTTTTCAGGAAGCAAATGATTCCCCAGCCAAACAGACCCCTCAGAAATCGTCGGAATCCGACACACCCAAGTCAAAGCCATCAGTGAACAAAGAAAAGGACAGTGATACAAGCGTTTCTCACAAAGATTCTCGTCGAAAAAGTGATGCAAAACTTAAAGATGACACGCCAAAAGTTAAAGAAAAAGATAAGGAAAAAGTGAATAACAAACATGAAAAGCATGAAAAGCATGGAAAGAAATCCTTAGAAACCCCACCTAGTGCATCTATGAAAAGTGATGATTTAAGTGGAATTAGTAAAAAAGACGTTAAGAAGGAGAAAAAGGAAGACAAGAAAATAAAAGTGGAGAAAGAAGAAACCAGTGATAAGATGGAAAGTAAAACAGGGAAGGAGAAAGAGAAATCGTCAGCACAGGTGAATTTATTATTATTATTATTATCATTATAATTATTATCATTATTATTTTATTATTATGATCATTATTAGTATGTTCATTATTATTATTATAATTATTATCCTAATTATCATTAATATTATTATGGTCATTATTAATATCATTATTATTATAATTATAATCATTATTATAATTAAAATTATCATTATTATTATGGTAATTATTAGTATGTTCATTATTATCATTCTTATTATTATCATTTTTATCATTAATATTATTATGGTTATCATTATTATCATTATTATTATAATTATAATCATTATTATAATTATCATTATAATTACCATTATTATTGTTATTATTATTATGGTCATTAGTATGTTTATTATTATCATTATCATAATTATTATTAATATTATTATGGTCATTAGTATCATTATTATCATTATAATTATTATCATCATCATAATTATCATTAATATTATTATGGTCATTATTATTATTACTATTATTGTTTTTATTATTATTATCATTATTATCATTAATATTATGGTCATTATTATTATTATTATTTGTACTAGAATTTGCAGTAGCAGTAAAGACCTCTTTTTGGGCTTTTTTAGGAAAAGTTGTTTTTTAAATTGGGATGTTTGAAAAAATTGTTGAAATTAGCCAAAACATTCACCCAATAAAGATTTTATAGAACCAATATTGAAAAAATTTAAAACTAAAAGACTTAACAAAATTATTTTACATAGGATTCAGTGAACCCCAATAAAGATGGAATGAAGATCTCGGAGGAAGAAAAGAAGCGGATTGAAGAAGAGATTCGAAGGAAAAAGCAAGAAAAAATAGAAAAACAGAAGGAGAAAGAACGGAGATTGTAAGTTTTCTGTGCTTCTTTTTTTTTTTTTTTTTTTTTCTCAATTTAAAGCTGAAATGGAACTGTTGTTTACACTTGTGCAGGCTAGTTGTGGGACTAGAGTTAAACTGTTTTGTACTAGAATAAGCTCCTGGAAATAAACTCAACTCACTTAAAAGCGCTTAATAAAATATTTGTTAAGAAATGGCACTGGTAAAGCAGAGGGTATTGGTGTAGGGTAAATATCAAAATAATGTTTCTGATATCAGCAAAGCATTTGTCAGGTTTTCATGTCACGCTATAACAGTAAATGCAGCACTACGTCTGATACTGGAACCTGATTAGTGTTAGACTTTAAGAACACTTTTTCAAATGGACTATTCAGGTATACATGGCGTAGTGGTAGAGTTGCAGCTTTGTAACCTCTGACTGCTTAGCCTCTCACGGCATGGGTTCGAGTGCCCTTCACGGCGAAGGTCTTCCAGCTAACTTGCGGTGCACTGGCTGTTCTACTCAGACGCGTCTGGGTTCTTCCGCCCTCAAAAAGCTAAACATTGCTATAATGATCATATTTTGCAAGGTATTTCAAAAACAAACTTTTCAGATCAAAGATTAATGGTTGGATGATGAACTTTCAAAAATGAGTCATTTTTTTTTTTTTACAAATGTACAATTCTGGTTTGCAGGAGAGAAAAGGAGGAGGAGAAAGAGAGATTGAAAAAGTTAAAATATGAAAAGAAAAAAGAAGACAAAAAGAAGGAAAAAGTTAGCTGTGAGTATTTACTGAACAATGTTTTTAAGCAGGGTTTTTGTGTATATATTGGTAAAAAACTGGGCATAGTTTAAACACTTGGCTATGCATTATATTTACCTTACAAAATAAATAATCCTACACCGGCTGCAATAGCTCAGGTGGTAGGGCATCAGCTTGCGGATCAGGAGGTCATGGGTTCAATCCCCGGCCGGGTCAAACCCAAGACTTTAATGTTGGTAGTAGTTGCTTCTCTTCTAACGCTTAGAGCTAAGGGGAGAGCATTACGCCCGACTCGTCGGTGTCAGTATGGACAGGCTGGGTTCAGTCCCTGGGCACCTCATAAGTGCCCCTGTGCTTTAATGATAGAAATGTCGCTGCACAGTATCGGCAAAAATGCCGGCTAATCCCAATCCTGAATCCTGCTTTACTGCAGCTATAATATTTTTTTCTCTCATGAACTAATGGAAGAATGTAAGTGTTTATAGTAGAATGTATTTTATTGGCACTATTTATTTCTAAAGTTTGTATTAGTTGTAAAATGTAAGTAAATGTTTTATATTTTCTGAGAATTTTTTTTATAAGTAAAATGAAGCCATCAGCAGCTTAATGACTTGAACTCATTAAAAACCTGAAGAAAATGTACCTCCCTACGCACAACCCACCTTCACCCTGAAAAACAAACAAACCCACCACCAACAACAATCTGAAGATCCTTCTATCTGACCTATGTTGTACTATGAGGGGCTTTCATGGCCGAGCAGTTAGACATGCCAACTTCTAACCTCTTAGCCCCACATCACGTGAGTTCAAGTCTTGGTCAGGATAAGAACTTGCATGTTGGAAAGTTTTCCAGCCCACTTGCGGTACACTTGTGGTTCTACCAAGACATAAATTTGGGGTCTTTTCTCCACCAGTAATTAGTTTGATGTCTCCAATATGACCATTATTGTGTTGGTATGATGGAACAAAAAGCAAATGTAAACAAACATGCAGAAATTTGTCTGCAGTCTTCCTTTTCCAGTAGGTAGACATCTCTGTAATGTAGTCTTTAACATAACCTAGTGGACCATGACCCAAGTCTGTCTCTGTCTGTCCTTTTTTAGTTTTATTTAATTTTAACTTTATAAGTTAAATAAACCTGTGGTCCACCAGAATTTTCAGCCACATCATTTTCAAAACTCTGAATTATTATGAAAACATATTTTCTTGGTTAGCTTAGCAACCGCTTGTATCAAAATGTCAAAATCATACTGGTGTGGTGAAATATAGTTCGGTCCAGTACATATTTCCAGCTTGGTAGACCACAATCGAAGGTCCACTGTTTTTAAATTTCTTTCGTGAAGACATATAATGATCATCGTACGTCACTGATTCACTATATTTAAGAAACAAAATGTCAATTGGTAAGGCAAAGTTTTAAAATTAATAAATATTCTTTTCCTTTTCGATTGTTTGACAATTAAGCCTTAAAAATCTTGCAACTTTGCATCAGCATTTTGAAACTTCTACACGTTGTCATTATTTCGGCTCACAAAATTTAATTAATGTCAACCTATGCTTTTTGTTTAAGTTGTTGTCATTATAAAGTCATTATTTTATGTTTCCATTATTTTTTTACACTTATTCTTTAAATTAATGGCAATCAATGTTGTTGTTTTTCCAGTTGCTGTGACTGAGGCCAAACTGATCCAGATGGACGTGGAGATCAAACGCTCCTTACAAGCTGGCACTGCTGTAAGTATGGTTCATTTGCTAGCCAGGATTTTTAACAAAAAGCTAGTGATAGACATTGTTAGCAGTGTTTTGGAATTAATCACTTTATTCCTCTTATTTTAACCATATAAGTGTCTTTATTTTTTATATTAAATATTTTTATGCTTCTGAAGTTAAGCCAATAGCAGTCGCACTGTTACCCAGTTCTTCGATATATCAGTCCATCCTTCCCCCGTCTCAATTGTATGACCGGACTTGGTAGCGCAATTGGTAGAGCAGTAGCTCCAGGTACGATGTGGGTGCGAGTCCGTTCGGGGCGATGGACTTAGTGTGGGATAGTCTTCCAGCTGTGTGCCGGTGGTTCTACCCAGTCATGTGTCTGGGGTCTTCCTCCACCAAAAAAGCTGGGCGTTGCTATAATGGTCATAAATGGTTGCTTCAATGTATTTAAAAAAACAAAACAAACTTCCTCTACCAAAATAGCTGGACAGTGCTTTTTAGATCACAACGCGTCGCTGCAATGTAGTTCACAAACTAAAAAACAATCTGATATATGGTACCCTCGGTTGAAAGCTGGGACAGTGACATTCCAAAGTCATTGTGGTGAATCTACATTGCATATGAGAAAGCAAATAAAAGAATAGTTCAACGACTGTGTCAGGATAAATTTGACTGGGTGTAATAGCTTAGTAAGATTTAGTAGGCATGATGTTACAGTTAAGGCAGCTCTGTAGCTGGTAGTAGGACTTAGATGCTTAAACATTAGACTCATAAAATGTGTAAATGCTTTATTGATCTCTGCAGGATGTGGACAAGTGTATAGCAATCATGGAGGATTTGGAACAGTTGCCAGTAAACCTTCTGATGCTGAAGAAAAATCCTGAAATCATGGAAACCATCAAGAAGGTAACTTTGACTTCAGATTTGTAAACATAAAAGCATACAGCTTATATATTTAGGAAAACCTAAAGGGCTGGGTGTTGCATCGACAGGTTACATCTTAAATGTGTGTATGGGAGGCCCCGAGTTCGGTCCTAGGCTGTGACATACGAAAGTAAAAAAAAAATGTTATCGATATAGTTTCCTTGCTAGCACTCAAGCAAATATGTGGCTAATTCCACAACTGGTTGGCCCTGTATTAGGACAATGTGACTGGGTGTGGTATCATGAAAGATGTTCATGGCATTCTATACACAGTGAAGGCAGCACTATATTTGCTTCAAGTGGACAAAGTCTCCAGATAACTGAAATACTGTGGGTGGGACGATAAACTCAATAAACAAACAAACATAAGGTTCAATTTAAAAATTATGGGATATTTTGGTATTTAAACGTGCATTTACTCCTTTTATGTGGAGCACTCACACGGTAATAATTGAGATGTTACAATAATAATTAGGGTAATAATTGAGATGTAACAATAATAATTAGGGTAATTGAGATGTAACAATAATAGTTAGGGTAATTGAGATGTAACAATAATAATTCGGGTAATAATAGAGATGTAACAATAATAATTAGGGTAATAATAGAGATGTAACAATAATAATTAGGGTAATAATAGAGATGTAACAATAACAATTAGGGTATTAATTGAGATGTAACAATAATAATTCGGGTAATAATAGAGATGTAACAATAATAATTAGGGTAATAATAGAGATGTTACAATAATAATTAGGGTATTAATTGAGATGTAACAATAATAATTAGGGTAATAATTGAGATGTAACAACAATAATTAGGGTAATAATTGAGATGTAACAACAATAATTAGGGTAATAATTGAGATGTTACAATAATAATGTAATAATAGAGATGTAACAATAATAATTAGGTTAATAAAAGAGATGTAACAACAATAATTAGGGTAATAATTGAGATGTAACAATAATAATTAGGTTAATAATTGAGATGTAACAATAATAATTAGGGTAATAATAGAGATGTAACAATAATAATTAGGGTAATAATTGAGATGTTACAATAATAATTAGGGTAATAATAGAGATGTAACAATAATAATTAGGTTAATTGAGATGTAACAATAATAATTAGGGTAATAATAGAGATGTAACAACAATAATTAGGGTAATTGAGATGTAACAATAATAATTAGGGTAATAATAGAGATGTAACAACAATAATTAGGGTAATAATTGAGATGTAACAATAATAATTAGGGTAATAATAGGGATGTAACAACAATAATTAGGTTAATAATTGAGATGTAACAATAATAATTAGGGTAATAATAGAGATGTAACAATAATAATTAGGGTAATAATTGAGATGTTACAATAATAATTAGGGTAATAATAGAGATGTAACAATAATAATTAGGGTAATAATAGAGATGTAACAATAATAATTAGGGTAATAATAGATATGTTACAATAATAATTAGGGTAATAATTGAGATGTAACAATAATAATTAGGGTAATTGAGATGTAACAATAATAGTTAGGGTAATTGAGTTGTAACAATAATAATTCGGGTAATAATAGAGATGTAACAATAATAATTAGGGTAATAATAGAGATGTTACAATAATAATTAGGGTATTCATTGAGATGTAACAATAATAATTAGGGTAATAATAGAGATGTAACAATAATAATTAGGTTAATTGAGATGTAACAATAATAATTAGGGTAATAATAGAGATGTAACAACAATAATTAGGGTAATTGAGATGTAACAATAATAATTAGGTTAATTGAGATGTAACAATAATAATTAGGGTAATAATAGAGATGTAACAATAATAATTAGGGTAATAATATAGATGTAACAATAATAATTAGGGTAATAATTGAGATGTAACAACAATAATTAGGGTAATAATAGAGATGTAACAATAATAATTAGGGTAATAATTGAGATGTAACAATAATAATTAGGGTAATAATTGAGATGTTACAATAATAATTAGGGTAATAATAGAGATGTAACAATAATAATTAGGGTAATAATATAGATGTAACAACAATAATTAGGGTAATAATTGAGATGTAACAACAATAATTAGGGTAATAATTGAGATGTTACAATAATAATGTAATAATAGAGATGTAACAATAATAATTAGGTTAATAAAAGAGATGTAACAACAATAATTAGGGTAATAATTGAGATGTAACAATAATAATTAGGTTAATAATTGAGATGTAACAATAATAATTAGGGTAATAATAGAGATGTAACAATAATAATTAGGGTAATAATTGAGATGTTACAATAATAATTAGGGTAATAATAGAGATGTAACAATAATAATTAGGTTAATTGAGATGTAACAATAATAATTAGGGTAATAATAGAGATGTAACAACAATAATTAGGGTAATTGAGATGTAACAATAATAATTAGGGTAATAATAGAGATGTAACAACAATAATTAGGGTAATAATTGAGATGTAACAATAATAATTAGGGTAATAATAGAGATGTAACAACAATAATTAGGGTAATAATTGAGATGTAACAATAATAATTAGGGTAATAATAGAGATGTAACAATAATAATTAGGGTAATAATTGAGATGTTACAATAATAATTAGGGTAATAATAGAGATGTAACAATAATAATTAGGGTAATAATTGAGATGTTACAATAATAATTAGGGTAATAATAGAGATGTAACAATAATAATTAGGGTAATAATAGAGATGTAACAATAATAATTAGGGTAATAATTGAGATGTTACAATAATAATTAGGGTAATAATAGAGATGTAACAATAAGCTCCCTTTGGAACTTTAAATTCATGCCATAATTTCTTCCCATTATTTTCTATTATAGTTTATGTTTGCCTATGTAAATTGTATTGCTATGTCAAAGGATCTAGAATTAACAAATACATGCAACACCTGTCTGTATATGAATAAATAATAGATACTGTCTATATATTGATATTCCACTAAAGGTCTCATCATATGATACATGTCTGTAAAACAATTCATTCCAATTCTATAATCCTTGGTAGCAAAATATTTGTATACAATATTAAATTCATCAACATATCTTTACATAGTGTTTTCTGTTTACTACACAATTTGTTAAAACCTGGCTTCTCTACAAAATATTGTATTGTCATAACTTTGTACTTTGTATAATTGTAATTCAGAAATAACATTAAAAAGAAAAAGAAAAAAAAAAGAAAAGAAAAAAAAAGCTCCCTCCAAGATACAGTACCTATCCTCATTGTGTCTCAAATCATTATTTTTTTGCTACAATTTATTAAAAAAATGGGATAAGGTCGGCTGTTTACTGTTAAATGTGTACTTTTAGTGACTGATAAAATAAATAAAAAATCAACAAAACATTAACTATTTTTATTGAAACAGCAAACATCTGCATGAACCTCAAACAGTCTGACAAACCAAGTAACAACATTGTAAAGTATGGTTTAATATTTTATGAATAGCTGAAGTAGGAAATACAACTATCAAAAGAATAAGAGATACATTTATCATTATGACCAGACAATAATGTTTCATTGTGACATTAGTCTTATAAAAAATGACAGGGTTGGTCTAAATATTGAACTGAATTGAAGTTGGCCAACATCGTACAGTGCATCATATCGTTTATAATTGTGTATTATGGTTTTTGTTGAATTACGAGGGGCGCCCATGGCGTAATGGTAGAGTTGCAGATTTGTAACTCCTGACTGCTTAGCCTTTCACCGCGTGGGTTCGAGTCCCATTCTGGGCGAAGGACTTAATGTGAGAAGGTCCTCCAGCTGACTTGTGGTGCGCCGGTGATTCTACCCAGACATGTGTCTGGGGTCCTCCTCCTCTAAAAAGCTAGAAGTTGCTATATTGATCATAAATGGTTGCAGCAATGTATTTCCAAAAACAAAGACAAAGCAACTGAATTGTGACAAATTGAAACAGCTCTAGTAAATAATTTCCATTTTTGTTCCAGTGTCGGCGATACAAGGGCAGTGAACAGATCAGGAAGAAAGCCGAATACATCTACAGTCGTTTCAAACAGATCTTTCTCATTGGGGATGCAACTAGTGATGAGGTATTGTCAAGGAAATAATACATTCATAGAGCACCTGATATAAAGATGAAATCTGACTAGGTACACAATACAGCCCATAATTTTCAACCAATCCTTTAGAGTTGGTACCTTTTTTTTTAGAACTGTTACATTGGGTGGCTTAAAAGCAGTACCAGTAAGTCAAGTGTTTAGCAATACCCCAGCTTTTCTGGCATTCTGCACTTAAGAGATCACCTTCCTTAAAGATCACAGTAACTTCTGCCATCGTTTAGAAACAAAGGAGAAAGTGTTTGAAAAAAAAAAATGTACAAGGTTATAATTTTCTCTATGGTTTCTTCAAAGTATTATGCCATTATATTTTTTTTTCTACAATGTGAGAAAAATTTACTGGATGCTGCCAGTGTGAGCATGGTTGTGTTGGTTTTCTTTAACACACACAAAAAAAACAAATCTCTAGAAAATATGTATATCAGAGGTAGATTTTGGTCCATACGTTTCATGTATGATATGTTTTGCATTGTACTCATTTCGTAGGACTCTTTTTTTTTTAAATATACTTGATATAGTAAAAATACTGTAGGCTTTAGTTATCATCCCTCATACTTGCATTGTTCTAGAGAGGCAGACCTCTTATGGAACAGCTCTGTATGTTGAGACACTAATGTAGCCATCAATAACAGCAATGCTTGGCTGCAATGTCTCAGAGTTGTGTATCTGTGTAAACCAAAGGTAACGATGCAGCTTGCAATTATAAAAATGCCAATGTAGCAGACAACAATGATGGAAGTTATTTTAGGGACTTGCGTGATTATTTTGTCGTAATAGAAGAAAAAAAATCACATATGATTGTAAAAAAAAAAGGCCATTTTAACAAGTGTTGTCTTTTTTTAGCTTAATTTGTTTGAAGAAAGATTGAGCGAATAAGCTTTGACTATAAATGTGTAAATACATATATATACAAAAAAGATATACAAAACATACAAGCAACAAAACGTTTGATGCTACATCCATTTCTTTTCTAGGTACTTCGCGATCAGGTTGACAAGAAAAGAACTGAGAAGGAAAAAGTGAGTGAGACTGGTAGTACGAACACTGAGAATAAAGAAAATAAGGATAATTGTGAACCTTCTAACGATGCCATGGAAACAGACACTGGAAACAATTCTGGAAATGTTTCCATGGAGACGTCATCCTTTTCTCTCTTCAATACGTCATACTCTGGTTTTTCTTCCACGCCCAGCGGTATTCCCGGATTGGATTTAATCGATGGAGAATTAGATGTTTCACGAACAAACAGCAACACAAATGTGAATGGTGATAAATCAATCCCTACTTCTCTCACAGGCACTGATCCCAAGGTTCAAAATGGTGGTCAGACAAATAGTGCAGACGGTGAAATTCGATCTCATTTGGGCGATAGTCGCTCAAGCGACGATGATTCTGATGTGGATACAAGTTTAGTGGTAAAAGCTGTGACTGCAAGCATCGACAAAAGTGACACGAACAAACTCGCTGATAATAACGGCGTGGATGGAGATGTTGTGTCGTCACCCATGGAAGGATCTGCAGACGTGAATGATTTGAATAATGTATCAAATGAAGAGGAAAAGGACGAGAATTTAGATGATCGGTTGGCAAGTTTTGCAAAAGCATCAGAGATGTTACACAGCATTGCCAAGATGGCCCAGGCTGACAGTGACCTAAACATGGAGGAAGACTATCAAGATGATTCCGACCTTGAAAATGAGGTAAGTCGCTAGTTTATGTGGTGCAAGAATCCGCTTGTTAATCTTTTTTTCTGACATTTACTCTCTTAGACTGTCATGGTAGAATCGCCATAACTCTTCAGCACCTTAATCAGGTCACCGTCAGAGCAAGAACTTTCCTGTTGGTAGGTTTTCCCGCTATCTGGCAGTTCGCCGGTTGCTCTAGGGGTCTAAACCATCTTCCTTCACCAATATTTAGCTGGACATCGCTAATATGACCATGATTTTGTTGGTTCCATGTAACAAGACACAAGACTATTAGAAGTGATTCCAGCTTTAAAAATGAGGTTAGTCACTAATTGATTCTGACCTCAAAAATGAGGGCAGTCATAGAAACTAGGATTGAAATTTACTAGCACGTCAAGCTAATAAGTAAGCAATTTTCACTTGCCCAAAAGAAAATTCACTAGTCTGAATTAAATTCTGTTTTAATTTACAAATAAATCTAAAAAAAAAAGAGATCAATATAGAAAAAAACACCATTTAAATATCATTGGCCCGGCAACTTCAGGGTTTTTTTCCCCAGGTTTTGCACCAGCAACATTTCAGTTCAGTTTTTCCACAATTTTGTTCTGTGGCCCAGCTGATTTTAATTTGGTTTAGAACATTATGTACCATGCGGGAACCAGAATACCGTGTAGTTCCTGCGCAGTAAACATAATATCGATTTAGTGGGCATAATACGTTTATGATACAAGCTGCAGCTTGCCAAATGAAATAAGCAGCTCAAAAGTTTGTTTACAAATTGTAAATGAAATTATAATGATTGTTCAACGATCTGGATCTTAAAAGCCATCGGGCTAGTAAATTGGGAATTTTTACTAGCCCGAGAGAAAATATACAAGTTTTTGCTGTAGGGCTAGTGCTAATTTCGACCACTGTGAGGGTAGTTATGAAATGATAGGGTGCAATTTTCATTTGTACTTATTTTTTTACTCACTCTTATTGCTCTATATGCAGTCCCAGGCATCATAGCTCCAGATGGAAGAAGTAGACCTGATTTTGTGTTGTTATATATCTCAAAATACTCAACCAAACTTTATATTTCTGGTTCTCATTGAACGTGTTTGATCGAGATGTTTCTATTGAGTATCAGGCTAAAGGAGAAATATGGATTTAACAGGAGCTCTACTTCTCACATCTGGGGTTAGCCTGCTAACCACAATGGTTTGTTGTAGTCCTCTTGAGAAAGAGAAGATAATTAAATACTTTTGTTAACAGAGCATCAGAAATAGCAATAATAAGGAAAACAGAAAAGCCAACTAGTATATGTCTGTCGTTAACGTGTTGTTAAGGGAAGAGTTTAAGCTACCGTACTTGTGGATGTCACTTTTAAATTTCGGTTCGATTTCATAAATGACATTTAATAGTGTACTCAACTATAATTTTGACCCATTGATTCTGAACAACCCACATTTTTTTTCCAAATTTGTGCATCACAGTACTGAACTTCAAAGCTAAGCGGATTTAAGTCAGTTTGAGCGAAAACTTTCCTCTGGGGAGGTCTTCCAACTGCTGTGCCTCAGTTGCTGTACCCAGACATGTCTTGGGGGTTTTCCTGCACCAATAATTAGCTGGACGTCACCATTATATCCAGGATTCCTAGTGTGATGTAAGAAAAACAAACAACAATTTACATTTAGGTTGCACAATAGTAGGCTCAAGATGAGCCAGTTCCAGGGCTGACTGAGGTGATTTTTATACACTATTTGCTTATTTAGCCTTTGTCCCTTTTAACTCTGCTGCCGTTGCTAACAGTAAGAAACAACAACACATGCATGAGGTAATATTTCATAATAAAATGAATTACAATAAAAGCTTTAGAGCAAAATAGAAAATGGAGAGCATTTACTCCGGGTACAGCCCTATGTCTGAATAATTTGACCATAGTAGTGTTCACGGTCAGCTATCAAAATGCCGACAGCACTTAAGCTACTTCAAGGGAGAATCATATCAAGGTACCATCAATTAAAGCATAAAGCAAAAACTTTGTATTTCAGGAACGACAAGATCTTGATGCGCGTATAGCGGCCATCATCGAAGGAAAGGAGTTGGTTGTGCCGCCGGTTGTACTGGAGACTGAGACAGAGACTGAACCAGAAGTCATCTATGATCCAGAAAACCCCACTGAAGAAGATGACGAGGAAGAGTTCATACCTAAAAAATCATCCAAACCGCCATCAAAACGCTCGTCACTAGACAATAAGAAGAACAAAGAAGATGATGAAGACCAAGTGATTGATGATGATGAATTACACAACATGTTAGGGATCTAAGAAAAGGAGATAAAACATTTTTTTTTGTAAACTAGCTGCTGATTGGTGGGAAGTCATTGCGTTGTTTGTAAGGAGAGATTTTATTGGCTAGAGGTTAATGTGCTTAGTGAAAAAATGAATTTGATTGGCTGGAGATTGGACCAAGTGGATTACTTGTAAAGGAAAAGGCAATTTGATTGGCTGAAGATAAGGAAAAGTATGTGTTGATTAGTTTTAACCTGCAGAGGATGTGCTAGAGGATTGTGGATTTTAAACAGGGTTCTGGGTGAATGTGGTGATTTGATGACAATGTTGATCTAAATCTGACTGCTCCTATTAATGAGCATAACTTTAATTTGCTGCAGCAATGTATCATACATTTCCCTACCAAACCCGCTAATTGTGCCGGGTATTAATTAAAATTACCAAACTAAGCTGACCCTAATGAGTATTAGCATTACTTATTTGGAAAGAAAATGGATTTTTTTTTTCATTTAGCTCAACATTTTTCCCCCTAAGCCTAAAGCTCAGTGTCTTTAAAGTATCTAAGGTTTGTTTTCTTTGGTTCTCATACTAAGAAATTGTCCCAATTTGAGGGTGGAAAAATCCTTTTTTATTTTATTTCATTTTTTCTTTCCATTTTTTTTTTTTAATTTACTAAAATTTAATATCAGTTCTTCGATTAAATGTTTTTATGCATGGCACCAAAGTTTTTATGGTTATAACTCCTATGAGACTGAATATTAATAAATCTGGCAAGTCAAGCAACTGGTGTAGTGACATACAATGTGCTTTTATCACATATGATGTTTTATCCAAGGCCATGTAGTGGGGTTTTTTCTGCGTTGTACTTCATGTATAACAGATAAACTTTTTTTCTGCACAACTGGTAAATATCTGTTGTCAGCTGAAGATAACATGCATTTAACAGTTACTTTCAATAAGCTTCGGTTGTGTTATGAAGATATCTTTTCATTGTTTTTATTTTATGAAAGTATTGGACATCCTCCTCCCATGAAGAGTGATTGCTTATTACTCTGACATATTCTCCAGCAACAGGCTCATGGCTATAAGTGGCATGATTCTTGATTGTCTCCAGATAACTGAAATACTGTTGGTGGGACGATAAACCCAGCAGAATTCTTGACACAGCAAAGATAAAGAGGGACATCTGTCATGTTGCGGATGACATCTGTCTTGTTGCCGATCATGTTTATCATACACATTGCATACACTTATTTAAATTAAGTTATTTTGATAAGAAAACATCAAGGTTTCATGGATAATTTTTAAATAAATTAAGATTTTTTTTCTGTCCTTTTTTCCCACATAGCTAGGCATGTCGATGTAAAACAATAGCACGGTATAACCTTTTTACATGTACATAAATATAACAACTTACAAAATTTTTAACTGACGTCATTCTATTTAGTAATATTTAATTTAATTAAACTTCTCCTGCGGTGTGCCAGTGGTTCTACCCAGACATAAATCTCCGGTCTTCCAATTAATAGCCGGACATCATCAATATGACTATTGTTGTGTCAATGTGATGTAACAACCGCAAACAATATTATCCCATTAATTAATTTACGACCCTTCTATGAAACTGAAATGAAACTTCTCTCTTCAAAGTCCTATCCGACGTACAAGTTGCCACCGTATGAAGCCTGATACCATGGTTATCTACCACCAGTTATAGCTGGATGTGCTGGTAATGTCGATAAACAGTTGAAGCTAATAAATAAAAGTGCTTCATCAATACAATGAGATTAATGTTAATTGTTGGAAATTGTGCATGTTATAAACATTAAAACTAAAAAATTTCTTAAAGTATTTCAGGATTAGTAATGCTGTATCTCTCCTACAGAAATGTATAATGTTTCTCTCTCTAGGTGTAAGGTATTCTTGTAATCTTTCAAGAAGAGATAATCATGCTGCACGTTGTCATTTGTCTTTTACTTTTATCGTAAAATTCTCATGCAAACTACTGTTAATTAGGATACTTTTCATTACTTTTTGCATTACAAAATATAAATTAAAAACACTGGAGGTGTCAGCGGGTGGGGGAGGTGTCAGTGGTCAAGTGGTCAGACTTTGAGACTTGTAGCTTCTTAGCCCCTCCCAGTGTGGGTTCAAATCCTGTTTGAAATTGAGAACTGTCCTGTGGGGAGATCTTTCAGCTGCAGTGTGCATAACCTGAATTGTCTGTCTAATCTGCAAATCCTTAATTAAAGTTGTAAATGGTTCTAACCTTTTTAACTCTTGTATAACTTTAAACAATATTTGTAAATTGTTCCAACTAACTCTTGTATAACTTTTAACTAAAGTAGTACATGGTTCTGATTATTAAACACTGTATTAACTGTAAAATTGCAATTGTTTCTGCGTACTGAATGGAGACATTGAACTGAATTCTGTGCAGTAGAAATAATTTAGAAAAAAAGAGGTATTTTCATTTTCATGGCTGTTTTGTTCAAGCGAGAATTTAGACATCTTATTAAATGTTGAATTCATTTTTTTGACAAACTGTGTTAAACATGGTTGTCTGCTGTAGTAATTTCATCAAGTGAGGAATTTCGATTGGGTCTTAAATCGGGGTTCTTGAAAGAGGCATATGATAGGTTGAAACATTTTATTTCAAGGGGCATTAGACGATCTTATTTTAAGGGCAACTAAATGCCCTAGTAAAGTTATCTTTTTATGTGAATAGTTGAACAGAACTTTACATATTTTCTAGAATAAGTTAGCTGTTAACCATAGTAGAAGTTTGCATTTTGATTATTTTTAACAGATCCATGTTTCATTGTGGTTCAGTAGTTATATTTTAACAGGTTTAATTCAGATCTGAATTTGCCGAACTATCACTAAGTCACATTAAGATAAACATTTGTTAGAAGAAAATAGTAGAAAAGTAGATTTTCTCTGTATAGGGTTTGTTTTATAAGCAACTTTTACATTGAAAATATCTTAAACTCAAGCATTCGACCATTGAAACTTTTGTCATCTTGCAAAGATTATTTTGTTTGCTATTGCATACAAGGGTGCACTTTTTAATTGTTGCAAAATGATTATTTGTCTAAATGTAAGTTATCGTTTTATGTATATGGTGTCAGAGCAATGTTAAAAGAACAGGGAGAGAGATGAGAAGAATGAAGGGGTAGAAGAGAGAGAAAACAATTAGGATTTAAATTACTGTATTGCCCCCTTTTTAAAATGTTTTCTTAAAAAAAAATGTTAATAATCTCTATTTTTATAATTAACACTTAGCCGTTAATAAATTTGCTTTGGTAAAATTTCATTCGACAAAAGTTGTAAAGAATCGTGAATAAACAGTTGCTCTTTTTTATTTGGGTTTTTCAAAAAAAAAAATCTGTTTATAAAATGGTGAAATCAGGTCTATTTAGAAGTTATCATTTTAATGATTTTTAAAATTGTCATTGTCATACTTTTATTTACTCTTTTTAAGTCCCTACTTATCTATTTGCCATTTACAATTGACAACAACAAAAATAAAATTGTATCTTTAATAACACTCTTCAGCAGTTACTCTATTTCTGTTTTTGGGTACATTGAAGTGTTGTGTTGCATGATAGAACTCTTGTATGGAAGTTTTTATTGGTAGTCTATCACAGCAGGATGTTTCACGTTGTCTTGAGTCCTTGGTGTTTCTTTTGCCCGGCATATACATGTTTATAACTTAGTAACTTTTAAATGGGTTATTTAATAAAATTGCAAAAGAAGACATACTTAGAAACTTGCACTTTCAGGGAGTGTAAGCACAGTACCAGACACTGGTTTTAAGAGACCATCTGAAAGAAGAATAGATGTTAAAAAACAAGAACCGTAACTCCACGTATGTTAATTTGGAATCATCTTCCTTATTTTATGATTTAAATGATTGATAAGGTTTTTAATAAGTGACATGTATGACCTGCATTTGACTGGATGTTTATATTTGTGTAAAGTTGTTAGTCTACATAATTATGAAAGAAATTGGTCTGCAGACTGGTGGTGTAAATCGCAGACTAGTGGTGTATATCGCAGACTGGTGTGTATATCGCAGACTAGTGGTGTATATCGCAGACTGGTGGTGTATATCGCAGACTGGTGTGTATATCGCAGACTGGTGGTGTATATATCGCAGACTGGTGGTGTATATCGCAGACTAGTGGTGTATATCGCAGACTGGTGGTGTATATCGCAGACTGGTGTGTATATCGCAGACTGGTGGTGTATATATCGCAGGCTGGTGGTGTATATCGCAGACTGGTGGTTTATATCGCAGACTGGTGTGTATATCGCAGACTGGTGGTGTATATCGCAGACTAGTGGTGTATATCACAGACTAGTGGTGTATATCGCAGACTAGTGGTGTATATCGCAGACTAGTGGTGTATATCACAGACTAGTGGTGTATATCGCAGACTAGTGGTGTATACTTTGTTTAAGACTAGTCTGATTGTGCTTGCCTTACTTTAAAATAAATAAAACTGGAGACAAGACGAGCAATATCAGGATTTGTGTTGCCATATATAACTTGGTGTCTCCACTAAACCTTATATTGCTGGTACGCATTACAATTGTCATACCAAGATGCTTTTAACAAGTATCGTTACAATTGTGATGCTTATAACGAGTATTGTCACAATTGTGATGTTTATAACGAGTATCTTCACAATTGTGATGCTTATAACAAGTATTGTCACAGTTGTGATGTTTATAACGAGTATCGTCACATTGTGTCACATCAAGACATTTCTAACAAGTATCGGGGTATGAAGGGTTTAGAGGAGAAATAAAGGAGTTAGCAGGAACTCTAGGCCTCTCATCTGGGACTCAAATAAACATACCTACTGAAGGCATTTAAAGTGTAATGTGAAGCATTATTTAAGGTCGTGCTGTACTACCCAAGCTATACATTTTACCAAAGCGTGCATGTTGATTTGGGGATAAGTCAAGTAAGCCAATGTGCAACAGTTGTGATAATACACTTATTGGTTTCTGACCCTATATACTATGATCACACAGCATGATTTTTACTAGGGGAAGGTGGGCACTTGAAGAAGGCCACTTGTAATGCCTTAAGGGAAAGCTAGTTTTATTTACAGGTTTATTTCGAATTTGGATAAAAAACCCATTTCTAATGCTCAATTTTTCAGTGACATTATTACCTTTTAGTGCAGTTTTATTGTCATTATGTTATTGCATAGTTTTGGTTCAGAACAAGTTAAAGAAAATTTTAATCTTTTAAGCTTTAGATTTTTTGTCCAAATTCGGGAGTGTCCTTAACATAAAATATGTTATTTTTTTTTATTCAATCATATATTTTCAATAACGGAGATGGCACGATTTCACACACTTGGATAGAAGTGAGAATCATTAAAGGCAGGAAGTGTTGCAGTACTTATACTGACCATTATTGTGGTAAAATGCTGCACTGCAATCAATTCTGTTGCCATAGGAACCACCAGTCGGTCAGCCAATTTCTTCGACACTGGACAAACGTTGACATTCTTTTTTTAATCGTCATTCAAGAATCATTGTGTACAGTATTTCATTGTGAACATACCATAATTCATTGTATAATAAAGAGAAATCAATAAAAAAAAAAAAACAAGCAAAACACTTTATAGTTATTGGTTTTATTTTCCATACAAAGTGAATAATTTATGAACCTGGTTACATTTCTGTGGATTTTTACATTTTTATAAAATAACTCCATTCCATTTTATATCGATGGAAACTTGACAGTATTCCATTTAATAAGTGGGTATGTACTTTAACACAACTTAATTCCGTTTACAACTTCATAAATGCAAATCTAAACAGTAATTTTACTTAATTAAATAATAGTTAAAGATTATGCATCTGTTTTATGATACAATTGGAGATTTTTTGCACAGCTTTGTTTTGTAAAATAAAAATAAATGTATAAACATATTCCAATTCCTTAAAAAAGGGAAAAAATACAATTTAACACAAATTTTCCTTAAGATTTGAGTGGGACGGTAATCCAGACAAGTTTATTTCTTTATAAATGATTGAAAAGTAAATACATTCAACTTTATTTCATTACATATTATAGGACATACAAATCTTCATAACATTATTTCATCAGAAAAGTGAACATGCAAATTTATCCAAATTTATTACAATAAATTTGAATGTAAATCTGCACTACTTCTATTTTATTTAGTAGGCCACATTGGAAATATATGTAATAAATGTCATGAAATAAGTGAAAATGTCAAATCATTTTTTAACAAAACATGCAAATAAAAAGGACTTACTGTCTTAAAGTAACAGTAAAATTGTACATCTACGCACATCTACGTATGCACAAACTTTATTTACTTAAAAATTTTCACACCAACTTACAATATTTTATATAGTTCGTATATATATGTATATATATATTGTAAATATAAAAACTGGTTATACATTGGAAAAGTGATTATAATGATGAACACAATGACAGTGGAGGTGTTGATAATGTTGATGGTGATGATGTTATTGATGATGATAAAGGAGGTGATGATGACAATGGTGATTTATAATAATAGACACAGTTGAATGGCTGATAAACATGGCAATCTCTGGGTTTGGATAAAGGAAGAGGCTGTTAATGTTGAAAGCAAAGTAAATGATGATGATGGTAATGATGTTATTGATAATGATAACAATGATGATGATGAAGAAGATGAGGAGAAAGATGGTGATTATGAATGCTGATCATCTTGCTAGTGAGGACAATATTAGTAAGAATTTATGACTGATGTTAAAAATGTCAAATTAGGATTCTTATTAAAATAAATAAACATCATGATAAAAACATTGATGATAACATTTAAGATGACAACAAGCTGTGTTTGTATTTTGTGTATACATAACACTGAATTTTAAAAGTACATAGGTAATCACTTGAATCAAAATAAAAATTAAATTTACATCTAATCTAAAACATCTAACACCTTATAAATGAAACCAAAACAATTACCTGGTGAAATAAAAAGTCGGAACACAAAAAAGTATAAATCTTCATAAAAGTGACAATATAAAATACACATCTGTTAAAAATCTATGCTTGAAATAAATTAGAAAATTTAAAAAAGCACAAAACTAATTCTAACCAAAATATGGCAAATTTTAAAAAAAAGGTTTAATATAATCCATCATAAATTATCCGCAACCAAGTTTCAAATTGAGCCTGTTAATTTTTTTGAACAGATACAATATTCCTTGGTCTAATAATTTAACAAGTATGATATTACTCAATTAATAACATAATAATTTACAATTGCACACAATTGTCCTGAGTTTTATTTATTTGATATTTTAATTGATTGATAATAAATTAATAGTTACAGTTATTTATTATTATGTGGTATGCAAACTGACTCTCAAATTAAAAGAAGCATGATGCTTGCAAATGTAGATCAATTTGTAATACCAAAAAGCTTATTACTGATAACCTTTTCACAGAGTTGTGGCACCTGTTAGTTACAAACAGGTAATCATTGAAATGTATACTCTACCCTTCAAGGAAATATGTTTTTATATCTTCTATGTTTGAAATGAGAAGGCTACAGGAAAATTTTTTTTTACTATTGCTATCACTTATTACTGATTCACAACCTTTTATCTCTTCAATGATGTAAAGATACAAAAAATGTCTTTGAAAGATTTCCACTAATTGCAAGGAACCCCAATCTGTTATATCTTCAATTTTAATATAAAACACTGACCTCTATACCCCCTTCCTATAATAAAACACCAACCTCTATATCCCACTCATACAATAAAACACCTACCTCTATATCCCCTTCCTATAATAAAACACCAACCTCTATATCCCATGCATACATAAAATACCTACCTCTATATCCCCTTCATATAAAACACTGACCTCTATATCCCCTTCCAATAATAAAACACCTAACTCTATATCCCATGCATACATAAAATACCTACCTCTATATCCCCTTCCTATAATAAAACACCAACCCCTATATATCCCCTTCATATAATAAAACACCAACCCCTATATATCCCCTTCATATAATAAAACAACCAACCCCTATATCCCCTTCATATAATAAAACACCAACCCCTATATATCCCCTTCATATAATAAAACACCAACCCCTATATCCCCTTCATATAATAAAACACCAACCCCTATATCCCCTTCATATAATAAAACACCAACCCCTATATCCCCTTCATATAATAAAACACCAACCCCTATATCCCCTTCATATAATAAAACACCAACCCCTATATCCCCTTCATATAATAAAACACCAACCCCTATATATCCCCTTCATATAATAAAACACCAACCCCTATATATCCCCTTCATATAATAAAATACCTACCTCTATATCCCCTTCCTATAATAAAACACCAACCCCTATATATCCCCTTCATATAATAAAACACCAACCCCTATATATCCCCTTCATATAATAAAACACCAACCCCTATATCCCCTTCATATAATAAAACACCAACCCCTATATATCCCCTTCATATAATAAAACACCAACCCCTATATATCCCCTTCATATAATAAAACACCAACCCCTATATCCCCTTCATATAATAAAACACCAACCCCTATATCCCCTTCATATAATAAAAAACCAACCCCAATATATCCCCTTCATATAATAAAAACACCAACCCCTATATCCCCTTCATATAATAAAACACCAACCCCTATATATCCCCTTCATATAATAAAACACCAACCCCTATATCCCCTTCATATAATAAAACACCAACCCCTATATCCCCTTCATATAATAAAACACCAACCCCTATATCCCCTTCATATAATAAAACACCAACCCCTATATATCCCCTTCATATAATAAAACACCAACCCCTATATCCCCTTCATATAATAAAACACCAACCCCTATATCCCCTTCATATAATAAAACACCAACCCCTATATATCCCCTTCATATAATAAAACACCAACCCCTATATCCCCTTCATATAATAAAACACCAACCCCTATATCTCCTTCATATAATACTACAAGCAAGGAACACCAATCTTTTATATCTTCCATTAAAAAAAAAGGCTGCTACAAATTTGAAAATATGTCCACTATTCTTCAAGAAATTTTATCTCTAATGTTTTAAAGAAAAGGCTGCCAAAAATTATCTTTGAAAAATATCCACCACTCTTTAAGCAAGGATCCCAAATCTTTCATCTCTTCTAGTCTTTAAATGTCTTGGCTCCACAAACTTCATGTTTAGATAATGTAACTCGTAACATCGCGACCGGGCTAAATGGGTCACATTCGACACGTAACTACAAAATGGATTCATCCGATAATCGAACAACTTGAAGTTCATATCTTCTAATAAAGAGAGTATTTTAAATTTGCTTACAAATTCTTTCTTAGTAATATGGAGGCTACTAGACGCTGTCTTGGTTGGGTGTTTGAGGTGGATTTCAAACGCTAGTTGTTTGACGTTGTAAAGTGAGTCGTCCAGGACAAGCGACTGGAGAATATCCCATTCCATAAACTCAACGTCAAACTTGAAGTAGTCGATCACATTCTGAAATTGAGTTATGACTAAAACAGCTTTGTTCATCATCTGACCAAAAACTGACAACATTTAAAATAATATAATTATTTTTATCAAAGATAATTGGGAAATGGTAATATAACATTACCATTTTAAGATATGAGTATTTTTATTGTGTGTGTAAACAAAACAATTCAAAAGCATGAGACCGGCCGCAAAAGCTCAAGTGGTAGAGCACTGGCTTGCAGATTGGGAGGTCGCAGGTTCAAGCACGACATAAGTGCCCCTATGCTATAATGATAGAGATGTCACTGCACAGTATCGGCAAAAATGCTGGCAAATGTAGCCAAAACGTAAAGTCGCAGATTCAAAGTTCTGCCCCTCGTTGTATCAGATTGAATCCCATTCAAGGTCTAATACCTGACACTCCTTGTGTTGGTGGTTTTACCCAGACTCCTCTTTGGCGTATCCATCAACAATTATAATAATAAGTAATGACCATAACTGAGTAATGACTATGTACAATGACATATATATCATATTTCAGTAACTTATGTAAATACATCACAGTGAGAGTAACTGTCATCAAAGCAACATGCAGCTATTTTTTTGACACAAGACTCCACAACAATGTCTAGGTAGAACCATCGGCACAAAGCAGATCAGATGGAAACACTTTCCATAAAACACCTACCTCTATATCCCCTATAATATACTAAACACCTTCATGTAATAAAACAACTACCTCTATATCCCCTCCACATCATAAATCACCTACCTCTATATCCCCTCTACATAATAAAACACCTATCTCTATATCCCCTCCACATCATTAAACACCTACCTCTATATCCCCTCCATATCATAAAACACCTACCTCTATATCCCCTCCACATCATTCAACACCTACCTCTATAACCCCTTCACATCATTCAACACCTACCTCTATATCCCATCCATATCATAAAACACCTACCTCTATATCCCCTCCACATCATTCAACACCTACCTCTATAACCCCTTCACGTCATAAAACACCTACCTCTATATTCCATCCACATTATAAAACACCTACCTCTATATCTCCTCCATATCATAAAACACATACGTCTATATCCCCTCCACATCATAAAGCACCTACCTCTACATTCCCTCCATATCATAAAACACCTACCACTATATCCCCTCCATATCATAAAACACCTACCTCTATACCCCCCATCATAAAACACCTACCTCTATATCCCCTTCATATCATAAAACACCTACCTCTATACCCCCCCCCCCCCCCAATCATAAAACACCTACCTCTATATCCCCTCCATATCATAAAACACCTACCTCTAAACCCCCCATCATAAAACACCTACCACTATATCCCCTCCATATCATAAAACACCTACCTCTATACCCCCCATCATAAAACACCTACCTCTATACCTCCTCCATACCATAAAACACCTACCTCTATATCCCCTCCACATCATAAAACACCTATCTCTATATCCCCCATCATAAAACACCTACCTCTATATTCCCTCCATATCATAAAGCACCTACCTCTACATTCCCTCCATATCATAAAACACCTACCTCTATATCCCCTCCATAACATAAAACACCTACCTTTTCATTCCCTCCATATCATAAAACACCTACCTCTATATCCCCTCCATATCATAAAACACCTACCTCTATATCCCCCCATAATAAAACACCTACCTCTATATTCCCCATCATAAAGCACCTACCTCTATATCCCCTCCATGTCATAAAAAATCTACCTCTATATCCCCTCCATATCATAGAACACCTACCTCTATATCGCCTTCATATCAAAAAACACCTACCTCTACATTCCCTCCATATCATAAAACACCTACCTCTATATCCCCTCTGTATCATAAAACACCTACCTCTACATTCCCTCCATATCATAAAACACCTACCTCTATATCCCCTCCATATCATAAAACACCTACCTCTATATCCCCCATAATAAAACACCTACCCCTATATCCCCCATCATAAAGCACCTACCTCTATATCCCCTCCATATCATAAAACACCTACCTCTATATCCCCTCCATATCATAAAACACCTACCTCTATATCCCCTCCATATCATAAAACACCTACCACTATATCCCCTCCATATCATAAAACACCTACCTCTATATCCCCTCCATATCATAAAACAACTACCTCTATATCATAAAACACCTACCTCTATATCCCCTTCATATCATTAAACACCTACCTCTATATCCCCTCCATATCATAAAACACCTACCTCTATATCCCCACCATATCATAAAACACCTACCTGTATATGCCCTCCATATCTTAAAACACCTACCTCTATATCCCCTCTATATCATAAAACACCTACCTCTATATCCCCTTCATCATTTAGAAAGTGTTTAAAGGTTTTCAACTTCCAGCCGTCATCTGTCTTGTAATTTCTGACCCCAAGACCCTCTGGTTTGAAAAAGATGCCCATTGTTCTGTTGTGCTCTCTCAAATTAATGCTGAGAAATTGTAATAAAGAATGAAAAGGTATTAATAATTAAAAATTCAAATTAGAATAATATTTATAATTGTAAAATACATGTTGTTCTGTTGTGCTTTCTCAATTACATGCTGAGCTTGAAATTTAAAATATGCATACAAGTAAGAAACACAATTACAATAATATTGACAATATTCCATGTCCAAGATCAAGAGGTTAAAACAAATTCCTCATGATTATGATGTGCTTGATGCTGAGAATTCAATGTCAGTAGGTCATTGTCCAACAAAAAGATCTGGTATCCTAACATGTAGTAAGGTTTATACAGTTTGACACACTCACTGGTTAACATATATGTAACTATACTCAAAATTACATATAATATTATGAAATACATACCCCCTGGTTTAAACGAGATACTGATTTTTATTTTAACTGTACAGTTTATATAGGAGCCCACATTAATCGTTTATCAGTCACCACAGTCCACTTTACAACTACAGTAAATTCCCTCTATTAAGACCACCTTCCATTTGGACTTAAATTGGTCTTAATAGTGAGGTGGTCTTTATAGTGAGTTTGGTTACCCTATGCTCTGTTACCATACCTGGGGTCATAAGCCATAACACGACATCTAAATAGATCATACATGTCATCTTCGAACCGCCAGTCGTTGCCAATTCTGAAAAAAAGAAAAAAAGATAAAATATAATCTTCAGTAACACACACAAAAATAATTTAAAGTAAAATTAAGGCCTGTAAGATAAGTGGAATGGTATTACTATAGCAACTTGAATACAGTTGGCATTGTTTGCATTTTTCTACTGCTTTTACTTAAAAAGATTTCTTGCATAACCATGATGAATAGTGGATTTATTACATCTGCTCACTTGTTTATGTAAAAAAAAATGCATTTTTGGTGACATTCAAAATGTATTTCTAGCTTATTTAGATATTATAGCGTGTTATAAAATTCATCTTCCGTGAAAACCTGAAAACTGTTCTTATAAAAAATACATTTTATTATAAATTAAGTAACTAGAAGAGATTGTTCATTTTTTTTTTAATAAGAAATAAATTAAAGAACAATAATTATGGTAATTGTATCATTTACAAGCTTCAGTCTGATTCCTAAGAAGAGTTACTGGTCAGTGAAAAAGCAAAAGGGGAAGAGAACATGTTTACCATTTTATTCTTTTCATAAAGTTTGTAGTGTGTGTTATTCTACAATAATAAAAACCTACCCAAAGGCATACACCAGACAGGGCTGTTTCACAGACACGTTAAATGGTGGAGACAGACAGACATTCCAGCCACCATCATGTTGGTTACCAAGGCGACGATTGTCATCACAAAGTACAGACTTTGTCTCCAGGTATCTATAGCAGAGCAAGAAACAGTGAAATATCTTTTTTTTAAAGATTATAAAATAAAATTGATTCAACAAATCATATTGAGAAATATTTCTAGAAACTAAGTTGAGTTTGAACTCAGGTCAACAAGTTGACAATCCAAGACCATTAACTGGGAGAGACAGAGATCATATAAGTCAAATAAGGTATTTGCTGACTAATATTAGTTTAATAAACTTTTAAAACTAAGTAATATTAGTTTGATCAACTTTTAAAACTAAGTAATATTTGTTTGATAAACTTTTAAAACTAAGTAATATTAGTTTGATCAACTTCTAAAAGCACTGAAAAAATAGAATGTCACCTGGCTTCACAGTGGAAGGTCAATGACTTGGAAAGAGCAAGGTGGGGAGGGTCTACTTAGGATTGGCTTACCAATGACAGTGTAGTAAGCCAATGAGCATCAAGTGTGGCAATTTATTTAATGACATTATCCACTATGACATCCCTGAGTACAGTACACAATTTAAGTGGTTTACAATCCTGCTTACAGTGTGTTTTTGTTGTTGTTTATTTGTTTTGTTTGTTATTTTTGTGGTGGGATATTGTTGTTTTTTGGGAGCTGGGGGTGTACTATTTTACTATTTTATGTAAAACCGGGACTGATATTAATATTTGCTTTTAAATCATTTTCAATGTCTTTAAAGTTAACTTTAATGCAGCTTACTTGAAAAAATTGTTTTCAACGTCTGCATATGTCATGTAAGACTTCAAAAGAATTTGGGCAAAGAAGTTAACTTCCAATCCAGGGCGAAATATTT
This sequence comes from Sinonovacula constricta, assembly GCA_007844125.1. Lineage (NCBI taxonomy): Eukaryota > Metazoa > Mollusca > Bivalvia > Cardiida > Solecurtidae > Sinonovacula > Sinonovacula constricta. The sequence goes on along the minus strand of CM017570.1, from coordinate 20,693,674 downwards.
CTGGCTTCTTTGGTTTTTCCTGAAAAGAAATAATAAAGGTATGATATTTAAAAGCTTTTAAGTGAATTAATGTCTTAAAATATCATTTAAGACTCCTGCAAATCTATAAATTAATGTTTATGTGGAGAAACCTTCACAGACATTTTCCCATTTAAATCCTTTTAGAAAAGACCAATATTGTTTATCTAACTATTTTTTTTTCCATGGGCAGTCATTAGATGTGCACATACCGGAGTACTCTCCCCTACTTCCTGTTGCGGTTATGTATGAACTGTTCAGTGGGATGGGGTAATCGGCCCTAAAAAGATAGCCGTGGTGAACAGTCGGAATATGTTTGTTTTTATTATTTTACTATTTTGTTTAACTTTTTTGGGGGGGGGGGGGGGGGGTTCTTAAAACTGATATATTTAATATACAAGTTCCCAAGGAGGTGCAGGATAATATATGTGTAATTTTCAATTAAAAGCTAAACATCAGGCGATACTATGTATTATTTATTGTTAAGGAACCGGTGGTCTGGTAGGAAAAAAAATGGGATTTGTAACTGTGCAGCCTACATATAGACCCTTTCAGTTATTATCGGTTTTCAATTACCTCCCCCTTGATGACGTCATACGAGGATTGTAATTCGATGGCGGGTTGAGAACGCGTCAAACGTAAACTTCATTGAAAGCAAAAAATGCAGCGAATGTGTGGGTATGTTTGATTTCTTTATGAAGTGTTGTTGTATTAGCAATAAGAGTGCTTGTTTATTTTTATTGTCTTTCCATAAATTGTGCGTAAATTTTGATAGTCATGAGTTTTCGCGATAAATAAAATGTGAAAAGCTTCTTGATTATTGCTTAAGTATAAACGGTTAAATATAGTATTTTGGTGGAAAATATTGATTGTTTTAACTAAGTGAGATAGTGGAACAAATAACACATAGAAATAATTGATTTCTCTGTATTTTATAGGTGAAATGGGCGACCATGATTATGCAGAGAAATTGTACACGGCAACACCGATGTATATTGCAGCAGTTTCAAACACCAAACCTGAATTTCAAGATTGCCAGAAAATAGGGAGTGAAAAGAAACACAAGGTACTTTTTCTGTACAAAGTTTGTGTTCATTATAAATTCTAGGTATATTTGTATTCCACATCATCAGGATAAACTTGAAAGTATGACTAGCTTGTGCTATTATACCACCACACAACTATTGAGTATTTACCCACATGTACATATTTACACACTTGCATCCTACAGGCATAGATTTTGGTATAAATATAGCTGTTGGAACTTTGATACAGGGATCTAGTTATCATCAGACACATATATTGGTATAGATATAGCTTTTGGATACAGGTAATCTGGGTACAATACTTATGGTCTCCTTTACATTAATGAGACCCCTGGTTCTAAAGATCTTTTTTTTTTTTTCAGTCAAATCGAATATGCTGTGTACCAGAATGTCATACAACAGGTTATTCGTTGATTGAGGGTCATGGAAAACCGAGTTACCATGCCTTTCCTGATGTAAATGACCCACTTCGAGCTGTTTGGTTGGCCAAAATCAGGCGAGATGAAGACAAAAGTTTTAAGGTATTAGTAATATAAGCAATCCACATTTTTTGTTACATTGCACTAACATAATTATGGTCATTTTGGTGACATCCAGCTAATTATTGGTGGTGGAAGACCCCAGATTCATGTCTGGTTAGAACCACTGGAGCACCGCAGATTGGCTGGCAAACCTTCTCACATGAAAGTTCTCACCCCGTCCAGGACTCGAACCTTTGCGGTGAGAGGGTGAGGAGTTTCAAGTCAGCGACTATAACCGCTTGGGTAATGGAAATGTATTTTATGTTATGAATGATACAAGCCTTTATTTTCAATAATTATTTTTAGAATTTTCTTTTAGAAAGTTAGATATTAAACCTGTAGTAAAAAACAACAACATTATTTACAAACATAAAGAGAATACATATGAAATGTCTAGTGAAAAAAAGTGTATAAAAATATTAAAACATTTTTGTTATGCTGTGGCATGTATTTATTTATTTGCAGGTCAGGAACCATACCGTGGTGTGTTCTCTTCATTTTGAGAAAGATTCTGTAGAGGTATCTGGTTTTGCCAAACGAAGTTATTTGAAACCAGGTGCAATTCCTACAGTCTTTGAATGTTGGAAAAACAAGCCTCATCTTTACAAATCTACTACACCACGCCCAGAGAACTCTCTACAGAAAAGAAGAAAAATAACTTCAGATGGTATAGATGTTTCAGATTCAACTAGTGAATTAGCTTCAGATCATGAACCTGTACAGTTATCAGAGACTTGCAGTTCAGCAACAGAATGTTCAGGGGCCCTAGTGAAACAATTGGAGCTCCAGAATCATTTTCTTTTAGAACAATTACAGATTTTAACAAAGAGATGCGAGAGCCTCGAAAAAGATAAAGCTGAACTTAAAAATAAAGTAGAGGTCAGCTTAGCAGTGAGAGAGATTCCATTTCATTTTGTGTTGAAAATCTCAAGTCCTCAGAGTTTCCCTTTTACACTGGTTTTCCATCCAGAGAAGTATTTTATGCTGTACTTAAACTTGTTGACCCCGGAGAGAACGGAGAAAACATCATTTTGGTTCCTCTGAAAGGTGACAATACCTCTGACGCTGATAAGCAGAAAGTAAGAAAACCATGGAAACTTTCTCCAGCCAATCAGTTTTTACTGTTCTTGTGCAGAGTTAGAGTTGGGCTATTTGAGAATGACTTAGCAAAACGGTTTAATGTTTCACTTGGCACTGTTAGTACAACAATTATTTCTTGGGCAAACTTCCTTTACCTGCGACTTGGTTCAATGAATATCTGGCCAACAAGAGAACAAGTGAACAATGCAATGCCAAGCTCCTTCAAAGAAAAGTATCCCACAACAAGAGTGATAATTGACTGTACAGAAATAAAGATAGAAATGGCATCATCACTGCTTTTGAAAAGTCAGACTTACAGCAATTATAAGAGTGCCAATACATTAAAAGGTTTGGTAGGAATCTCACCTTCAGGTAGCATAACATTTGTTAGCCAATTGTATCATGGCAATATCTCTGATAGAGAAATTACACTGCGCAGTGGTTTCCTTGGGCTTGATTTTGAGAAAGGCGACAGTGTAATGGCCGACAAGGGATTTGACATTCAAGATCTTTTGGATAATAAATCAGTGAGACTAAATATTCCACCATTCTTAGGACAGTATGATCAAATGACTAGTAATGAGGTTAGGATGACACAAAGTATAGCAGCAGAAAGAATTCATGTAAAAAGAGCCATTAACAAAATAAAAAACTTTCATATTTTTGACCAGATCATTCCAGTTTCTCTGTTTGGAACAATAAATCAAATATGGACTGTCTGCGCCTTGCTAACACTGTTCCAGGACCCTATTATATCATGTCCTGGGAATTAAAACAAAGTCTGCTTTACAGTCCTACAATGAAGACCATATGTGGTCTTGGGCAAAGGAATTTTAATACTGGGGTGGTCTTAATGAGGTTTGTTATTAATTATTCAGTGAATTATAAATTCTGTATCATTACAAACATGGTAAATGCTGTGTTAATATTGCAGTGTTGTTGGACTAGAACTGTTTTTTTCCACTGTTATCATGCATACATAAATTATAGGGCTTACATGTTCATCAATAATTAATTAGATGTATATAACATTATTCAAGGTAGAACATCATGTATATATTTATTGATAGTTCATATACTTGTAAAAAAAAAATTATTTGTATAAAAATAAAAGTTTGAAGAATGAATAAAAAAATGATGAATTATTTCTTGTTGAAAATCATTATCAGTTCAACTGGAGTAAATCTGTCTAAAACAGCCACCAAAGGAAAGTCTGCCCCAACAACTGTGGTAACATTTGACTATGTGGGGGCTAATTTTCACGCAAAAGCTATAAAGACCACTGGTACAACATTTTCATGTGGACATAAAATCTGTTTTATTTCCATGAAATCCAGCTGCTACCATTAATTAAATGTTGGATCTTGGTTTTTTGCACAGCATAGCTTCTTTTCTCTCAATTTCATTTTTATTTGTTGTGCAATCAATCCACAGATTGAAATGATCTCACAAGTAACTGGAACCGGCCGCAATAGTTCAATTGGTAGAGCGTCGGCTTGCGGATCGGGAGGTCGCGGGTTCAAACCCCGGCCTGGTCAAACCAAAGACTTTGAAGTTAGTAATAGTGGCTTCCCTCCCAATGCTGGGGGCTTAGGGGACAGCATTACGCCTGACTTGTCGGTGTCAGTATAATGGACTGGCCGGGTTCAGTCCTTGGGCTCAAATCCGTTTATTTATGAATAAACATTGGATTTTTTACCAAAAAAAGTAATTTTATGCTTACAATTATAAAATGACAGTAAAAAAATAACAGCACAAAGCATGTCCAGTAACAGATAAAATTTATTTCATTTAAACAACAGGCTTGAAAATAAAAGCACAGTGAGACAAGAAAATCATGAAACTGGCCATTTCAATTGCACAAGCATCCCACTAATCTCATGAATATAAATAAACATGGTTTTAAGATAAAAAAAAATATGCACATCAGGATCAAATCATGAAACTGAACAATTCAGTTACAAAAACATCACAAAAATCTCATGAAAATAAATATGGTTTTGAGATTCTTCCAGGTAAACCTCCTGGAAGGATTTTAAATAACAGTAATCTTTACCCTTATTCTGTCTTATCACAGAGAGGTATAAATTAACATAAATATAATAAGTGAATATATTATTCGAATAGCAAACACAGTACACCTTGCATGCTTATCTGAGTCTACTCTGATGGTAAAAGTTGGGCTTAGCACTTGAATAGTTACAACTTTTGTAATGCAGGGTTGGGCGGTAAATACCACCCCCGGTATATACCGGTGGTATGTACCGGTATTTACCTGCCTGGAAAATACTCCCCAAAGTGGCAATTACTGGCAAATACTACAACGATGGTTTTTTGCCTTAAAATACTACAGAAATCTCAATTTAGTTGACAGTTATTAATGTATAATCATAATAAAAATTCAATTACTTTATTTTAATATCATATCAGGTGATCATTATAAGCACATATGGTAAAAATATTTTTTAAATAACTGTCTTTTTTTACTTAGAACCTAAAATACAGCAGGTGAGAAACTGATGCAAATTCACCTGTGCTATTGACATTTAACAAAAGAAGCCATATTGTCTAGACAATTTAAACAACAGGTTTCAAACATGGGGCTGTAATAGCTAGGGGCAACAAAGACAACAGTAAAGTGTCATAAATTACCTAGACAATTTGTCTAGGTGCAAGCAAGTGGTTGTATATTGGTATGACATGAGCTACAGTGTCATCTGTATGGCTTCATTCTTGAGTTACATTTACAGGTTTTATTGAATGTGCAACCGGTCTAGATCCAGACCAGCTTGAACATCGGTGCTGTCTGATCATCTGGATCTGCACTGTTTTATTCATCCCCAACCACTTTCCCAGACAACAAACAATGGCAGAAAATTTTAAACAATTTAAAAAAAAAAATAAACAGCTTAAAAGGGCTTTTATGTTATTCCTGCAAAGTTAATGAAAACCACAGTCATTTATGAGCATTGATAATGCACACATCTATTTAATGTAGACATAAATCCCTCATATTGCCTTTTGCAGAACCCTGACAACAGGAGCAAAGTCTGTCACAAAAAAAGCTCTAAGTTTCTGCACCATGGATCTCCAGAAGTTTTCGTCAAAAAGGATTCTCTGAATCCCCAAGCCTTTGTTTGTAAAAACAACGAAATCACAGTATGTGGCTCCACAAATGCCAAGCTGTCCCTGAACTTGAGCATAGTATTCATGTTCTTTCTTCAACTGAAAGTTTCCATCCACCATAGAACAAAAAAATGAAGGATCCATGCATGCCTCAGCAGGGGTTATGTTTCTGTTAGTGTAACTACACTTGATCTCAAGTAGTCCATATCCAACATCTGAATTGTAAACTATACCATCAGGTGTAGCTGCCAGCCAGGGGAATAAAGGATTGATTACACAACCAGACTGTAACACTTTAGTTTTCCGCCCCTTATTGGTCATGTACGATGCATACTGCTGCACTGCTGTTACTTCGTTATCCTTTCCATATTTAACAGCTGGCAGATGGGATATGTCCCTAGAATTTAACAAAGTTGTTCTAATAAAAGTGTTTTTGTCTTTCTTTCTTTTTATAATATGTCCAAACTTACTGGCAGTCAGTCTGTTTTTACGCACAGCAAACCAGTGCTCTGAATGTGACTGACTTTTTGTGTTATCAAATACCTCAGTTGCCTTTTCACTGGTAATGTAAATGCCCAGATCTTGAATGTCAGCAGCTGGAACATCTTCAGCTTCAGTGAAAGTCCATGGGAATCTAGGAGGATCTTTCAAATGTTCGCCTACTTTTAAAGGAACTGGCGTCAAATGTTCACAAACACTAAAGTCACCTTCAGTTACAGCGAGCTGATACGACAGTGGCGACCCCTTCGGCACAGTAAATCCCATTTTAGTCTTAGTTGGTTTTGTCGCATTGCCGACTGTCAAACAAAACCCAAACAATGGATTTATTTTTCGTAACTCCAGTTGTATTGAGTCAATGTCCATTGAAACCTTTGCCGGACCAGCCCTAGCTTCATAAAGGGACGATTTTACACCATCAGAAGATGACCCATATTTGGGCTTTCTGACATGACCAGTCATCACAGGTTCAGACCTGATGCCTTCAGTTCTTGATTTTGTCCATTCTGCCGGTTTTTCAGTGCAAGTTCTTGCTCTTTTAAATTCTGTTTGCTTTATTTTGACACTGTGGTCTATGCTGTACAGGACAGCAAACACATGGTTGCACTGTCCACATACACCCGCAACACACGAGCACTTACCACTTAATATTTTCCCATAACTATCTAAAGTCACCTGGATTATGTGTGGAGACTCATTTTTTTTCATTGACCTGTAGCATTTTGCTTTGATAAGCGTTAATCCATTTTTCCCAGCTACCAATTGATCAAACACATATCCATCATGAAAGAACGCATATCCTCTTTCAATGGGTTTTTCTGGGGTCCGGACAATTCTCAGTCCGGACATTTCTCAGTTAGTGAAATTTGCAGGGTCGGACAATTCTCAGTTGGTTGATTTGCAGGACCGGACATTTCTCAGTTACTTGTTTTGCAGGGTCGGACAATTCTCAGTCTGGACATTTGTCCGTTGGTTGATTTGTAGGGCGGGACAATTGTTATAGATCCATTTTTGACGTTGATTAAACCAAAGAGTAATAAAACAACACTGTAATTAAATACTGACAGACAATCATCAAAAACAAGATAATTTTCTTTGCTGTCAATAAAAAAAAAACCTGTGTACAAAACAAACTATTTATCCTTACAAATTGCATCAATCATTATTTCTATACCCCTTGATTTTCATAACAAACGCTTTGACCAAAGCCCCGAATATTCTTTAATTGGCCAGCTTAAGTGTTATAAAACAACACTGTAAGTAAATACTGAAAGACAATCATCATAAACCATATAATTTTCTTTGCCTGTGAACCAAACAAACTATTTATCCTTTCAAATTGCATCAATAATTATTTCTATACCCCTTGAGTTTCATAACAAACGCTTTGACCAAAGCCAATTCTTACACACTTTCTTAAACCTTTAGATACCTTTATATAGATTTTTGTTATAGAACTTTTATATAGATATATAAACTTACTATTGTTCTTCAATAACGCAAAGAGCGATTGATGCGTTTACATCAAATACAATGTGTTCATATCAAATACAATATCTGCATCATTTTTAACGTCAAAATGGATTTAAACAACAATTTTATCACAAATATTGCAATACTTTGAAATATATTAACGGAGAAATGTCCGGACTGAGAATTGTCCGACCCTGCAAAACAAGTAACTGAGAAATGTCCGGCCCTGCAAATCAACCAACTGAGAATTGTCCGACCCTGCAAATTTCACCAACTGAGAAATGTCCGGACTGAGAATTGTCCGGCATTCGGTTTTTCTACATATGCTTTTGTGTTTTTGCCAGTTCTTTTTGCAAACTCTAATATGTCAATATAGGAGAAATTCTGCGAAATACTCTTGGTGCTAATCGACCATTCAATGTCCTTTATGACTATTTCATCTTGCAAGCTTTTGGCAGATTCTTGTGAGGTTGCCTGACATGTGCTACAGTTCAACTTTTTCTTTGTCATGTAGGGCTGACCTGGATAAGGATCAACTATTTGGAAGTTCTCCTGACTTTCCATACATTGTTTCACCCTGCAAGGCAAACACAACATACAATATCAAAATCCAAGTACCAAAAGTATTTTCACAAAAGCACATCATCAATGCTTTTGGCAAATATAAGACCTATTCTATCAATATTTTTATTAAGTGCACAAAATTGTATCAAAAGCTATTGAAAATGTAATTTTAATTGAATAAATCTGTACTAAAGTTTTGTTTTAAATCTGTAACTTGTTTGAAGACATTTTAAAATACCACATTCAGTGTAAGTATTTAATTGGTTATCCAGAATGCTAAATTTCATAAATGTTGAAAACAACATCTGAACACAATGTATTTATTGAAATGATTAAACGGATGTATTTTATGAATGTGGCTGAAGAATAAAACTGAAGTGCTTTGACAGTGCTTGACTGCTAACATGTGATAATCATAAAGGAATGAAACATACATATCAGGAATAGTTAAATATTTTTTTACAATATAATAACACACATAACAAATATGCAACTGCTGTAATACTGAAGCCAGTGTTTAGTTTTTTTGTTAAGAAAATGCCACCAGGGAGCTTTATTCTCATTAATATTAAATCCCTGATGTAGGTTGTTTATCTAAAGGTAAAAAATCTTTACTTTTAGGATACAAATTAAAACCCATAAGCAACCAGTGTAGATCAGCCTTCACATCCTGATCTGGATCTTATCTGTTCACTTTTTGGTCAGAAACAAATATAATGATCTTGAAGGTGGTATCCGACAGCTTGGACCAAAAATTTCATTAAACATCTTACTAAATTGTTGTTATTTGGACACATCGCGCAAATTTCTGTTAATCTGTGTCTTACATCTATCTGAGAACTGAACCATTAGGCCACAATTGTAATTAGAAACATGTATTTTCCATCTGAGCCACACTGCACAGTTAGCTATTTTTAAACCGAGAAAACCATGTGACCACTTATGTTATAGCTCATCCGCATCATCCGTTCGATGTCTATTTTTAGCAGGAATCCAAATTGTTCTTATTTATAGATGTAAAAAGAATTTTAACATTTTAAGTGTTGACTAAAGAGTTTTACTGCCCTCAAATTGAGATACTGCAATTATTAAGCGCAAACACCCCAAACAGAGGTCAGATATTGTTACATAAATTATAGACAAACTGTTGGATACCACCTTTGAAGTGACCAGTGATCCTGATTGGACTGCATGGATGCGCAGGCTGGTGTGGACTACACTGGCTGCATATATATGGCATATAATGGAATAAAAGTTTAAACACAAATATTAAGGCATGTTTTATCAATTTTAAGAAAATATCAATACATCCATCATACCTTAAACACAGCTCAGCCTTCGTTTCTTTTGACTTCACTGTTTGGCATCTAGTTTTTAACCAAATCCTCAATTCGCTCAATTTACATTTCTCTGGCGCTCTTGGAAGCTGGGCTCCAGGAATCTCATTCACAGTAATCTGAATTAAAAATGTATATATATTTAAACATATTTTTTTTATGACTGACTTAGTTTGTGTTGAACTGATTTTGTGATTCACATAAATCAAAAATATTTTTAAAGACACTGATTTCCCAATATTACACAAAATATCATTTAACTATTTGGGAAAACATTATGATAATTATTGGGAAAATAATCTCATCACATGGAGTACTGGCAGTTTCCATACTTCTTACAATATGTGAACAGCTTGCACCAGCCTGTACAATGTTTTTGTTACCATTATTAAAATTCTCATTCGTGGATTTCCCCCAATAAAAATTAGAAATTTGTTTTTCACACATCTTACCAGGAGCCAAACAGACCATCATGTGGTAAGAATCTTCTGTGATTTTTTGTTGGGGAGTAACAACCATCAACTGATGGCCCTCTGAAGCAGGCCATTTTAGATTTGGGCTTTAATGAACCAGACTTATTTAAAACTGAATCACAAGCTATATTTTCCAATTAACATTTACCACACAAGTAATACTAGACTAAATGATTGAGCACAGGTCCATAGCCATGCTGAGGCACACAAAATTTGAGCTGTGACAGAAAGTCACATTTTGAAAATAAAATTTTCGAGGGCAGCCCCAGCTTTCCCCATCATGCCTAGAAAATCATGCCTCAGTGATTCTGCCATTCTTGATACAGCCCTGAAGCACTTACAAAAAATCTAGGAAAGTGATTTCAAAAGTATAAAGTGACAATAAATGATATTAATAGCATACCTTATCACAACTGCAGCTGCATGATAGTGAAGCTTTTGACTGTATGCTGTCACTTAAATTCAGAGTTGGAATTTCGCCAAGGGGACTAGCCATGATCAGGTGACTGATATTTTATGTCTTTATTTTTCCTGAAAAAAGAAATATTCTGTTACTTGTATAAAATTGTAAGCATGGAGAATTCCGCGATAGATACAAGCTTTATCGGATGCAAATTATACATTAATTGCAAGTCAGCATATGACAAGACTGTTCAAGATCTGAATTCCATCATTTGTCTATATATTTTTCTTTGATTTCAAACCCATCACTGGTACATAAACATTTGCACATTAAAGACCAAGACTGTTATATGAACTAAGAATAAAATTTTAAAATATAAACAAGAGGTGCTTTGTGGTATCCGACAGTTTGTCTATATCAAATACATGTAATGATATATTACCCCTGCTTCGGGGAATATGGGCATAATTTCAGCAAAAATTCATACTTTAGTCTAAGTAAAGACAATCTTAAACACTAACTATATTGGTATACAGTACAAAATGGAAGAAATCATACTTATTGTTCATTCTTCCAAAACATATAAATAAGATGTGTCTGCTAAAAATAGATATCAACGTTACAGCGAACGTTATCCCAAAACTAATCTAAAAATAGCTATCTCTGCAGCGTGGATCATGCGTAATCTAATACAATAGAGACATGCGATTATAAATACCATTTCCCACTCCAGCTACCATTTCAAATGGTCTTTAAAAAATTTTGAAGAGCCTTTTTTTATTTACTTTTATTGGTATGACAGTTGCAGTTCGTCTGCAAAAAAGACGAACTTTCCCAGATTTCCTGATTTATTCTTAAATTCTTTACTGTAAATTAAAACAGATAATCACTGTCTTTGAATAAAGTGATTTTCTGAGTTCTAAAAAATAAATAAAGCACATACTTACGTTAAAACAGCACGAAAATCTACTTATATCGATAAATACTGCAGAAGCCATTTTTTTAATCCTCGTATGACGTCATTTCCAGTCGCGGGACGCAACTCTTGTTTGACTTAGGGCGAATAACTGAAAGGGTCTATACGTCAAACATTGACGATATATAATGTGACGAATATATGCACATATTATAAGCTTTTAAAGTACCCATCAGGGCTCCCCCTGGGTTTTTTTTGGTCGGAGCCAACCAATGAGCCAAATTTGAAAATTATGCGCCACTTTTTTATTTCATGAGCCAAATTTACGCGTCAATTTTGATGTTATTTTTGTAGTATGTATATGTATGTTTGTTAACACGCAATTCTTTTTATTTTAATATAGTTTTTGTACATTGAATTGAGAATGAAAAGAAAACAACGTGAACTTTCTTTTTTACGTTTTATTTACATAAACATTTGTATATATTTTATAGATTAATCGACAATCCGGTACTGTCCAATTAATGACCGCAACAAACATTTGGCTGGCTGCTTTATTATCGTCTCGCAAATTACACTAATCCTTCCCTGAGGCGATGTTTATTCGGCAGTTATGTACACAACATGTCAACACAACAATGCCCTCAAGGTGAAGGCCGCCGCGCAAGTTTGACTGGCTATCAAGTTTCTCCTTGCTAGCATATCACAGTGCGCGTAGAAATGGTTACCAGTCTTGGCCGCTTAGCAATTCACAAAAAATAATGCCGAAAAAATCGTGCGCCATAAGGATGCGCCAATTTTGAAAAAAATGAGCCACTTTTTTTGTTTTTGCGCTAATGGCGCATTTGGCGCATGGCAGCGGGAGCCCTGAGTTTTTTAAAAAAGAATTACAATGTCATACCTCATGCACATTATCATTCAATAGATCATCTCCAAACCTCATACTCAAACCTAATCTGCTCGAAGCTAACGACCATCTTTAAAATAACATCATGAATTTTTACACCTATTTACAATCTTAAACACCATAGCTAAGAGCAAACCCTCACGCCATTAGTACCCCTCTGTGATATCTAATTTTTAATCAACCTGTAACTAATTCTCGCCAAATAATTTATAATTAACAGCGAGGGTAAATAAGTCCAAATAAGTAAGAATGGGGTAATCTGTATGACTATGAAAGCTACATGTTCAGGTTATAAAAAAATGGTGCGCCATTTCTTCTATTCTTACTCTAGGGTATCACTAGGCAGGAAATGTTATGAAATATCTTCTAATTATTTTTGGAAGAAGATCCAATCCCAGACTTATTATTTCAGAAAAGCCCATGGACTCCTAAGAAAAAAAAAAGGTAAAATGATCTCTAAATTTTCTAAAAGACCAACCTCTTTAACCAGGAATGGGGAAATCATACTTTACTTCATGACTATGGGCACCCACTTCTGTTTGAATTGATTAAATATTTCTCCATAGCATCAGATACTGTTAAGTTGAAAAAAGAGAAAATACAATAAAGAAACAAAGAGTACCTGATAAACATAATTCATTGGCAAGTACGGCCTGTCTTTCATAATGATTTGCCATTGCTTGAATTCATCTTTGGGGAAAAGCAGTTTCAATGATACAATAACCAAAAGTGTGGTTACTGCCACTGCCAGTAATAACATTCGTCTTTTCATATGGATGCCTGGCATCTCTGACGTTCACAATCACCATATCCTGCTTGTTATGCTGAAAGTTCAGTTCATGTTCTCCTTTAAATGTTAACAAAATAGTGTTAACAGCAATGGCAAAACCGAAACCGGAAACTAGAACAAGATTGAAAAACAAACGAAAAAACGAACGCGTCTGTTTTGCAATCCACTTTCTCTGCATAACATTTTAACTTTCGGTGCATTATTTATTTATTTGATTTTTAATAAATAGTGTATACGTGTTTTTTTTTTCAGAATCATTTAAGGTTGTTTAAGCTCTACAAAATTCAGACATTTAAAAATAAGGAAAAAAAATAAAATAATAATAAAACAACGTTGTTGTCGGATGTCTTGTTATGAACATTATCGCTCGATAACTTTCGTATATTTTTTAGTCGTTTGGCTTAGTGTGGGATAGCTTTATTGCGACGTGTGTACAGTTGAGCTGTCAAATGTAAACATTTCTTGTAAAAATGACAATCCCTGAGCAATAGAAACAAATATCCAACCGTAAAGGTAACGTCCATCATTATTCTGTAAGATGTAAAGAAAAAAGTTTTGGTAGAATCAAGCATATTCATATTGAAACCGCTGATAGACAGTGACAGTTTATTGATCTAATCATAAAAATAGGTGGGTGGGGTATCGAAATTATCTAATTTGCCTGCTACATGTGTTTGGTTATTTTGTTTTTGAAATAAATATGTTCATGGAGTGGAGAGATCATGCAAGGTTTTGTAAGAAAATATGAATTGGGAATGCAGCAAGGAATCACAATTTGGATTTGCGTTTTCCACAAGAACATGTTGGTGTTGTTTTTGTTTTTGTTTTAAATTTATGATGTAAATATCAAGAAATCGCCAATATGCATCAATTTCAAATCTTAGCTTGTTTATCTGGATGTAATCATTCAAACAGTTTTACATGCTAGCAATTTTGTAGACTTAATGTCTAAAGCAATGACGATTCTTGTGTAACGACCGCAGGGGTAGAAATATAAGCGCTTCAAACCAGCCTCGCTGCTGGGTTAACTCTTTAGCGACGCGGTTTCAGCGGCTTCCCGAGTTGCGCGGTTAAGCAACGGTTACCGTGGCCAGTGTAGGGATGGGTGACCGTTGGGGAGCGCCGGCCTGCGTTACACTTGCTAATATTAATTGATGGTCATAATATGTGCACCTGCAACACAAGATTGAGACACTTGTAAATCTTCATTGAAAGTGTGAGCAAAACTATGACTAGTAGCAGGCCGCGAAATTCATGACAGCAAATGCCGTCGTACCTTATATATTTGTCCCTATAATTCCGCCTAAATCGATGGCAGCATATTGTTGTGCTCATTTTCTGAAAAGCCATTTTGCCCCTAACAAGTGAAGTATATTTATTGATGAAAAATGCTGTATGAACTTCCAAAAATGCAAATAAAACAAAACTCGATGTCTCAATTACCGCAAATCAATTTACTAGTAGCAGCCATGTTTAGGTCTTGGGCATTTGAGCGAATCAACTGCTCTACAATGCATGCTGACTATGATGCTTAGACATTGAACAAGCGATTTGCACGTGCCTTTTGGTGACTTGTGTGTCAAGGTCACAGATCTGTCAATCATCTGCACAGTAATATTTTGTCAAACATAAAAATGCCGCGGAAAGAGTGAGCCGTTCAAAGAAAAAAAAGAAAAGAAACAAATATATTTCTATCAAAACCACATGGCTTTCCAAATACCCATGGCTTTAATATCAATATGTTAAAATAACACTGTAGAGGGAAAACCCATTTACATATTGTCATTACAATGAAAATCGACAGTACATATATCCACAATACAACACAAGTCAATGTGCTCAAGTGAGCTTTGCTGATGGCCCTTCATCCATCGCATGTCATACATTGTAACGGAACACACTGGCGAGTACAGTTATAACCCAGTCTTTATCAGTCCGTCATGATTGAGTTCAAAATTGGGTCAGATTGGGTCAAAAAGTAGGTCAATAGGGCACATCTTAGGAGAAAAAACGTGAACAGACTAGAGGCCAACTTTATTGCCCTATCATCATTTAACTTGATCAGAATTTTTGCCTTAAAATATCTTGGTTGAGTTAGAAACTGGGTCATGTAAACACTTTAGAAGCCCATATTTCTGTCCCAATCTTCATCAAACTTGGTCAGATGAATCAACTACAGGAAATCATGGATGAATTTGAAATTTGATTTTAATTATGATCAGATTTTTAAAGGAAACCTTAGGTCACTTTGCTCAGGGGAGCGAGTCAGGGCCATCATGGTCCTCTTGTTTAATGTCTGATTCATTATTTTTTATTTTATGATTTGATTTTAATAAACTATTTTATATTTAAACATTTTATGTTTCATTTACATGACTGCCTTTATTTTAGCATGGGTGCTAACAGCAGTAGTTTTGTTGACTTGGCAACCAACGAGTATCTACGACGATTCTCCAGTTCAGAACCTATCTCTTCCCAGGATCCATTCTGGAACCAGTTACTTTCCTACACCTTCCTTATACCAATCAACAGGTAGGCCTTTTTTTTTAGCTTTAAGTAATACCATGTAACAATTTGTTATAATCTACCTTCAAGCTACTGTTCGTTCAGCCAACTTAACATTTTACCCCCTGGTAAATGGGTGTATTCGTCAATTCTGTACTATGGCAGCTGACATATGGCGCCAGGAGGTCATATTACTGACCTGAATAGCCCAAGCAGGTACCCATTTATACACCTGGGTGGAGTGGAACAATTTTAGGTAAATTTCTTGCTCAAGGAAATTAGCGGCAACCTGACTGGGGTTTGAACTACAGACCCATGATCCGAAGTCATTTGTCCAACCAATGGACTATTCCGCTCTAAACTGTCTGATATATTCACTCAAAACTGCCTGGATATTCACTCTAAAGTGTCTGGGATGTTCACTGTAAACTGTGTGGGATAATTGCTCTAAACTTTGTGGGATATTCACTGTAAACTGTCAGGGATATTCACTCTAAACTGTGTGGGATATTCACTCTAAACTGTCAGGGATATTCACTATTAACTGTCTGGGATATTCACTGTAAACTGTCTGGGATATTCACTCTATACTGTATTGGATATTCACTGTAAACTGTCTGGAATATTCACTGTAAACTGTCTGGGATATTCACTGTAAACTGTCTGGGATATTCACTGTAAAGTGTCTGGGATATTTACTGTAAACTGTCTGGGATATTCACTGTAAAGTGTCTGGAATATTCACTGTAAACTGTCTGGGATATTCACTGTAAAGTGTCTGGGATATTCACTGTAAACTGTCTGGGATATTCACTGTAAACTGTCTGGGATATTCACTGTAAAGTGTCTGGGATATTCACTGTAAACTGTCTGGGATATTCACTGTAAAGTGTCTGGGATATTCACTGTAAACTGTCTGGGATATTCACTGTAAACTGTCTGGGATATTTACTGTAAACTCTCTGGGATATTCACTCTAAACTGTCTGGGATATTCACTCTATACTGTCTGGGATATTCACTCTAAACTGTCTGCGATATTCACTGTAAACTGTCTGCTAAACTGCGTGGGATATTTGCTATAAACTGTCTGTGATATTCACTCTAAACTGTCTGGGATATTCACTGTAAACTGTCTGGGATATTCATTGTAAACTGTCTGGGATATTCACTCTAAACTATCTGTGATATTCACTGTAAACTGTCTGGGATATTCACTGTAAACTGTCTGGGATATTCACTGTAAACTGTCTGGGATATTCACTCTAAACTGTCTGGGATATTCACTCTAAACTGTCTGGGATATTCATTCTATACTGGCTGGGATATTCACTCCATACTATGTGGGATATTCGCTTTAAACTGTCTAGGATATTCACTCTAAACTGTTTGGGATATTCATTCTATACTGGCTGGGATATTCACTCCATACTATGTGGGATATTCACTCTAAACTTGTAATATTTGCCAAAAGAGGACCCAAAACCAAAAGTACAGTTAAACTTAAATCTATTTTGGTACTGACTCTCGGCTAGGGATTTTCTGTGTTTCAGTGATGACAACTAACAGTATCTTGTCCAGCACTAAGAAGAGTGGAGTACATTGTCTATTGTTATTAAAGTTTTATTTGTCCGATAATTCATCACATATTTAGATTGGATGACTTTAAGGATGACTAGTGAGTTTGAAGATGATGATACATGTAATAATTATTATACTGATAATGGTGGTGATGATGATGATGATGATGATGATAATGGTGATGATGATGATGATGATGATGATGATGATGGTGGTGATGATGGTGGTGATGATGATGATGATGATGATGATGATGATGATGATGATGAAGATACATGTAAAGATATTCTGTGTTTAAGTGATGACTACAACTAGCAGTATTCTATCCAACACTAAGGAAGTTGGAGTACATTGTCTATAGACAACCTTTCTTCCATCTGACCTCCGGTGCACCAGTGTTTCTATCCAGACATTGTTTGGGGCTTCCTCAATCAAAATAGCTGGACGTTGCTATAATGATCATGATTGGTCGCTTTGATGTATTTCAAAGACAAAAACCATAGTCGACTATTTTACTAATTTAATTTTGATCTTTTAGCTACTCATATGCAGTCTTGTACTTCTTCATGTATGTTCTGTGATCTCTCGAACATAGTTTTATCACTTCCAGTATAGTTTTACCATTTTCAGTGTGGTATGTTTTACTATGTTGAACTGTGTTTTTAATTTCTTCAAGTTATATGCTCTACTTATTTAACTATATATGTCATATGTCCAATGTGATACTTTTATCTACAAAAACTACGCTCTTTAATCTTTCAATGTTGTGATAATGTCAATAAAGATAATAAATAATGATTATAATTTTTATCCTAACTGATTTTGATGATGATGTTGGTGACTATAATGGTGATAATGATTATTTTTTGGTTTTAGCTCTGATTCAAAACTCCTTGAAGAGTCCACGGCCCTTGTTTGCAAAAACTTGGCAATCAACAACTGCAAGACTGGCAACTTTAGCGCTCTTATCCAAACATTCCTTGTCCGATGTACTGAACTAAAGGCATCGGCACAATGTGAAGAGTAAGTACAGATTGTAT
Organism: Sinonovacula constricta; assembly: GCA_007844125.1. Taxonomy (NCBI): domain Eukaryota; kingdom Metazoa; phylum Mollusca; class Bivalvia; order Cardiida; family Solecurtidae; genus Sinonovacula; species Sinonovacula constricta. The sequence goes on along the minus strand of CM017570.1, from coordinate 20,675,397 downwards.
AAGCCTTCAAAGCTGTCAAGTAACAGAGTTAAAAGTGGTATGGAAGACTTTGTGATTGGAATAAAAGACCATCTTAAATAGGCACGTTCGTGGCATAGTGATAGTCGCCGATTTGTTACTCCCCCGACTGCATAGCCTCTCATCGCATGGGTTCGAGTTCCATTTGGGGCGAAGGACTTAATGTGGAAAGATCTTCCAGATGACTTGCTCCGGTGCTTCTACCCAGACATGTTACTGGATTCTTCCTGTACCAAAAAGTTGGATGTTGCTATAATGATCATCATTGGTAGCTGCAATGTATTTCAAAAACAAACAAACACACCATCTTAAATGCAATCCCATCTTAAACGATAAAGAGTTATGGGGACACCTTTGATCAGGTGATAGAAGTGTGATAATATAAATTCTCAGTTACAGGAACTGTGGGATCATCCTGGTCTGGGCAAAAGCTTTCATGTGTGGTAGTCTTGCAGCTGACCTGTGGTGTGCCACAGGTGTTTGTCTGAAGTCTTTGTTCATCTTTAGTATAATGACTTTGCAGTAAAGCCGGTCCTGGTAGCGCAATCGGTAGAGCGTTAGCTCCAGGTACGGGAGGCCCCGGGTTCAATCCTGGGTCGAGACATAAAGTCGTAAAAAATGGTAGTGGTATAGCTCCCTTGCTTACGCTCAAGCAAATATAAGGGTAGTTCCACGACTGGTTGGCCCAGTATCAGGAAAATGTGGCTGGGTGTGGTATCATGCCAGGTGTTCACACCATGCTATACAAAATGAAGGCAGCACTTTATCTGCTTCGAGTGGACACCATCTCCAGATAACTGAAAAACGATAAAGCCAATGAACAAAGAAACAAACATTGCAATAATGGCTTCTGCAATGTATTGTAATTTAAAAACAACATAAAAAAAACATACAAGTATATTGTTGCCTTGGCAGATGCTGTTTAATGCTTCTTGTTGTTGCACAGGATATTTACAAAGAACCTAATTTTCATTATCTGAAACCTGCATATATAAACTTATTTTACTAATTTTTTCCAGAATAAACTAGCCAGAGCTTAGCAGCAAATAAACGCACTGACAAAGCATAATAATTATACCAGGTTAATTCATTAAGAAATATTATCTCTTACTAATTGTATTTTAGGGTAGAATGTTGCATTTATTTTCAGTTTTGCAATCACAGTAAATTATGAATTATCTCATTGTGTTGTAAATGTGAAGTCCCAAGCCCCAGATAAGACCAGTTCAGCTCTTGCCAACTCCTGTATTTACCATCGCCAAACCTTATATACCTGGTACTCATTAGAATTGTTTTGATATGAGAATTTCAAATGAGTACCTACACTATAGGGTGAAGGTAAGAATTATAGGATATATGGCAACACAGAGTCCAATTTTCTCCTCTAATCTCTCTGGTCGTCTCAATGTTTCTTTGTACCGAACCTGGTAGCGCAATCGGTAGAGCGTCGGCTCCAGGTACGGGAGGCCCCGGGTTTGATCCCAGGCCGCGACATACCAAAGTCGTTAAAAATGGTAGTGGTATAGCTCCCTTGCTAACGCTCAAGCAAATATTAGGGTAGTTCCACGACTGGTTGGCCCGGTGTCAGGATAATGTGACTGGGTGTTGTATCATGCCAGGTGTTCACGGCATGCTATACACAGTGAAGGCAGCACTATATCTGCTTCAAGTGGACACCGTCTCCAGATAACTGAAATTCTGTTGGTGAGATGATAAACCCAATAAACAATGCTTCTTTGTCATTTTTACTTTCATCTTGCATGGGTTTGCACCTCTGACCTGAGTCAGATCGAATTGTTGTTCATCTTGAAGCGCTTTTAGAATATAGTTTGTTCCAAGTAATATATTGGATCCAAATCTTGGTATATTTCAGCAACATTTTCACGTGGCAGACGTACAATGCTCTGTTCATTATACGCAGTGTGTGCAAGTATCTTGTGGAACACTTAAGTGAAGATTTGCTTATACAGCAACTGGATGCTAAGGCTCCAAGCACAAAACCAGGTAACTATTATCATAAAACTGCACTGATGTTATACTTTAAAAAAAAGGAATTATAAATAACACTTTGTATAATATGTAATACACATTTTAATATAGCAGACACTCACATGCATATAATATAAACTGTGAAGTGCTAATCTGTGCATATGTTAACAAATATGATCTTTTTTTTTCTTTTTATGTTAAATGACAATTCTTGTCCAAACTTATTAAATGGGGGGATTTATTTATTGTATGGCCAGTTTTGAATTACTTAAAACTTAATAATCATCTCAACTGACCCATTTGTGGACTTTTAAAACAAGCCAAACAGATAGGCAATATTTATATTAATTCAGTTCAAAATTTAAATGTTTAAATTTTTCAGAAGAAGGGGAGAGTACTCCAATGGGAGAACAGCTGATGACTGCCCTTGTTGAACTTCTGGTAGATGTTCCTGTGCTGTAGGTTTACAGTTTTGTTCTTTCTTGTTTTTGTATCAACAAATCAAGTTTCTATGTTTTGAAAGTTAGACAATGTTATTATATTTATTATTTGGTTTAAAAGTGATATGAGTTAACACATTGTGTCAATATATTTAAATCAAAAGGACAGTTTGTTCAAACAGCTTGTTTCTAATAAGGACAGTTTGTGCAAACAGCTTGTTACTATATTAAGATCACACATGTTTTTTTCAGAATTTGATATAAGGGCAAGTTTTAATTATCATTCCTGGTATCATATAAGAGAGTGTGTGCACCATGTAAACAAGGTCTTGGATATGAGATATTTATAAATCTTGTGAAATAAATTGGCAGCAATATAGCTTCACTTGCAAACAGTGCTAACAATTAACTAAATCCTAGCTCTCTGACTTGTTGGTTAATGAGGAATGTGGGTGAGCATTTAGGCCCTGTATTCACCAACCATTCTTAAGTAATATTTGCTTAAGTCATGGATTTCAATCCATAATATCTTCATAATGTATTTAGCTGTCTGTATCTTTGCATTTTAACTTTGCTACTTTCAGCTGAAAATCCCATTGAAACATTGAAATAACATTGGTAGAGCATATTGGTTGAGTGCATTGGTGGAGCACATTGGTAGAGCACATTGGTTGAGTGCATTGGTGGAGCACATTGGTGGAGCACATTGGTAGAGCGCATTGGTAGAGCGCATCGGTACAGTTCATTGGTTGAGCACATTGGTTGAGCACATTGGTTAAGCTCATTGGTTGAGCACATTGGTTGAGCACATTGGTAGAGCACATTGGTTGAGCACATTGGTAGAGCACATTGGTTGAGCAGTAGCAGTTAAAAGAGGCCCTGGTTTTGATTTCAGACAACAGCATGCTGAATTCATAAAAGTACAAGGTCATCTGCGAATAACTATAATCATTAATATGGCGATTAAACTTTGTAGTCGACAAGAACAAGACCAGTTTTAAGCCAACATACACATGGAACCAGTCCACCTGGTAACCGATAACTTACATGGTACACCTAATACATGGTACATCTGTGATTCAATCGTTTAAATATCATCATTAATTGAAATGTCTTTTATTTCAGGAACTTTACCTACGCCCTACATCTGGAAGCCCTAAACACATTGCTGGTGTTACTATCTGTCCAGATGTACCAACCCCAGCCTGCCAGTCGATTTGTTATCTACAAGTATATCATGCAAGGGAAATGGTAAGGAGTTGTAGATCTTGTCAGGAGTGAGACATTTTGTCAGGAGTTGTAGATCTTGTGAGGGGTTGTCTGTCTTGCAAGGAGTTTATATCTTGTGAGAGGTTGTCTGTCTTGTCAGGAGTTGTAGATCTTGTGAGAGGTTGTCTGTCTTGTCAGGAGTTGTCGATCTTGTGAGAGGTCTGTCTTGTCAGGAGTTGTCGATCTTGTGAGAGGTTGTCTGTCTTGTCAGGAGTTGTAGATCCTGTAAAGAATTAAAGATCTTGTAAAAAGTCGATGATCTTGCAAGGAGTTGTAGATCTTGCATTATAGTTAAAGATCGTGTAAGGAGTCATTCATATTTACAGAGTGGAAGATCTTGAAAGGAGTTGTATATCTTGTAAATAAGTGAAGATCTTGTTGGAGTTGTAGGAATTGTATGAAGGTAAAGATAGTGTGAGAAGTGTATGGAGTTGAGTATATTGTGAGAACTTGTGTATCTTTTAAGGACTTGTACATCTTACAAGGAGTTGTATATTTTCTAAGGAGTTGTAGATTTTATATGGAGTTTTAGATCTTGTAATAAGTTTTATGTCTTGTAAGAAGTTTTAGATTTTACTGGAGTCGCCTCTCTTGCAAAGAGTTGCTGATCTTGTGAGGGAGTTGAAGATCTTCTACCTTGATCCAGTGGTACGATACAGAACTTTGGATCATAGGGTCCGAGATTTGAACCTTGGTTTGGTCATTGCTAGTTTCTTCGAGAAAGAAATTTACCGCAAATTGTTCCACTTTACCCTGTTGTCAATACTGTGGGTCGTTCGGTTCATGCATATGACTTCTTTGCACCAAGTCCTGGCTGCTTATACTGGATTTACAAATTTATAAGGTGTACATCTTTTAGGGAGTTGCACAGTCTCTAAGTGGGGTATAACTTATAAGAACTTAAAGGAGGTGTATGTCTATAAGGTTGTATAGTCTGTAAGTAGGTTATATATTGTTTATTATTGTTTACAGATTTTGTATATTTCTATTAAGGATGTTGTACTGGAAGAGTACTTCTTGAAATGTCTTGCTTAATAATTTGTTTCTTCAACAGTTCCATCCATGCATGTCTGTTGGTGAAAGCCCTACTGAGGAACTTTATCAACCAGGAGAAATGTCCATCTGAACTGTACAAAAACACAGCAGATGGAGTCAGCGCTCTCGCCAGCATGACAGCTTCACTGGCATGTAAGTAAAACAAGAGTTCAATTTGTTTTGGCAAAGTTATTAAATTGAAGGGTACACACTTTTTCTGTGCTTATGTCTATAGGATAAGTTATGGTGATTACATGGTAAGGTAAGTATCTCAGGTTGTGGAGTGAAGTTAAATATCATCTTATTATCATCTCATACCAGACCTTGTTGTGCATATTGGTTGAGCACATTGGTAGAGTACATTGATAGAGCACATGAGTTGAGCACATTGGTAGAGTACATTGATAGATCACATTGGTAGAGTACATTGATAGATCACATCAGTTAAGCACATTGGTAGAGTACATTGATAGAGCACATTGGTAGAGTACATTGATAGATCACATCAGTTGAGCACATTGGTAGAGTACATTGATAGAGCACATTGGTAGAGTACATTGATAGAGCACATCAGCTGAGCACATTGGTAGAGTACATTGATAGAGCACATCAGTTGAGCACATTGCTAAAGTACATTGATAGAGCACATCAGTTGAGCACATTGGTAGAGTACATTGATAGAGCACATCAGTTGAGCACATTGGTAGAGTACATTGATAGAGCACATTGGTAGAGTACATTGATAGAGCACATCAGTTGAGCACATTGGTAGAGTACATTGATAGAGCACATTGGTAGAGTACATTGATAGAGCACATCAGTTGAGCACATTGCTAGAGTACATTGATTGAGCACATTGATAGAGCACATTGGTAGAGCACATTGGTAGAGCACAGCACATTGGTAGAGCACATCACACTTGTTGAGCACATTGGTAGAGCACATCACATTGGTAGAGCACATCACATTGGTAGAGCACATCACATTGGTAGAGCGCATTAGCACAGCATATTGGTAGAGCACATCACATTTGTTGAGCACATTGGTAGAGCACATCACACTTGTTGAGCACATTGGTAGAGCACATCACATTGGTAGAGCGCATTAGCACAGCACATTGGTAGAGCACAGCACATTGGGAGAGCACATTGGGAGAGCACATTGTTACACTGGTAGAGCACATCTGTTGAGCACATTGGTAGAGCACAGCACATTGGTAGAGCACATTGGTTGAGCATTAGCAGTTACAAGAGGCCCTGGTTTTGATTTCGGACCACAGCATGCTAAAGTCATAAAAGTGGTAGTGGTCATGCCAGTTGTTCATGACATATTTTCACAGTGAACGCAGCACAATATCTGCTTCAACCATCTCCAAAAAACTGAAATACAGATGGTTGGACATAAGCCGAAAAACACAAAATTTACTAACCATATCTTATATGGCAGTTTATACTTTGAAGTCATCATATTGAGACACATCAAGTGAATTTGGCCCTTAAGGCAATCTTTTGTTCATTGGTACATGTATGTAATGTAGTGATAATTGTCTTTTCACCAAATCAGAATGTCTTATATCTTTAAGATGCTTTCAGATTTTTATTGAAATCATCCATATTTAGGTTATCATAGTTATTTTGTATTCATACTTCAAATAACTAATTGATATTGACTCAGTTAATAGCCACCACATAATAACTTTTTTGCATATTTAATGAAACTTTGATCCATTATAACGCACAGCAAACATAAAATTCATTCAACGTAAAAGACATTATTCGTCTTATACCATTTAAACATGTTTAAGCCAATATTCTGTCAACTTCCTTTTTATCTTGGGTCTTTCACCTTTCTCCACCATTAATTATTTGGACGTCGTCAATATGGCCATCACTGTTTTCAATGCAATGTATCAAAAATCATGGTCGCCACTTTGGGTGTGTCTGCGAAACCATCATCATCATTTAGGCTGAGCAGTTTGATCGTTGGTAATGGCTAAAAAATGGAAGCAAGAAATATTTTAAAATTTGTGGCATCAATGCTGAATAACAACACAAAAGTAAAGGATTGATTGATCATTTACTATAAAAAACGAATAATAATTAGGCTTAGGCTTCCAAAATAAATCTACTTACGATAAAAGGATTTTCTTTATTGTGAAGCAACTGCACTTTGCTTTGTGAAGCAACTGCACTTTGCTTTTGGTGTTAGAAGAGAGAAGTTATAATTTATTATATTTCTTTTCCATGGGGTTCCACTTGACTTATGGTGCACCAATGGTTGTAGCTAGACTGTTGTCTGGGGTCTTCTATCACCAGATGTAGCTGACCATGCTAATTGTGTCAGTGTGATGCAAGAAATAATAACAGCGAAACCAAACCTCTGTTACAGCGAGCCTGTGGACTTGCTTGATGTTGCTGACCATGCTAATTATGTCGCTGTGGTGCAATTTAAAATAACAGCAAAACCAAACCTCTATTACAGCGAGCCTGTGGACTGTAGTCACCTTGGGAATGGGATCTTCGCAGAAGGAGCAAAAACCAGAGGAGGAGTTTACCGAGACATTATTAGCCAATCAGAGTCTGTTGTTTCTCCTTGTGTTAGCCAATCACTGTACTAGTGAGAGAGCACTACCAAACCCCTACCGACAAGCATTGTTTTCATTCACAAATTCTCAAGGTAAGTCAATAGATATCATCTCCATTTAGTGTAACCATGGACTAGATAAACATAAATATAATAAATTTAAATGAAAAAGTAAATAAATGCAAATGTAATAAAGGAAATGAAAAAAAGTATTAAAAAGTAATTTAAATAAAAAATTAAAAAATTCAATTATGAGAAAAAGAATAAAAGCGTTTTAAAAAGAATGAAATAATAATTAAAAGAAATAGTGAAAAGGTAAAAAATAAGCAAATAAAATCTTTATTTTAGATCAGTCTGGGGGACCAACCACAGTTCATGCCACATTCAAGCTGGACTTCACGGAACTGTATAAAACTATGTGTAACACCTTGCGGGATGATCAGACAACGCTTCTACTATATATGCTCATACACAGGAACTTACAGATGAAGGCTTTCATACTCTCTCGAACAAACATTGATCAGCTCGTAAGTATTCAATAATTACTATGTATAAACATAAATTCCTTAATACTTACATGTAATAAGAATCATTATCATATTATGAATTTCTGGATATACTGCAGACAGTTGTATCCGTCTGTCGGACAGGGCACAAATCCCTCTGTCTGACAGGGCACACATCCCTCTGTCCGACAGGACACACATCCCTCTGTCTGACAGGGCACACACCCCTCTGTCCGACAGGACACACATCCCTCTGTCTGACAGGGCACACACCCCTCTGTCCGACAGGACACACATCCCTCTGTCTGACAGGGCACACATCCCTCTGTCCCACAGGACACACATCCCTCTGTCCGACAGGACACACATCCCTCTGTCTGACAGGGCACGGGCACACATCCCTCTGTCCGACAGGACACACATCCCTCTGTCCCTCTGTCCAACAGGGCACACATCCCTCTGTCCCTCTGTCCGACAGGGCACACATCCCCCTGTCCAACAGGGCACACATCGCTCTGTCCGACAGGGCACACATTCCTCTGTCCGACAGGGCACACATCCCTCTGTCCCTCTGTCTGACAGGGCACACATTCCTCTGTCCGACAGGGCACACATCCCTCTGTCCCTCTGTCTGACAGGGCACACATCCATCTGTCAGACAGGGCACACATCCCTCTGTCCGACAGGGCACACATCCCTCTGTCCCTCTGTCCGACAGGGCACACATCCATCTGTCAGACAGGGCACACATCCCTCTGTCCGACAGGGCACACATCCCTCTGTCCCTCTGTCCAACAGGGCACACATCCCTCTGTCTGACAGGGCACACATCCCTCTGTCCGACAGGGCACACATCCACCTGACTGACAGGGCACACATCCCTCTGTCCCTCTGTCTGACAGGGCACACATCCCTCTGTCCCTCTGTCCGACAGGGCACACATCCATCTGTCAGACAGGGCACACATCCCTCTGTCCGACAGGGCACACATCCCTCTGTCCCTCTGTCCAACAGGGCACACATCCCTCTGTCTGACAGGGCACACATCCCTCTGTCCGACAGGGCACACATCCACCTGACTGACAGGGCACACATCCCTCTGTCCCTCTGTCTGACAGGGCACACATCCCTCTGTCCGACAGGGCACACATCCACCTGACTGACAGGGCACACATAGAAAATGGTTAGAGTTGCAGACTGGTAACTCTGGGTTTAAGTCCCAGTTGGTCAAAAACTTTAATGAAAGGTCTTCTAGCTGACCTGCGTTGCGTGAATGGTTCAGCCTGTACTTTTGTCTGGGATCTTCCTCTATAGATAATTAACTGGACATTACCGATGTGGCCATACTTGTGTTGGTGTGGTGTGACATAAAGAAAAGTCAGTACATGAACACCACTTAACCTATGATTATATGTTAATGTAATGTTCCCAGGTGATGCCCTTGCTGAAGATCTTGTACCATGCCCAGGACAAGAGCTCCCATCACATATACATGGCTCTGATCATCTTGCTAGTGCTGTCAGAAGATGAGGTCTTCAACAAAGCTGTTCATGAAATAGTAAGTTGTACATGAAGTCTTCAACAAAGATGTTCATGAAATAGTAAGTTGTACATGGAGTCTTCAACAAAGCTGTTCATGAAATAGTAAGTTGTGCATGAAGTCTTCAACAAAGCTGTGCTTGAAATAGAAAGTTATGTATGAGGTCTTCAACAAAGCTGTTCATGAAATAGTAAGTTGTACATGAAGTCTTCAACAAAGCTGTGCATGAAATAGTAAGTTGTGCATGAAGTCTTCAACAAAGCTGTGCATGAAATAGTAAGTTGAGCATGAAGTCTTCAACAAAGCTGTGCTTGAAATAGAAAGTTATGTATGAGGTCTTCAACAAAGTCGTTCATGAAATAGTAAGTTGTACATGAAGTCTTCAACAAAGCTGTTCATGAAATAGTAAGTTGTGTGCATGAAGTCTTCAACAAAGCTGTGCATGAAATAGAAAGTTATGTATGAGGTCTTCAACAAAGCTGTTCATGAAATAGTAAGTTGTACATGAAGTCTCGAACAAAGGTGTTTATGAAATAGTAAGTTGTACATGAAGTCTTCAACAAAGCTGTGCATGATAAAGTAAGCTGTGCATGAAGTCTTCAACAAAGGTGTTTATGAAATAGTAAGTTGTACATGAAGTCTTCAACAAAGCTGTTCATGAAATAGTAAGTTGTACATGAAGTCTCGAACAAAGCTGTTCATGAAATAGTAAGTTGTACATGAAGTCTTCAACAAAGCTGTTCATGAAATAGTAAGTTGTGTGCATGAGGTCTTCAACAAAGCTGTTGCATCTGATAGTAAATGGTGCATGAAATAATAGTGAATTGCATGTGGGGTAATTGTTTATAAAATAGTGGAATATCTGTTTAATGATGGAGCATACAGAAGTGAATTGGAGCATGAAATTGTAAACACAAATTTAAAGAACCCATATTCAACATTCAGCTCTGTGTAGGGTATCCTTAACAAATACTTTTCACTCATTTTATATGTTTGGATTACAGGTATTAAAAAACGTGCCATGGTTTAAGGAAAGGGCAATATCAGAGTTGAGTCTTGGTGGTCTACTCATTGTGGTGGTAATAAGGACCATACAGTTCAACATTGCAAGAATGAGAGTAAGTATATCAAAATTAAGTATTCTTGCGATTTGAAAGAGTGAAAAGAAACAGAAAATAAAGACGAGCTCAAATCAAGACCATTCTCAAGCACTTTATTTAGTTAGTTGTATTAGCAGAGTAAAGTAAATCTTGATTTAATTGAGGTAGAGAAGGTGTTGCTGTAGAGAAGGGATTGTTTTACATAGGAAATTGTTGTAGAGAGTGGATTTTGTTGGGATGGGATTGCTGTAGTGAGTGTATTGTTGTAGACGGGGATTTTTGTAGACAGTGGAATTGTTAGAGAGCAAGGATTGTTGTATGGAGGGGATTTTTACGGAGAGAGTATTGCTGTATAGAAGGGAATGCTATATGGAGGGGCTTGTTGTTGAGAGGATATTGTTGTAGAGATGGGACTGTTGTAGAGATGTAATTGTTGTAGGAGAGAGGATTGTTGTAGCAGAAGGGGTTGTAGTAGGAGAGGGGGTTGTAGTAGGAGAGGGGGTTGTTGTAGAGATGGAATTGTTTTAGGAGAGGGGATTATTGTAGAGAGGGGATTATTGTAGAGAGGGGATTATTGTAGGAGAGGGGGTTGTTGTAGGAGAGAGGGTTGTTGTAGGAGATGGGATGTTGTAGAGAGGGGTTGTTGTAGGAGAGGGGTTGTTGTAGGAGAGGGGGTGTTGTAGGAGAGGGGGTTGTAGTAGGAGATGGGATTGTTGTAGGAGATGGGATTGTTGTAGGAGAGGTGGTTGTTGTAGAGAGGGGATTGTTGTAGGAGAGGGGGTTGTTGTAGGAGGGGGGATGTTGTAGGAGATGGGATTGTTTTAGGAGAGGGGATTATTGTAGGAGAGGGGGTTGTTGTAGGAGAGGGGATGCTGTAGGAGATGGGATTGTTGTAGGAGAGGTGGTTGTTGTAAAGATGGAATTGTTTTAGGAGAGGGGATTATTGTAGAGAGGGGGTTGTTGTAGGAGAGGGTTTGTTTTAGGAGAGGGTTTGTTTTAGGAGAGGGGGTTGTTGTAGAGAGGGGGTTGTTGTAGGAGAGGGTTTGTTTTAGGAGAGGGGGTTGTTGTAGGAGATGGGATTGTTGTAGAGAGGGGATTGTGTAGGGAGGGGATTGGTGTAGGGAGAAGTTTTAGTTGACAGCTTGACTGTTTGTAGAGTTGTTGTAGAAGGAAATTATATATTTTGGGGTGTTGAAGCTCTATGTGTAGTTTAAGGAATTAAGTTGTTTAAGAAAGAGAATTGTTGCAGAGGCGGGATAAAGTGAGTAGAGGATGTTGTTGTAGCAGGTATTGTTATAGATGGGGTTATTGGTATGGGGGTTTAGAGGAGATTGGCATATAGAAAATTCATGAAGAGGGAAATGATGGTGGGGATGAAAGTGATTTTGTAAATGGGATTAGGGAAGTGAAAAGTCTTGGTGACTAGATTATTTCTAGAAGGTTAATACTAATGAAGTTGTGGGGGTAAAATGTCTAGTAAAGAGAAAGTTTCGGCTGCCTATTAACTTTTTCATTAATAATTTTGTAAATTCACCTGACTTTGTTGTTGTTCTTTAAAAGAGACAAAAGGATTTTAATAAATATATGTTAAATTTGTAATAATTGATTTAAGGCTAAACCACTCTACACATGAACCCTTAGTCATGCAGATTTTTCTAATGATTGTGAATGGTTTGTAAAGGCATAAAATGGCATGTAATTGCAAATGGTTTGTAAAGGCATAAAATGGTGTATACATGCAGGAAAGGGTTAAATATTGTTGTTTAATAAAGACAGTTTGTGGCTGTCTGTAGGAACTTTACATTTATTATTTATTAATGATTCCAGGACAAGTACCTACACACAAACTGTCTGGCAGCCCTGGCCAACATGTCATCACAATTCACCAATCTCCATCCATATGTGTCCCAGAGGATTGTCAGGTATGTGCCTCACTGGGAAGTCTTTCATTCATTTTGTTTGTTCAAAAACTAGTCCAGTATTCACCAACCACGTAAGAATTGCTCATGGAGTTCAATCCACAATATCTTCATTTCACAATATCATGTATTTAGTTATATGTATGCATTTTTGCATGGCACTTTAACTTTGCTAATTTCAGTTTATTATCCCATTGAAACTTCATAAATAAACTTATTTTTTGTGGTATCAAAATTGAGACTTGGGCTTAAGTCATGACTTAGGCTTAAGAATGGTTGGTGAATATTGTGGCCTTATTATGTCCATCAATAGTGAATTCAGATTGGTCAATGTTTTGTTGGTGTAATCCTTGACCAAACTCTTTATTGTGGCTACTGATTGACGTTGTCAAATTGAGATGATTCTGCTGTGTACCAGGTATAAAGTGTTTGGAGGAGGAATTGAGCATTAAGTGGGAGCTGTATCCCTCATATCTGGGAGTTCTGGTCACCCACTGTGATGATTTTATACCAGGTATAAAGTGTTTGGTGGAGGAATTGAGCATTAAGCAGGAGCTGTATCCCTCATATCTGGGGGTTCTGGTCATCCACTGTGTTGATTTTATACCAGGTATAAAGTGTTTGGAGGAGGAATTGAGGATAAGTGGAAGCTGTATCCCTCATATCTGGGGGTTCTGGTCACCCACTGTGATGATTTTATACCAGGTATAAAGTGTTTGGAGGAGGAATTGAGCATTAAGCAGGAGCTGTATCCCTCATATCTGGGGGTTCTGGTCATCCACTGTGTTGATTTTATACCAGGTATAAAGTGTTTGGAAGCAGAATTGAGGATTAAGCAGGAGCTGTATCGCTCATATCTGGAAGTTCTGGCCACCCACTGTGTTGACTTTAATTTTAAGCGAAAAAACATCTCAGCCCCAGTCTAAATTCTCTTGAGAGGAGGCCTGACATTGCTGTTGAACTGCGGTTCTACACTGAACTTTGGCTTTGGTTATTTTTCTGCTCTGATAGTTACTGTACATTACCATAATGTAACAGCAATTTACCATTTAACATCTAAAAACAAAACCAGAAAAGACAAAAATGGTAGCTTATATTTAAGTTATCTAAACCAATGACCTTCAATGTAACATACCTTGGAAACATAGTTACTGTTGATATATCCCAGACGTTTCATCCTAGATGACTGAAAGACTGTTTTGTTTTATAGGTGGCTGTATTTGTCTCTGATAAAAAAATCAATAAACTGTCTGAACCCAGCGACTGCTGAGTCATGTGGAGGACTGTAATATGGTAGTGTTTTACAAACAAACATAGAAACAAAATATTCAATAGCTAATAAAATCCATAGTTAAAATCGTTCATTGACTGCAAGAAGACGTCATCATGTACCTGTAAATATATTTGTCATTTGGATGACCCCTTTAGGAGACAGATGGTATATTTTTACGACGGTATATATTTCTGATTGTAAATTGAATTAGAAAATACTTTTCTGCACGTTCATCAATTTATTTTCCAGTTTATTTTCACAATTGTGCAAGAAGCATGGCAAGCTGGTAGATCTGATCAGGCAGACAGCAGTCTCAGGAGGAAAATCAACAGATCAAGCTTCTAGTAACACAGAGGAGGAACAAGATGATCAAGATTATGTAGGTGTTTTATTGAAATTTTGGTTAAATAACACACTAATTGATCAAGCTTCTAGTAATACAGAGCTTAAAGAAGAAAAAAAAAAATCATGGTTGTGTTGGTGCTTTTTGAAATTTTTGTTAAGAAAACCCTAAATGATCAAGATTCTAGTAGCACCGAGGACATACAAAATGATTTGACTATGTAAGTGCTTTATAAATATGATGAAATGTTTTCATTTGCTTAAGGCAGGTGTTTTTTCTAATTTTCTGATTTGGGCTTTGGCTTTCATGATGGAGAACCATTGTATGAAATTTATTTATCTTTTCAGAAAATTGGGAAGTTGGGTTAATATTTTCTTTATGTGTTATTCAGGGAGGAAAATATCGAAGAAATTTAGAAGGCCATATCTCTATATCACAATATTTTACAAATCTTATACTATTCCAGATGCAGGACCTGGCCGTACTGGAGGAGGTTATTCGCATGGTTCTTGAAATAATTAACTCCTGTCTGTCCGCCAACCTCCACCACAATCCCAACCTTGTGTACACGCTTCTCTACCAGCGTGAGATGTTCTCAATATTTAGAACACATCCCACGTTTCAAGACATTATCGTAAACATTGACACTGTGCTTTCCTATTTCTCTGGAAAACTGGAAACCATGGGAGGTAATCCATCTCCGTCTGAGGTGCTTGACGTGATTAAACATGGATCTCTGCAGTTTAGGAGAGATAGACTACGGGTAAGTGATTATTATTTTGTATTATTTACCTAGTATTTAAGCCTTCAAGACGGGGCGTATTATGGGATCACCCATGGCGGACGGACACATTGGCAGTCGGCATCCTGATGTGTGTGCGGAGCATAACACCAACACTATCAAAGCTGTTGACTTGAAACTTCCTAGATGGATAGATCTCATTGAGATGGAATTACCCAGATAGCAGTCCACAATCATGCCAGAGGGCATTGCTCAACAGTGCACAACCATGCATAGCAGTTTGGCGGATTAAAGATTTTTTTTAAATGTTTAAAATGTTATTCCACTTTAATTTCAGTTTTTCTTGCAATAACCCAGCGTGCATTCCGAACCTTTGCCATACTGCATTGCACAAGAGTACACAGCAGTTTGTTTCAAATTGCTTAATTGATGGGCGTATGTTGCTCTGCCTTGCGGTGCTCTTGTTTTAGTATTGGTTTTTCTTTTGAGGTATGTAAGCAGGTACATATAAAGTCAAGCAGGTGAATGTGCAGCCAGGTATGGCAACAAATGTTTGCATCAAAGTAAATACTTCTGTTAAATTTGTGTCACATGGACTTCTATAACTTACAGAATTCAATGGGCCAGGCTTAGAAGCCTGTTTCTTTCAAAATCTTAGTAACATCTGAAAAGCTGTCTAGCACAACCAGCTCCAGTAGAGCCATGGCTCCAACAATAGGTCTGTGGTTCAAACCCTCATCTGTTTTTACACACAACTAAATAAGAGAGTAAATGCAATACTGGTCATACTGGACCTTTTAGCGCAATCAGGTAATTGAGGCTCCAGGTGCGTGACATACCTAATTTGTTAAAATCGTAATGGTGTAGCGCCTTTGCTAATGATTAAGCAAAAATAAGGGTAGTTCCACAACTGGTTGGCCAAGATTCAAGACAATGTGACTTGATGTGGTATTATGCCAGGTGTTCAAGGATTGCTATACAAAGTGAAGGCACAAAGGTTTCTGCCATCTCGTAATACCTGATATACCGTTGGTGGGATGATAAACCCAATAAACAAACCTCTACTTGTCAATGCAGAATAATGTGACTAGGTGTTGTACCAAGTCAGGGGTTCTTGGCATACTGTCTCAGTGAAGACAGCACTATCAGCATGTAGTTTACTATGCAAACTGTTGGTGGGATATTAAACCTGAAAAAAAAAAAAACATAAATTACATCTTTGTCTTTATTTTTGTTTTCAGAAGTTCCCAGAACTCAAGTTCAAATATGTAGAAGAGGAGTCTCCGGAGGAATTCTTTATTCCATATATCTGGTCACTGGTGTACCACTCATCTAATATGTACTTTAATGCATCCAAGATCATCTTGTTCTCCCTCAGTAACTAGCATGTTGCATCCAAATCTCTTAATAACACAATCAGGTGTTATTCATTGTAAATTATATGGAAATTTCCACCTCATTTTGAAAAAATTAGGATGAAAAGCTTTCTACTTGAAATCTTCTGAAGGAAAATATTAATGAATTAATAATCATCTTTATTTCTCTCATAAGCTAGTCAATCACATCTGGAGACTTCATCATCCAATATCTGGTGTTGATTTTAACTGATTCTGTCAGTTTAAAATTGTCATGAACTGGAATAGGCACCAAGACTTGATCTAAATGTGCATAACTGTGATTAAAATCTACAGTTGCGTCCCAGCATTAAACTTATGATCATACAGGCGGCAGTCTTAGATATAAGAACATGATCACTAAGGGGCACCCTTGGTGTACAATCGGAACTCCTCGGGTAATTCCGTCCTGGGAAAATCTTCCCTTGGATGTATCTGATGCAATGATACTTAATGAAATCACGATCATTTATTAGCCGGAAGTCGGAAGAAGAATATGCCTAAAATGTAGTTCGCACAAAACATGAACAATAGCATCGTTTGACAGCTGCATGTCTGCTGCGGTGGGTAAATTAAACCTGGATGGTTTAAAATTGAAGCTGACACAAATTGAAGTTTTACAGGCTTCATACTGCATGAGCTGTCATCCGAACTGCCATCTTTGTTTCGACTTATGTCACAAAAGAAGTCCCATTTAGTGAAATGGCTGAGGTGATCCGACTACCTACATACATCCGAGAGATGATTTGTAATTTTTTTCCGAGGTGTTCCGTTTGCCTTGGTGTAGTGTTAAAGTCACCGTCTTGTAACTCGTCTGAATGCTTAGTCTCACACCACGTGAGAGATTCAATGGATATAAACAAATATTGCCCAGATTTTATGTATGTCACGTTTATGACTTCACACTGACTCAGAGTCACGAGGGCCTAAAAATGTGCGATATTTTAGTCATATTTGGCTTCTTTCATTAGCGTTCAGCCTTTTTTCTTGCTGATAGGTAACTTTAACTAAAATGAATTTTCAATTTTTGTATAATTGTAATTTCTCAGCTCAGTACCATCTGTCTAAAACCAAGGATCTAATTGGTCAGATTTCTACTGACTTAAAACCAAGCATCTGATTGGTCAGATTTTTACTAGGTTAAGATTCATCATAAACCAAGCATCTGATTGGTCAGATTTCCTACCATGTTCCTACCATGTTTAAAGCAAGCATCCAAATGTCGGATCTTTAATGGCTTTGCAGCAAACATCTGATTGGTCTGATTTTCTGAACAATAATGTTCCATGTGGGGATTTTTTTTTCTCCATTTTATTTAAGTTATCTTTCGTTTTTATGATTTCTTCATATCATTAATTTTGTTATCTATCCTCCAAGGTTACATTTATAGTATCATTGTTGTACATATATGGTGTATATGTTTATAGTTTTTGTGGGTTTATTTTAATTTGTGATAAAACCATTTGTATATAAAGTATCATACGATGAGTTATATAATTGTTTGTTTCTGAGAAAAAAAAGTAAGTTGATATCACAAATTAGTTATTTCAATATATCTTGTATTTGTTATTTAAAAGAAACATTGTATTGTAAATAGATGGTACTGTTTGTTAAATCTCTTTTTGTGTCTTTTAAGAAATCATATTTCACTTTAAATCATTATTTGCAAAAATTTTGGTTATTAAGAAATCACTGCTTCTTGAAAAGAACAACATTCAATAAGCATGTGCAGTATGTCTGATTGTATAGCATAACTGGTTTTCTAACCAAGAATATTATTTATATAGTCATTTAAACGGAAATGGACAAGTATAAACAACTATAAACAGACCAGACCTGGTAGCGCAATTGGTAGAGCATCGGCTCCAGGTATGGGAGGCCCTGGGTTCGATCCGGGGCCGCAACGTACCAAATTCATTAAAAATGGTAGTATTGTAGCTCCCATGCTAACACTAAAGCAAATATAAGGGTAGTTCCACGACTGGTTGGCCCGGTGTCAGGATAATGTGACTGGGTGTGATATTATGCCAGGTGTTCACGGCATGCTATACACAGTGAAGGCAGCACTATATCTGCTTCAAGTGGACACCGTCTCCAGATAACTGAAATACTGTTGGTGGGACGATAAACCCAATAAACATAAACAAACAACTATAAACAGACTTGTTTCCCCAAAATTATATGTACTTCTCCTTTTTCTAAGACAGTATTACAAAATTAAACCTAGTATATTTCTGTTATAACTTCTTTCCTTTCACTTTTAACTTAACCTTTCCAAAATATTGTTTCGAATTCAAATATATTTTCTTCAGCATTAATAATTATTTGTATAAGATGTATAGTTAGCAAATAGATTTTGGCTGTGCTTGATATATGACAAAAAATATTATGGTGTTGTGTATTGATGCTCATTTATTGTAGCAAGAAGGCCTTAATGCTGAATGATCAGTTACAAAGCAGTATCACTGGACTAAAATACTGCACCTAAAATCTGATATATCATGACAAACAAAAATCTCCATGGTAACAGTCTTAAGATTGTTTTCAAGACATTGATCACGTATAAATTCATAAAAAGGATGAAAATATGCTGGTTCTTTTATAACACCTGATTCCCTTTTATGTATTATGCTATCAAGTAATAGAGTAGGGTTTATTGTGCATATTTAAGAAATAGTTCACGCCTCTGAGAGCTTTATATTAAACAAAAATCTGTATTGTTTGTAAACACCTTTTATTACGTTTATAACAAATCATATGGTGTGTATTATGTGTGTTTTTTACTAATCGTGAAAGTCGATAGACCCCCTACATAAAAAGTTTATGGACTGGTAAAAGTCACCGGGTGTGCAGAATAGCCTTATCGGTCTACATTGATAGTAAAAGAACCGTTGAGTAAGCAATGATAATTATCGAAGCAAAGTTATGTGAGGTATAACATATCACAATGTAATGTACATTACACAAAAACACTCATTCTATTTATAAATATTGTTGATGGTGTTAGAAAATCGGACTTTAAATATCTGTCAATAAAATTGCTGGCAGGAATACCAGAGAAAAAAATCCTAGTTTTTCTTAGATTTGGAATCCATCGTTTGACGGCTTTTTGTAACAGGATGGACATTTGTAACACCTTTATGTTGTTTGTTAAAATTCTACTTAATACTTTGTTTTTTCATCATTTTATGTACTTAATTCTAAGATGTAAATAAATCTTTATTTGATGTCAGTGGTATTTTGCATTGTGTAGGTTTTTTTGGCTGCTTTTGGATTTTAATTATTAAAAAAAAGACTTGCGGCAAGAAAACATACGAAAGATCCTGCAAGCGTGTAAAAGGCACTGAAATTGGCCTTCTTTAGAATACTGTCCCTACCATCTAAGGAAACACGAACCTAGAAGATTGCAGAGGGAAGGGTCGTACACCTATGAGTGTGTGTACTGTATACATTGTTGACACAAAGGCGAAGGTTGTAACACAATCACAATTGACGCACGCAGGTTTTCTGTACTTCCATTGGTCAGTAGGCTTACTCTCCATATGACCCCTTCCCTGAGACCTGTTTAGACAGGGACTGACCAGATAGATCCACCCCACCCCAATGCCCCTCCCCAAACTCAGATCTGCCCCACCCCACTACCCCTCTCGCAACTCAGATCTGTCCCACCCCACAACCCCTCCCCTATCCAGATGAGGCAGTGAAACATCCAAATTTCAGTGCCTGTAAAAGCTGTGTGTTATATATTGCATATTGGATTTTATTAAATTTCACGGTTCCAGTAGCAAAAATAGAGCTACAGTTCGTACATGTATTTTATACTTTGTTAATGTTTTTTAAGAAGGATATGTTTAATTGAATAATTTAATTAAATGGCACAAACTTGGGGTGTATTTTGGTAAATTTTACTTAGTAGGTAGTATATATACCATAAGACTGTCTTGTCTTCATGTATTTCTACTTGTGTTGATCTTATGTTGCTTTTTTATTTCAGAACAATTGCTTTATGTTAATCTGAAATGGATTTTTTTTTCTTTTTTTTTTCTCTTGTTATTGTTAAAGTTATATGCAGAAAAAAATGAATATAGGAGATAAGATTGCCATGTGAGTTAGACTAACAACTGATCCACTGGCTGTAGTTCCAAAAAGAAAAGCACCAAATGCTGTCAATGAGGCTTTTTTTAATTGTTAATAATGAAAATTACCGGTAAAATCAAATTGTCAAATGCAGAAGCTTAATGACTCTTTGAAAATTCATTTTTATGTTAAATTACCAATTAATTAGTTAAAAAAATATGGTAAAAGTACTTAAACTGTAAAAATAGGTGTAAGTTAGATGTTAAAAAAATTAAATGTCATGTTCATTTGAATAGTTCCTGATTTTTTTCATGTTACAGTACTGTGTTATTTATTTTATAAATAAATATATTTGGCAAACATGTAAAAAGTTTTATAGCTTGTCTTTGAACCTGAAATAAGCAGTGTTTTTATAGCCATTGTTTATTAATTTATTACTTAATGCATTCGTAAGTTCAAATATTTTAATTCTTCATTTACTATCACTAATGCTGTTTCTTACTAATTTGCAATAAGCTAAGTACAAAGGAGACCAGGTCCTGGTAGCACAGTCAGTAGAGTGTCGGCTCCAGGCAAGGGAGGCCCCAGGTTTGATCCTGGGCGGCGACATAACGAAGTTGTTAAAAATGGTAGTGGTACAGCTATCTCCCTTGCTAACGCCCAATAAAATCTAAGGCTAGATCCCTGACTGGTTATCTAGGTGTCAGGATAATGTGACTAGGTGTGGTATTATGCCAGGTGTTCATGGCATGATATACACGGTGAAGGCAGCACTGTATCTGCTTCAAGTGGACACCGTCACCAGATAACTGAAATACTGTTGGTGGGACCCTAAACCCAATAAACAAACTGACATGTCTTACAGATCTGACATCTTCAAGTTGGAACTGACTGCTCTAGATTTAAACTTTGTCTCTTATTCAATGTGGAACAATGGTGAAATGAAAATTGTCTCCCTTGTTAGTTAATATCCGAGGTATTCCAAACAGTAGGTAGGTCCTTGTAGATGGAATTCTTGGACTTTATCACCTGTTCTTTTGTAGATATTGCAATTAAAACAGTGAAATTTCTTACTTTTGCATAAATATAAGCTTAAAATCCATTTAAATATTTATAGAGATCAGTAATATATAAAAGAAAATAGAAGCATTTGTTGATAAAAGTTAGCCTATGTATCACAAGAAAGGCAGAAAACTTTTGAGAAAAGTCAACATACACTCGAAAGACCACAAGCATAAAAACCAAGTAAAACAAATGAAAGGACCTACTTGTATTAGGGATTATTCAGGGGAGACTATTCATTAATGTCTCTCATTATTGCTATGATTTAACATTAACACCTAACGCCGGGTCAATTGGTTATAGTTTTCTGATGTTTTCAGATGTTTTAGGATATAACCGATTCTCTTTAATGTTTGTAACTTCACTTATGTTCACAATGTTTCCATCAACTCAAAAGTTAAGAGGAGTACTTAATTTTTTTTTTTATCTTAATTACACTATCATCCTGAACAATATTCATATTGTGTCTACTGTTGTTTATCTGGCAAAACACACACCCAGCCTGTTTAACTACTTCTATTTGCTATCAAAAGTTAAAGTTTGAAGAATGACATCCTATCAATGGTTACACCAACATTAAAATAGCTCAGGTGATAGAACGTCGGCTTGCGGATCGGGAGGTCGGGCGTTCAAACCCCGGCCGGGTCAAACCAAAGACTTTAAAGTTGGTAGTAGTGGCTTCCCTCCTAACGCTCGGGGCTAAGGGGACAGAATTACGCCTGACTCGTCGGTGTCAGTGTAATAGATTGGCCGGGTTCAGTCCCTGGGCACCTCATAAGTGCCCCTGTGCTATAATGATAGAAATGTCGGTGCACAGTATCGGCAAAGATGCCGGCAAATACCACATTAAATTAATGTTGCCTTTACTGTCGGATAATTATACAAAAAACATAAGTAGTGGATAGATTCTGAGCAAATTTGATCATGGAAATACAATGCAAAGTAAACTGGATTTTTTAACAACATTGCCGACGTAATCTAATATACACTTAGAAATGATAGTATGATTTGTTGTGTTGCGCAAATAATTTGTCAAAGCAATTGTTAGTTAAATCAACACAGATATGTTTTATGGATGACATCACAATACTGTATGTTGAATGGCTTATCTATGTGTTTATGAGCTGACAAGGATCAAGTAGGAGCATGGTAATTTTGTCCAGGGTTGGCATAAAAGTAGTCTTTTTGAGTACTGACCGGGCCATTGCAAATGTTTAAAGTAGACAATGCAAAAACCACATTACCATCATATCCATGTCCATCGTTAGCATATATTTAGAACGTTTAAGTACAGAAAATTTAACCTTTAGTTAGTAAACAGTAAAGCTGATGTGTCCTGGAGTTAACGTCTCCTATTGGAGAATTGGGTTATTGGTAGTGACGTTAACACAGCGTGCCATTATATGGTAGTGACGTGTATACAAGGCGTCATCATTTTCAGAGGAAAAAGAAACTCACAAATAATTTTAAATCTTTTATGACTAGGCAGTTCTTTAAGATATTATTAATATTCCTGTCCTCTTCATTTAAATTCTACAAAAAATTAATTTCAACTGATAATTACCCGGTTCGATTGGCGGGCCGATATTTTGAAGGAGCCTGGACACAGTAGGTAAACTTTGATCATTTTTACTTTTGCTTTATTAACATTGAGATCAGGGGCGGTTCCAGAAAATGTTGGTAGGGGTGGGGGTATGAATCAAGATCCATTCAACTTTATCACAGAAAATATTATATATATATATATATATATATATATATATATATATATATAGACAAAAAATTTTAAGCTTACAAGCATGTGTTTTTACAACACAATTCTTGAATCTAGTTGGTGGGGGAGATGCATCCCCCACCCCCACACACAGACCCCTGGATCCATCTCTGACATGGAAATTTATTCTTTTCTTTGTCGAAAATATTAATTTATTTATATTATTTTATTTTTATTTATTTATTTTTTTTTGGGGGGGGGGGGGGGGGGGGTTGAGCGCAAGGTAATGTTTTGTAGGAACATATCGTCACAGTGATTGTATCCCTTTTACAGACACAAGAAAACGTGCTTGTTTAAAACGCTGACCTGTGCTAGTTTAAAATTGGCTGTATATTTTTGTTTAAAGGGGGTCATTGGCATATTATCGTAGTCCCCAGCAAACAGCTTCTAAAGAGAGGTGGTTAAAATGAAGCCTAAATCAGTTGACTTTGAACGTTATTTCAAGCACATGTTTGTCAAGACCACTTTAAAAACAATAACTAAAACATACATGATAACATATCTACAATCTTAGAAACCCGGATTTTATTTTCGAATCGGAAATAAAGCAATTTTCCGGGGTTTTTTTCCGGATGTGCAACAATCAAGTTTTCAAAGAAAGGAGCGCTGTTTGTGTGATCTATTTCCTGCATATTGCATAAATACTTAAGTATTGTGAGATTAAATGTTTCTTCCCCCACCCACCCCCACCCCCCCAATGATACGATACACTGAACGATTTTCAAGAAATCCTGTATCTAGAGAAAGCAGATGATTTAAAAAGAAAATACCTCAAATCAACTTTGTATAATAGACCGTCTGTATATAAAATGTGTTTGCTGTTTGATTCAAAAGACAAGAACATACTTATTAATCTCGCCCTTTTTATCAAGAAAGCAACCTTAGTAAGAAGGAACATACGCGTAAATAATACATAAAGTTCATTCTCTAATGTTGTTTCTTTTATTCTTTTATAATGCAACTATCACATAAAAAGCTTAATATATTGTCATTATTATTGCTTCGCTTCCATATTAATAACTAAACCGGATACTATATTTGTATATTGTATTTATAATACGATGATGTACATGAGTACAAATCTGAATAAAAATATGTTCTGTTCTGTTCTGTTCATGATATATTTGTAATGTTAGCTGAACCATCATGGTGAAAGGAAACAGTTAATAATCTGTAATTGCAGTAAAATAAATTTGGAACGTCATTATTATTTACACCATACTTCAGATGGGACCGACCACATGGTCATTTAGTATGAGCGTACTTGGAAATTGGCACTAGCTACGCCCCTGACTTTGGTTAAAACTATTACAGAGCCTCGTGCTTTCTGATTTTCTTAGCCTCGCATGATAACATTTATCAATAGCAACAATTACCTGGTAGTCTCTAAAAAAAAAAAAACAGTTTAAAATATTTTCAGATTCTATTGATCGCATAACCAAAACATCAGCTGTTTTACAGTATGAACAATCGGTCTTGACATGTGTAATTCGATTTGGAAGAATCTGCACAATAAATTATAAAATAGTTCCACTCTTTACTCGACCATTTTCCATAAAAAGGGAACAGATTCGTTTATAACATGACTAAACGGTCATTTTTATGAATTAAAATAAAATTGTCCAACAAAATGCAAGAAACGGCGACAACAGATTTGTGATCAGGAAATGACATATACACTACATATACTAAATGACGTCACACTACGATAACTAACTAGTCAATCGTACCTACTCGGCGATCTCCGGCAAGCATCGGAGATAATGATTACGTGGAGGACGGAATTACCCGAGGAGTTCCGAGTGCTAACTAGTGTGTTACCTTACGTTCTCGCGGTAAGTTATGTGATCACATTCCTTATAGAATGCCTGTTATTAGATAGACAGAATTTCTAGCGTTGGTGTTTTTGCTCGTTTTCCCCTAGCCGTTAAACACGGCATTGAAGGAAACTGTGACAACAATATACAAACTTAACTTCATCCACTTGCAACAACTTTATTACAAAAAATCTAAATGATACATACATTAATAAAATAACATACTTGATGATTTTTATTTCATATGTATTTACTATAAAAAATGGAAACAGTTTAGTTGGGGCAAGTTGATTTTGAACAGTTCAGAACACAGGAAAACAGATGTTATAATAGTGGAAATATAACATTGAGATAGTAATATTGTCTCTTACATAAATAAACATAGATAACATGTTTGTATAAAACCAAATACATTTTCGTTCACATATTACAGTTTTCTACTAAACGATCATTAAATATTATTTATAATGCTAATACATTTGTATCTCCAATTTTAAAGAACAGAATAAAAAAAACACATTAAAGAAAAAAAAACACATTTGTATCGGCCCTTTAACATCTATAAAGAAATTATAAATTAACCAAGCACAAATCAAATACACAAATGTGCATCATGTGCTTAGGTAGAGAATCTATAGCTCTTTTATCAGCGCACACGCTTCAGGAACTTAAACAAAATAAAATATGTATGTAAGATCTGTATCGAGGGGAAAGAGGAAACAAATAAACAAATGGTAATTGTTTTTGCTTCAAAAGACAACGCACATATTAGTTGTTTTAAAATGATAAGGTAAATAAGAAAAGGTCCTATCAAAATTTCCACAGATATTTAAATTTTATCTACCTGTAAACAAAGGCAAACAAGGTAAATATAAAAGTGACAAAACACAGAAACACATGTTAATGCTCTGATGAAATTAACTTTAATGTTGTTTAATAAAGCTATGCTATTGTCAGGATAAAATTAAATGCAAATAAAACAACAAAATATTAAAATGAGCATGTCTTTAAAACTACACAGCATGCTGCATTTAAATGGATAGAATGGCTGCCCTCACCAGCACGAACTCGATTTGTTTTGACTGAACAATATTCGCCCACTAAAAAGGTTTCAGGTAGAGAGCTAGATTAATTTCATTTAAAATTCTGTGGTACCGTCCGGCTCTATACAGTTTGTTTATTGGGTCTATCGTCCCACCAACAGTATTTCAGTTATCTGGAGACGGTGGCTCTATACAGTTCTGAATCAAGTATGAATAGGAATATATGACAAAGTCCTATGAGCATTGCAACATATTAAAAAAATTAAAAAAGGCACAGGACAAGGGTATTTGCAAGACAAATGTAAATGTAAGAACAAATCTGTGATGAATCATTTAACAAAAAGAGCAAACCCAACAATTACCGCGTTGAAACGGTCAGTCGGCAGAGGGGACCAACTGGAAACATATTGAGTTAACGTTTTTAACACAGTGTCTGATTCTCAATTTAACTGCCAAAACAAGGAATTGTAGAAAATGCACATAATTTGCGATAAACCCAATGAAGAAACTGTTGGTTAGATATAAGCCAACAAACACAAAATAAAAAAACAAACACTATATCTCATATAGCAGTTATACATTGAAGTTATCATATTGAGACATTTCTTTTGAAATATTTAAGCCACATCAAGTGAATATAACCCTTGAGGCAACCTTTTGGTTCATTGGTATGTAACTACAATACTGTTAGTGGGACGATAAACCAAATAAACAAACATAAATCGGTAGAGCGTCGGCTCCAGGTACGGGAGGTCCCGGGCCGCGACATACCAAAGTCGTTAAAAATGGTAGTGGTATAGCTTCCTTGCTAACGCTCAAGCAAATATAAGGTTAGTTCCACGACCGGTTGGTCCGGTGTCAGGATAATGTGACTGTGTGTGGTATCATGCCAGGTGTTCACGGCATGCTATACACAGTGAAGGCAGCACTATATCTGCTTCAAGTGGACACCGTCTCGAGACAACTGAAATACTGTTGGTGTGGCGATAAACCCAATAAACAAACAAACAAACAAACATAAACAAACATTTCCGTCTTTCACCAGGCGATTGTTTTTTGGTGAGATATTAACCTATATCCTCACATCAGCGTACAGATGCTCCACAGTCATCTGATCTTGTAGTGATTCGTACGTCTCGACCTCCGTACTGGTATTCGTGTAAACTAAAATGCAAATAAGTTGTTTGTTATTTTTTTCTGCTGTAAGTAGAAATGGTATTTATACATTAAGCGTGGTGTTTTGTTTAAATGTTACGTGTTTTGTACTTCACCTTAAGTTGTGTGGCGTTTTTCATGTCAAGAAAACGCACGTGTGTAATACCTTAACAAGACAGTCAGTTTTATGATTTACGGCATTTGTAATTTCAAAATCAGCAGTCAGTTTAGTTAATGGCTGCTTCTTTATCGTTGCCTCCTTCCTAAAATAAATGGTCTGCAAACGGCTTTGTGGATTTATCATTTTCTGATAATGAGACAAATATGCCACTATCTTAATCAACATTAAGTACTTGAACTTTGTTTAATAGAGTTATTAAGTAAGAAGAAAAATCACCGTTTTAAGACAGAGGGACAATCAAACGAAATTCGATATGTTGTGACGAGGACGGAATCTCTAAGTTGTGACTTTGAATAAAATCAAAAAGTATGTAAACATGACTCATCAAACTTGTAAAGAAGCAGCGAAGCAAAGAAAGAAAGGAAGCTATTCGATTTATTACGATCAAGAACGATTCCATTTTCATTGTCAATTTTGCGACTGAAAAAAATGTATTAATCTCTTTTTATTTTCGGATGCCCTATATAATGTTCAACATTAATACACTACGTTTTGTCGTTTTTACAACTCATTTTATTTACTGTCAGATGTACAATAGTTTTTTATTTCTTTTTCTGTAACAATTATTTTTTTCTTATTTTTTTTAGTGGTGCTTTTAAAGGTCTATTGCTATAGGAAAGAAATCATTAACAACAAAAAGCATTTGGGCAGGCATATTTATATCTGGGAGACCTACCCACATACGTTTAGACATGCGCTCGTGATTTCCTTTGTGAACCTGAGTCATTCCAAGATACGAGTATATGTGTAAATATCGAGTAGCTACAGCCCAATATATAAGTGTATGCGTAAATATCGTGTACCTACAGCACATTCTGTAAGTGTATGTGTAAATATCGTGTACCTACAGCACATTCTGTAAGTGTATGTGTAAATATCGTGTAGCTACAGCACAATCTGTAAGTGTATGTGTAAATATCGTGTAGCTACAGCACAATCTGTAAGTGTATGTGTAAATATCGTGTACCTACAGCTCAATCTGTAAGTGTATGTGTAAATATTGTGTACCTACAGTGCAATATGTAAGTGTATGTGTAAATATCGTGTACCTACAGCACAATCTGTAAGTGTATGTGTAAATATTGTGTACCTACAGCGCAATCTGTAAGTGTATGTGTAAATATTGTGTACCTACAGCGCAATCTGTAAGTGTATGTGTAAATATTGTGTACCTACAGCGCAATCTGTAAGTGTATGTGCAAATATCGTGTACCTACATCGCAACCTGTAAGTGTATGTGTAAATATTGTGTACCTACAGTGCAATATGTAAGTGTATGTGTAAATATCGTGTACCTACAGCACAATCTGTAAGTGTATGTGTAAATATTGTGTACCTACAGCGCAATCTGTAAGTGTATGTGTAAATATTGTGTACCTACATCGCCATCTGTTAGTGTATGTGTAAATATCGTGTACCTACAGCACAATCTGTAAGTGTATGTGTAAATATTGTGTACCTACAGCGCAATCTGTAAGTGTATGTGTAAATATCGTGTAGCTACAGCACAATCTGTAAGTGTATGTGTAAATATTGTGTACCTACATCGCAACCTGTAAGTGTATGTGTAAATATTGTGTACCTACAGCACAATCTGTAAGTGTATGTGTAAATATTGTGTACCTACATCGCCATCTGTTAGTGTATGTGTAAATATCGTGTACCTACAGCGCAATCTGTAAGTGTATGTGTAAATATCGTGTACCTACAGCTCAATCTGTAAGTGTATGTGTAAATATCGTGTACCTACAGTGCAATCTGTAAGTGTATGTGTAAATATCGTGTACCTACAGCGAAATATGTAAGTGAATGTGTAAATATAAAACTAAATATCGTGTACCTACAGCGAAATCTGTGAGTGTATGTGTAAATATCGTGTACCTACAGTGCAATATGTAAGTGTATGTGTAAATATCGTGTACCTACAGTGCAATATGTAAGTGTATGTGTAAATATCGTGTACCTACAGTGCAATTTGAATTTTAACTATCTCTAGACAGTGGCATACAGAATAAATGAAAATGTGACAGAAAGCGCAAGGCCGATACATTAGACACAAAACCAATTGTTATTATTTTGGATTAATCAGTCGGCAAAAGAATCGAATGGGGTGTTTACCTATGGCTTCTGGGCAGCTATACTGTTTCTAAAAAACTAGTGTAAATAGATAAATCCAGTCAAAGTGAGACAATGAAATCGTCTATGAAAAACCAACATTTTAAGAAACCTACAACAGGTACCCCTGTAGGTTGAAAGCTGATAGTTTTAAACCTAGAATAAACGATTTCTGTTGAAAACCATAAACAATGCAAGATGCCGATTGTATATAAACATTCTGAAATATGTGACTTATGATAACCTTTCTGAAATGAGCTGATAACCAGTTGAAAAGCTTACGCCATTTCACATTCCTGGCTGTGGGTTCATATCGTTGATAGCAAGAGCTTGAATCTCTAGTCTAGATGCATTCTCTTCCGGTTTGACAACAGGTGTAAATTTTAGAACTGAAACGTTCACATCAATGTTCAACATTAATGAAGGACGTGCACATTTTCACTGTGGTAATGACACAGTGGTTGAATTATGAGACATTTGATTCTGGTAATAGAGTTTACCTTGGAATTCCTACTGTTTAAGACGAGACATTGCAAGTCGAAGTACAATTTGATGAAACTTTCAACTTCAGAAGTCAAATCTTGGAGGTTCTTCCAAGGTAAGATAAGTGACACTATAAGTACAGGATTTAAACATTGTCAGGTAAGCTGGTATAAGAAGTAAGGCTGATAACGTACCTTGATCTTCGTTAGAGACAGTTGTAGACTTGCAACAACAGATCAAGTTGAACCTGCAGGAAATGTTGTTTGTTAAATCGCAAAATAAGTTCTAACATACACAAATTTTAGTTTCACAGTTTACATGTTCTATGCATGTAATATAGTGCAACTTGTTTAAATAACCGGTAAAGAGTGTATGTATTGTTTGCTAACATTATATTTTAAAATTTTATATGTTTCAATATTTATAGGAACATGTCTCTTAAAGATGGGAATATATAGAGAATACATGGTTGGTGCCGAGAATGAGAAAGTTTGCACATATACGCGTGGAAGCAGGATAAATTTCCATAAACTAGTTGTATAGAATATCCATAAAAATATACAGAAACAGGAAAAAATAGTAAAACATGGTTTTGGTAAATATTAATTCTTGAAGGAGCTAGGACTGGAGCATCGAACCTCGGTCCACAAGGTTCCGGGGTTTAATCGCAAATTGGCTCAATCGCAGGTCGCGACCAACAAAATACGTTTATGATTGTAGTACAGCTGGGATGTTAACATTCTACTTCGAGTGTTGCTCTAAAATGGTTCCAGTGTTAAGATAATGTGATTATGACTGGAAGGTTAATAAACAGATGTTGAAACACCGTTTTCTCACGAGGTCGTTTATTAAACAGTATTTCTTACCTTCGCAAAAGGACACAGATGACGGTTACGAGCACTACCAGAAAAACAATTGCTCCAAGTAAGCCACCAACAATGGCAGCGATTGGAAGACTGTTTTCTGCATCGTTCACTACCATATTACACATGTCGCCTTGAAAACCATTGACGCATTTGACACACCTTCCGCTGACCTTGTCGCAAATTCGGTCTGCGCAGTTTTCCGGGCATTGTAGTGTGCACTGTTCTCCATGCTTTCCCGAAGCACACTTTGAACATACGTGTTCGTAGACACCACCAGGGTTGTAATTACTATCCTTACATTGAGTACACTGGCTTGAATTGCAGACAGCACAGGAAGTGGGACATGAATAGCATGTAGTGCCTGATTTGTAAGACCCAGTTTTACATGAAATACATTCTGTGGCAGATCTACATGTCTCACATTCTGACGGACAGCTAAACTGGCATTGAAAGAAGTTCGTCGTAGAAAAGTAGCCGAGTTTACAGACTGTACAGTTGGACACACCGAAAAGGGAATTGTTATATGTAGGGTTGTCTGCATCCTTGCATGTCACACAGTTGCTCGGACAGTTGTTCAAACATTTCAAACCATGGATCCCATCCCTGCACTGACCACGGCAATCAGCGTCTTCACCACACAAGGCAGTTTGTAGACAACAGCTACATCTAGACGAAGAGCAGGTTTTGTTTCGTTCGCTTATTTCGTTTATTTGACCGGCTAGGAAAACAGAGAAAATGGTAAATAAATATCTTTGAACCGTTGATGTATTTTTAAATTCGTTTTTTGTAGGATGTTACATGTCAAACATGTGTATCAACTTGTTATTTACAGGTTCATCAAGATCACCTATCTGTTAATTAAGACACGGTTACCTAAACGCTGTTTATTCTATTACCCTCCCATCGAAAAAAACTTAAACACTGTCTACCCTATTGCCAGTGATCAATACTTACACGCAGTGTATCCTCTTGCCGTCTCAGGGATCAATGCGTAACACTGCTTTAAAAGCGATCAATACTTACACCCACTGTATCCTCTTGCCGTCTCAGGGATCAATGCGTAACACTGCTTAAAAAGCGATCAATACGTAACACTGCTTAAAAAACGATCAATACTTACACCCACTGTATCCTCTTGCCGTCTCAGGGATCAATGCGTAACACTGCTTAAAAAGCGATCAATACTTACACCCACTGTATCCTCTTGCCGTCTCAGCGATCAATACGTAACACTGCTTAAAAAGCGATCAATACTTACACCCACTGTATCCTCTTGCCGTCTCAGGGATCAATGCGTAACACTGTTTAAAAATCAATCAAACGTAACACTGCTTAAAAAGCGATCAATACTTACACCCACTGTATCCTCTTGCCGTCTCAGCGATCAATGCGTTACACTGCTTAAATAGCGATCAATACTTACACGGGGTGTATCCTCTTGCCGTCTCAGGGATCAAAACGTAACACTGCTTAAAAAGCGATCAATACTTACACCCACTGTATCCTCTTGCCGTCTCAGCGATCAATGCGTTACACTGTTTAAAAAGCGATCAATACTTACACCCACTGTATCCTCTTGCCGCCTCAGCGATCAATACGTTACACTGCTTAAAAAGCGATCAATACTTACACCCACTGTATCCTCTTGCCGTCTCAGCGATCAATACGTAACACTGCTTAAACAGCGATCAATACTTACACCCACTGTATCCTCTTGCCGTCTCAGGGATCAATGCGTAACACTGCTTAAAAAGCGATCAATGCGTAACACTGCTTAAAAAGCGATCAATACTTACACGGGGTGTATCCTCTTGCCGTCTCAGGGATCAAAACGTAACACTGCTTAAAAAGCGGTCAATACTTACACCCACTGTATCCTCTTGCCGTCTCAGGGATCAATATGTAACACTGCTTAAAAAGCGATCAATACTTACACCCACTGTATCCTCTTGCCGTCTCAGGGATCAATACGTAACACTGTTTAAAAATCGATCAATACGTTACACTGCTTAAAAAGCGATCAATACTTACACCCACTGTATCCTCTTGCCGTCTCAGGGATCAATACGTTACACTGCTTAAAAAGCGATCAATACTTACACCCACTGTATCCTCTTGCCGTCTCAGCGATCAATACGTAACACTGCTTAAACAGCGATCAATACTTACACTCACTGTATCCTCTTGCCGTCTCAGGGATCAATGCGTAACACTGCTTAAAAAGCGATCAATGCGTAACACTGCTTAAAAAGCGATCAATAGTTACACCCACTGTATCCTCTTGCCGTCTCAGGGATCAATGCGTAACACTGCTTAAAAAGCGATCAATACTTACACCCACTGTATCCTCTTGCCGTCTCAGGGATCAATGCGTAACACTGTTTAAAAATCGATCAATACGTAACACTGCTTAAAAAGCGATCAATACTTACACACACTGTATCCTCTTGCCGTCTCAGGGATCAATGCGTAACACTGTTTAAAAATCGATCAATACGTAACACTGCTTAAAAAGCGATCAATACTTACACGCAGTGTATCCTCTTGCCGTCTCAGCGATCAATGCGTTACACTGTTTAAAAAGCGACCAATACTTACACGCAGTGTATCCTCTTGTCGTCTCAGCGATCATTGCGTAACACTGCTTAAAAGCGATTAATACTTACACGCATTGTATCCGCTTGCCGTCTCAGGGATCAATGCGTAACACAGCTTTAAAAGCGATCAATACTTACACCCACTGTATCCTCTTGCCGTCTCAGGGATCAATGCCTAACACTGCTTAAAAATCGATCAATACGTAACACTGCTTAAAAAGTGATCAATACTTACACGCAGTGTATCCGCTTGCCGTCTTAGCGATCGATGCGTAACACTGCTTATCTTATTGCACTTCCGGCCATTATTGCTTAAATAGGTATATAAGAAAAGGTCCTATAATAATAACCACACTATTTAAATCTAAACTACATGTAGACAAAGGAAAGCAGGATACGTGTAAAACTGACAAAGCAGAGACGAACACAACACAGAAATGAAAAACAAACAGTTACCCGCAGGGAACGGTCAGTCGGCAAAAGGACCGACTGGGGTGCTTTGGTTTGTGAAGCGCTCCAACCTCGCACTTCCTGAAGGGTTTTCTATCAAACATTAGTGTAAATAAAAACAAATCCCATTAAAGAGAGACAATTGACCGCAAACACCTGCATCAAGCGATAAAACTAACAAAAAGGAACATATATCCATGCAAGATAACTTTTATTACAATAATATCAACGTCTTAAAATATTTACAGTAGCTAAAAGCCTCGGCAACCTTAAAGATCCAAACGAAACAGTAGTTTGAAATAGAACAGCCCAAGCGATAACGTATAAGGAACAACTTATGACGTCATACCATAAAGCGCCATGACGTCATATGGCAGATATGTCAACATGTGAAATTTTAACAACCCGAAGAAAAACATCGATTTTTAAGAAAACAACCAAAATCAACACGGTTTCCCCATTTGACCTCTTACGACAATTACTTAACATTGTCTTTCCTTATTGTCTTCATAGCGGTTAATTAACATTCCAGAAAACTAACGTTAAAATGTTCCTAAATGACCCCGGGAACAAATTCAAATTATAATAGGATAAAGTTAATTATTTTGATGTATCTATAAGAATTTAATATTCGTAAATTCAATTATTATGCGAGGTTATTCTCCTGGAATACGATACGACTTATTGTCATTTAGATTTTAAGCAACTTTAAATGGAGAATGCACAAACCTTTTATCAAAATTACATATGTCAAGAGAAATTCCTGTTTGAATATAGCTATCTCCAAGTTAGAGTATTTAATATATCAGGGGAATCTCAGAACAGTTTATGGTCCATATGTATAAAGTATCTATCAAATGTTTCAATATTGCCGATCCAGGTACGGGAGGCCCCGGGTTCGATCCCGAGCCGCGACATACCAAAGTCGTTAAAAATGCTAGTGGTATAGCTCCCTTGCTAACGCTCAAGCAAATATAAGGGTAGTTCCACGACTGGTTGGCCCGGTGTCAGGATAATGTGACTGGGTGTGGTATTATGCCAGGTGTTCACGGCATGCTATACACTGTGAAGGCAGCACTATATCTGCTTCAAGTGGACACCGTCTCCAGATAACTGAAATACTGTTGGTGGGACGATAAACCCAATAAATAAACAAACAAACAAACAATATTGCCGATGGAGGCGCACTTTAAGCATAATTATGTTATTCGGGTTAGTCATGAATTCAGGGGCCTCTTTAATACCATTCTTCTGTTGATTTAGCATTAAAGAAAGGTTTACTTGTAAAATGCGTTTAAGGCCAGTATTCACCAACTATTCTTAAGTAATTATGGCTTAAGTCAAGGATTTCAATCCACAATATCTTCATTATGTATTTAGGTACATGTCTGTATTTTTGCACGACAATTTAACTTTGCTCCTTTGAGCTTGAAATCACATTGTCACTTCATAAATAATCATACTTTATTGGTATTAAAACTGTGACTTGGGCTTGAATCATGACTCAGGCTTAAGAATGGTTGGTGAATCCGGGCGTAAGATCTTTTTACCGGCAAATACTCATCAAGTTGTTAATTTTGTGTTCTGTCAATGTTCAATTTTTATCCGGGTTATAACGTGCTTTTAAACCTACCGGCTA
This sequence comes from Sinonovacula constricta, assembly GCA_007844125.1. Classification (NCBI taxonomy): domain Eukaryota; kingdom Metazoa; phylum Mollusca; class Bivalvia; order Cardiida; family Solecurtidae; genus Sinonovacula; species Sinonovacula constricta. The sequence continues at coordinate 20,639,987 of CM017570.1, read as the reverse complement.
TCCTGAAAAATAGTCCGAACACGATGTGGTATATACGGATCTTCATCTGAAAAACGAAAACAACAAACTAATTTTGTTAATTTTAAATAGTTTTCAAAGATGCGGAGCTCAACATCATATTTTCTTTACTTCTTACGGCCACAGGGATAGACACTTTTTACCAGTAACGTATATAGTGAAATCCCGATAAATAAACTGAAGTTATATTAATTATCACATCTGCGTATTTGTCTATATGCTAATATGTGCATGGCCTGTACACGATTGCCTGGTTTTTACCTGCAATTTGGGAAAATCAATCATGTTACAGCAGTTTACTTGCTACTCTTTCGTATCTGCGTACAATTCTAAGGTACTCCTATAAGCTAATAGGGGACGTATAAAATAAAGTAAATGAATAAAGAAAATGGACCTATATGTCAGGCTAGGTTAATGGCTTGAATAAATATCAAAAATTGCCTGACTGTCTATGTGGCATAGACAGGCATGGCCTTCAGAATAACGGATAGCTTATACCATTAAAATTAACAAAAATTACAAATACATACCATTGGACTGTCAACAGGCGATTGTCTGTAAAAAGATTCCAGTTTGCAATAAAAAGAAGAAAATCGCTGCTTTAAAAGCCCTTTTAAAATTATTTGCCTTGCATATATACACACAAATTGACATTTCAGAGAAGCGTGTACTGACACTTAAACACATCCGTCCTATTTAGCCGGATGTAATGTAATTAGCCCAAATGCACGCACTATGCACGGAGATCAAGTACTTGTCTATAGTTATTGGTTATAGTTATACAATTAAGTATATCTACAGGAAGCATGTGAGCACACGATAGACGTTAAAGTAGTCCACATCCTATGTATAGGCGTTTTGATTAGACATAGGTGAATCCATATAAAGTAATAAAAAGGAATGTTCAATAAATACGCAGAAAGTGTCATATCTCCATTAATAATAAGTTTATTTTATTTAAACATATATATACTGTATATACCTTCTGAACGTACGATTTTATTGAACATCTCTCGCATTAATCTCCGGAATAAGTTATACACCCGAGCACGTAATCACTGTTAAATGCCGTCAGGGCAACACATCGCCAAACTATTGCAATTATTTCGCCTTGTTAGTTTCCTTGTTATCTTTAGACCAAACAATAGTGTATATGCATTAACTTTATCTTTTATTAAGGCCTCATATACTTTTAACATGCCGCCACTATTAACCTTTAGATATATGTAGTTTGCTGACGAAGATAAACAACTGACGTAAGCGTCACAATTGTGATTGTTGTTACAGCGTCTATGAAAATTATTAAATTAACCTGCTTTGACCACAGACGCTAAAGCGCTTGTTTTTAGCTCACCTGAGCACAACGTGCTCAAGGGGAGCTTTTGTGATACCGCTTCGTCCGTCGTCCGGCGTCCGTCGTCCGTCGTTCGTCGTCCGTCGTCCGTCGTTCGTCGTTCGTCGTCAACATTTACCTTGTGAACACACTAGAGGCCACAATTTTTATCCAATCTTCATCAAACTTGGTCAGAATGTTTGTCTGCATGAAATCTTGGATGAGTTCATTATTGGGTCACCTGGGGTCAAAAAGTAGGTCACGAGGTCAAATTTTAGGAAAAACTTGTGAACACACTAGAGACCACATTTATAGCCCAATCTTCACTAAACTTGGTCAGAATGTTTGTCTGCATGAAATCTTGGATGAGTTCGTAACTGGGTCACGTGGGGTCAAAAAGTAGGTCACTAGGTCAAATCTTAGAAAAAGCTTGTGAACACACTAGAGGCCACATTTATAGCCCAATCTTCACTAAACTTGGTCAGAATGTTTGTCTGCATGAAATCTTGGATGAGTTCGTAACTGGGTCACGTGGGGTCAAAAAGTAGGTCACTAGGTCAAATCTTAGAAAAAAAGCTTGTGAACACACTAGAGGCCACATTTATAGCCCAATCTTCACCAAACTTGGTCAGAATGTTTGTCTGCATGAAATCTTGGATGAGTTCGTAACTGGGTCACGTGGGGTCAAAAAGTAGGTCACTAGGTCAAATCTTAGAAAAAGCTTGTGAACAAACTAGAGACCACATTTATTGCCCAATCTTCACCAATCTTGGTCAGAATGTTTGTCTGCATGAAATCTTGGATGAGTTCGTTATTGGGTCTCGTGGGGTCATAAAGTAGGTCACTAGGTCAAATTTTAGAAAAAGCCTGTGTCATCAGGTGAGCGATTAAGGGCCATCATGGCCCTCTTGTTTGTTTGTAGAAATAGCATATTGATACACGTTATGTGTTCATTTTCCTCATGCTTTGAGGCAAGAACAGAGAAAATATGACACGGTCCATGATTATTGCAACATATATTAAACTGTGAAAACGCACATTACCAAGGTATTCATTCATATACCAGTCAGTTGTTAAACTTAAAACACATCTGTGATGAGATATTATATTAAATAGAGCAAACCCAACAGTTACTGCCTTAGAAAGGTCAGTCGGCAAAGAGCAAAAAGGATGTACAAAGAGGATGTACATATGTTGATAATTCATTATAGAAAGAGCTATTTTTTTTTAATTAATATTCTTTCATCAGTTTTAACTCCCGATGCAGGTGCTTGCTGGTCGTTGTCTCATTTTGATTGAACATTTTTATTTAGTGAGACACACCTTCAGGAAGTGCGAGGTTTGGAGCACGATTTAGGTGTCTCAGGCCCTTTAGCCGACTGACTGTTACAAGGCGGTAACTGTGGGTTTACTTTTTGTGTGTAAAGCCTCGTCTTTGTGTTTTGTCACTTTTACTCTGTATTTACTCTGTATGCCCCTGTGTAGTGCTAAAACTTTGATATATGTGGTAATTCTCATATGACCTTTTCCTTTGACTTCATTTTATTTATAACCAACTCTTTTGAGATTTTTTTTTATCTGAAGTGAACAAAAAGTACGTACTTTGTAATTCAGATGTAGAAACAGATACATATTTTAGCTCAGATGTCTAAACAGGTACGCACTTTATCTCCGATATAGAAACATATGTATCTTATCTCCGATATACAAACATATAAGTATTTCATCTCAGATATAGAAACAGATACATTCAGTATCTCAAATTGGATTGATATTTTGGGATTCGCCGGCATTTTTGCCGATAATGTGCTGCGACATGTCTATCATTATATAACAGGGGCACTTATGAGGTGCCCAGA
>CM017570.1:20433724-20636677 GCA_007844125.1 Sinonovacula constricta | reverse complement strand
TCTTGATAGTCTCACATTATGACCCTTGCCTAGCTAAATATATATTTATACGACTTTGGCAAATAGTATAGCTCCATATAAGCCAGCTCCTGGCTGGAGGCAGTCTGATCATAATCTACAAGTATTTATACAACCTAGGCAAACAGTATAGAGTCAAATCAGCCAGCAATTGGCTGGGGGAAGTGTGCTCAGGTTTAACATCTATTTATACAACATCGGCAAATATTATAGATCCAAATCAGCCAACACCTTTTTCGGTCAGTTTGATAACAATTAATACTTATTTATACCACTGTGAATAGTATGGATCAAAATCAGGCAGCGCCTGGCTGGTGCGATCTGATCATGATCTGCATGTATTTAAAATTGTAGCCAATAGTACAGACCCAAATCAGCCAGCTCCTGACTGGGGAGTCTGATCAGGATCCGCACATATGCATAGAAATTTAGCAAACATTACACAACCAAATCAGCCATCTTCGGTCTTTGGGAGATCTGATAAGGATCAACATGAATTATACATCATTGGCAAGTTGTACAGACCCAAATCAGCCAACTCATAGCTGTGTATTTATACAACTTTGGCAAATAGTACAGACCCAAATGAGCCAGCTCCTGTCTGTTGGCAGTCTGATCAAGATCAACACATACTTACACAACTTTGACAAATAGTACAGACCCAAATGAGCCAGCTCCTGTCCGAGGGAGTCTGATCAGGATCAACACGTATAAATACAGCTTTGGCAAATCGTACAGACCCAAATCAGGCAGCTCTTGACTGTGGACACTCTGATCAAGATCAACACACATTTATACAAATATAACAGACCCAAGTCTGCCTGCCCCTCACTAGAGGTCATCTGATCAGGATCAACTTAAATTCATACCTCTTCAGCAAGTAGTACAGACCCAAATCAGCAAGCTCCTGACTGGGCATTCTGATCAAGATCAACACATTTATGCATCTTTGGCAAATAGTACACACCGAAATCAGCCAGCTTCTGGCTGGGGCAGTTGAATAAGGATCAGGACATACGTGTACAACTTTGGCAAATAGTTCACACTATATCAGCCAGCTGCCGCGGTGTGGCCAGTCTGATAAGGATCGACACATGTTTATACAACTTTAGCAAGTAGTACAGTCTCAAATCAGCGAACTCATAGCTGTGGCCGTTCGATAGGGATAAACATATATGTATACACCTTTGGCTAATAGTACAGGCCCAAATCAGCCAGCTCCTGGCTGGGGCAGACTGATCATGATCTGCATGTAATTATACAACTGTGGCAAATATTATAGATCCCAATCAGCCAGCTCCTGGCTGGGGCAGTCTGATCATGATTTGCATGTATGTATACAACTGTGACAAATAGTATAGATCCCAGTCAGCCTACTCCTGACTCGAGACAGTCCGATCATGACCTGCACATATTAATACAACAGTGGCAAATAGTATAGATCCAAATTAGCCTGCTTCTGGCTTGGACAGTCTAATCAAGATCAGCACATATACAAATTTAGCAAATAGTGCAGACCCACAAATCAGGCCGTTTCTGACTGTATGCTGCCTGATCAAGATCAACACACATTTATACAACTTTTCCCATAGAACCGACCCAAGTCTGCCAGCGCCTGACTGGAGGCAGCCTGATCAGGATCAACATAAAATTATACAACTTTGGCAAACAGCACAGACCCAAAATAGCCAGCTCCTGACTGTCGCAGCCTGATCATGATCTGCATGTATTTATACAACTCTGGCTACTAGTATAGTTCCAAATAAGCCAACTCCTGACTCAAGGCAGTCCGATCATGACCTGCACATATTTATACAACTGTCACAAATAGTATAGATCCAAATTAGAGAGCTTCTGGCTTGGACAATCTCATCGTGGTCTGCATGTATTTATACAACTGTGGAAAATAGTAAGTATTGATCCAAATTATTCAGGTCCAAACTAGTGCAGTCTGATCATGATGTGCATGTATTTATACAGCTTTGGCAAATAGTATAGATCCATATCAGCCTACTTTTAGCAGGGTCAGCCTGATCAAGATCAACTCAAATTTAAACTACTTTAGCAAGTAGTTCAGACCCAAATTAGCCAGTTTTTGGCTGAGGCAGTCTAATCAGGATCAGCACATATGGGTCTGAACTGTTTATTAAATTTTTATACATATCAGCTATCTCCTGTCTTTGGGTAGTCTGATCAGGATCAACATGAATTTATACAACATTGGCAAGTTGAACAGACCCAAATCAGCCAAATCACAGACCCAAGTCTGCCAGGGCCTGACTGGAGGCAGTCTGATTAGTTTCAGCATAAATGTATGCAAATTTGTCAAATAGTACAGACACAAATCAGCTAGCTCCAGACTGAGCATTCTGATCAAAATAAACACATTTATACATCTTGGGCAAATAGTACATACCCAAATCAGCCAGTTCTGGCTGGAACACTCTAATCAGAATCAGCACATATGCATACAACTTTGGCAAATAGGTTCAGACCTATATCAGCCAGCTCTTGTCTGTAGGCAGTCTGATCAGGATCGACACATGTTTATATAACTGTTGCAAATAGTACAGACCCAAATCAGCCAGTTACTGGCATGGGGCAGTCTGATCAGGATTAACAAACATGTATACAACTCTGGCAAAAAGTACACACCCAAATCAGCCAGTAAGTGGCAGGCGGCAGTCTGATCAAGATTAACATATATAGTACAGACACAAATTAGACAGCTTCTGGGGCAGTCTGATCATGATCTGCATGCATTTATACAACTGTAGCAACTAGTATAGATCCGAATCAGCCAGCTTCTCACTGGGACAGTCTGATTTTAATCTGCATGTATTTATACAACTGTGGCAATTAGTATATATATTCGAATCAGCCAGCTCCTGACTGTGGGCAGTCTGTTCATGATCTGCATGTATTTATACAACTGTGGCCAATAGTTTAGATCCCAGTCAGCCAGCTCCTGGCTTGGACAGTCTGATCATGATCTGCATGTATTTATACAACTGTGGCAAAAAGTATAGATCCGAATCAGCCAGCTTCTGACTGGGGCAGTCTGATCAAGATCAGCACACATTTGTACAACTTTGGCAAATACTACAGACCCAAATGAGCCAGATCCTGACTGGGCAGTCCGATCAAGATTAACACACATTTATACAACTTTTGCATATCGTACATACCCAAATCAGCCAGCTTCTGACTGGGCATTCTGATCGAGATCAACACATACTTATACAACTGAGGCAAATAGTATAGGTCCCGATCAGCCAGTTCCTTACTAGGGCAGTTTGATTATGATCAACATTCATTTGTACAGCTTTGGCAAATACTATAGATCCACATCAGTCAGCTCCTGTCTTGTGGCGATGTGAGTAGTTGAAGACAAGTTTAGCTCTATTTGCACCAGTGTAGACACTCTAGATTTTTGAAAAACATAAAGTCAACACTCCTGTGCTTACTAATGGCCAGATCCACTTTGACTGGAACTACGTATGTAACATTAACATCTCTAGGGAAAACCCCATAGAGCAGCCAGTCCAGTACTTGAACCCTGGACCCTTAGATTAATAATCATCAGGAGAATGATTAATTTCTACTACATTAAACGGTCCGCTTACACCTTATCTCCCAAACAACAGGTTATATACACCCCATACATGTGACATAGTTAGTAAACATGTGCAGGGGGACATGTGCTTGAACCTGATACTCTTTGCTTACTGGGTGACTGCTAGATACCTACTGATCTAATTGGACAAATTACACATTTCCTTATAACTCTGCAACACTTGTGTTATAATCAGATTCTGCACATTGATATCACATTATGTATTCTTTTGTGGGGAGGTGTAGAGGGGTGGGGTCTGTGTGGATTAGTGGTAGACTCGTGGATTTGTAACCCCTGACGGCTTAGCCTCTCACCGCGTGGGTTCGAGTTCAGTTCACGGTCTTCCAGTAGACCTGCGATGTGCCAATGGTTCTGCATAGACATTTGTCTTGGGTCTTCTTTCAGTCAGATAGTTGGATATCGCTATATTAAACATAACTGGTCACTTCATTGAATTAAAAAGAAATGGCCTACACTCTAAGTCGCGCATATATCTGTTCATTATATGTATGTACCCAGTCAGAGAAGGGTCCCTGATTTGAACCTCGTACTGGCTGCACATTTGATTGAGACCACAGTTAGAGTTTAAATGGTTAAGGATCGCAAGTTAGATATCTATTGAGCAGCTGTATAGATTTTTTACTTCAAATAGCACGGGTGTATGCCGCTGGGTAATAGAGAGAAAATATAACATCTCGTTAAGGCTAGTTGTTAAGGCATTCGAACTGATAGCTTATGATCTCTGGTTCGATCCGTCACTTGGATGCACATTTGTCTGAATGTTTCAGAAGAAACAGTGTAGAAAATAGTGTTGTCTATATGTCTGTCAGAAAGAAATATATTTACGAAATCTCAAAATTATACGAACAGGCTATTTTCAGCCTATTTCATCAATGTCATGAGAGACATTCATTTTAATATTATAATTATCCCTTTTTCCTATTTTTTGAATCCAAAGTTTCTGTCATACTGCTTTAATCTCACTCATTCATTTTGCTGTTCACCATCTATTTCTTTGTCCGCTCATTCATCGTAATTTTGTCTGGAGGATAACATAAAAACTAAGAGATGTCAACATGGAACTTCATAGAAAGGTAGATCTTTATGAGTTTAAGTGTATTGTAAAGAAGGATAAGTCTGTTTTGCATAATTTAAAAGTTCTTGCCCTTTATTTTTTATTTTTTTAATACTTAAATTTTGTTCGGAACAATAAAAATCCGTTTTGGACTAGCATAGTTCAGGGAGCATCCATAGGTTCTACCGATTATCTTGTTTCTTTATTTTGTCTTATTTTATCTGTCCATTATCATGCTTGCTGTTCTTCTATTTTTCCTTCAAGGTCATCCTGCTACCTTTTTTCTTCTTTATCATTGCTCTCCTTCCTTTATTTAGTTATTCCTTCTTATATTATTTAACTTTCTCATGCATTCATTCGATCCCGGGCCGCGACATATCAAAGTCGTTAAAAATGGTAGTGGTATAGCTCCCTTGCTAACGCTCAAGCAAATATAAGGGTAGTTCCACGACTGGTTGGCCCGGTGTCAGGACAATGTGACTGGGTGTGGTATCATGCCAGGTGTTCACGGCATGCTATACACAGTGAAGGTAGCACTATATCTGATTCAAGTGGACACCGTCTCCAGATAACTGAAATACTGTTGGTGGGACGATAAATCAAATAAACAAACACACATTCATTCATATTTGCTTGAATTATTCTATTTTTTCATCTTCATCATTCTTCCATTTGCTCTAGAGTTCTTCATTTTCATTTCTGTTTTCACTCTTTTTAGCTCACCTGTGCTCAAGGGGAGCTTTTTTAATACCGCTTCGTCCGGCGTCCGGCGTCCGTCATCAACATTTAAGCTTGTTAACACACTAGAGGCCACAATTGTTATCCAATCTTCATCAAACTTGGTCAGAATGTTTGTCTGCGTGAAATCATGGATGAGTTCATTATTGAGTCACCTGAGGTCAAAAAGTAGGTCACTAGGTCAAATTTTTGGAAACATTTGTGAATTCACTAGAGACCACATTTATAGCCCAATCTTCACCAAACTTAGTCAGAATGTTTGTCTGCATGAAATCTTAGAGGAGTTCGTAACTGGGTTACGTGAGGTTAAAAAGTAGGTCACTAGGTCAAATCTTAGAAAAAGATTGTGAACACACTAGAGACCACATTAATAAGCCAATCTTTACGAAACTTGGTCAGAATGTTTGCCTGCAAGAAATCCTGGAGGAGTTCGTAACTGGGTCACGTGGGCTCAAAAAACAGGTCACTAGGTCAAATCTTAAGAAAAGTTTTTTGAATACACTAGAGGCCCCAATTATAGGCCAATCTTCATCAACGTTGGTCAGAATGTTTGTCTCCATTAAATCTTTTAGGAATTTGTAACTGGGTCACGTGGGGTCAAAAAGTTGGTCACTAAGTCAAATCTTAGAAAAAGCTTGTGAATACACGTTATACCACATTTATAGCCCAATCTTTATCAAGCTTGGTCAGAATGTTTGTGTAGATGAAATCTTGGAGAAGTTCTTAACTGGGTCACGTGGTCTCAAAAAGTATGTTACTAGGTCAAATCATAGAAAAAGCTTATGAACACACTAGAGGCCACATTTATAGGCCAATCTTCATCAATCTTGGTCAGAATGTTTGCCTACATGAAATCTTGGATGAGTTCGTAACTGGGTTACGTGAGGTCAAAAAGTAGGTCACTAGGTCAAATCTTAAAAAAGCTTGTGAACACACTAGAGGCCCCATTTATAGGCCAACCTTTATCAAACTTGGTCAGAATATTTGTCTACATGGAATCTTGAATGAGTTCGTAACTGGGAGACGTGGGGTCAAGAAGTAGATCACAAGGTCAAATCTTAGAAAAAAGATTGTGAACACACTAGAGACCACATTTATAGCCAAATCTTCACGAAACTTGCTCAGAATGTTTGGCTGCACGAAATCCTGGAAGAGTTCGTAACTGGGTCACGTCGGGTCAAAAAGTAGGTCACTAGGTCAAATCTTAGAAAAAGCTTGTGAACACAATAGAGGCCCCATTTATAGGCAAATCTTCATCAAACTTGGTCATAATGTTTGTCTACTTGAAATCCTGTACGAGTTTGTTATTGGGTGATGTGGGGTCAAAAAGTAGGTCACTAGGTTACATTTTAGAAAAAACAACTTTTGGAAACACTTATGAGGCTACATTGATGGCCCAGTCTTCACTAAACTTGGCCATCATGTTCGGCAGTATGGAATCTTACATATGTTTTGAAGTGAGTCATGTGGATTCAGTAGGTTACTTGGTAAAATTCTAGAAATGTTATCAACCCAGTGGCCACACAAATGGTCCAATCTTCACCAAAGATTTCTAAAGTAATTAACTTTGTATTAATTGATGCCAGATTTGAGCCTACTAAAAGCCTGTGTCATCAGGTGAGCGATTAAGGGCCATCGTGGCCCTCTTGTTTATTTCTTCTGGTTAATCTTCCTTCCTTTTTATTTTCTGTACTTTTTTATGGCTGTCTTGATATTCGTTTTGTTTCTTCCTACTTCCCTTCTTCAGTGTTACAGTATTTGTTTCTTTCATTGATTGTTTTTTTTAATCTTTCTTTATCTTTTAACTATTGCAATGCGTATATTTCCTCCATTTTTCTTTTTTCCGCCAATTTTCTTCCTTCATTAATTCATGCATCATTATTGTCCTAACTTTCGGGCGTTCATGCGACTGGCATATATAAGCGTGCACCGTCAAGATGTTTTTTTTTCGGAAACTCCAAGACTATCAATGCGAATGACTTGAAACTTCCTCGGTAGACAGATGAGACGGAGTGCAGTGCACAAGAACCATCACTCTGCACTTCATGATGTTGCAGTTATTTCCCTTTATTTAATATTTTCTGGTGCATTACTCCTAAATTATCCAAGCTATCGACTTGAAAATTGAAACATAAATAGGTCTTACTAAGATGAAGTGCAGTGCACAGGAACTGTAACTCTACTTCAAGATTTTGGAGTTATGCCTCTTTGTTTACTTTTCTTGTCTGTAACATAACCCCTACGTTATCAAAGCTATTTACTTGAAACTTCATTTCCACTTATTTTAAGTTTCGCACTTGATGTTTGTCTGGACCGTATTCGTACATTATCAAAGCAGTTGACTTGAAACTTTATAGTTGGTAGATGTTACTGAAATGGAGTGCAGTGCACCCGAATCGTCACTGTTCCTATTTTTGAGTAACGTCCCTTTCTACACAAATGCCATTACTTTCATGTAAACTTTGGGATATTTGATGTTATTCCCCATTGACTTAAAAAAAAAAATTCTTTAGGAAAATCCAGGTTATTGGATTGGCATATGTCGTTAGGCGGGCGTGCAGGCGTTGTATTTTCTCAGTAACCGTTCAAGGATAGAGCTTTGAAACTTAACACAGTTGTCTGACATTACAGTAGTAATTATCAAGACAAGTTTCATAGCTCTGTATTTTGTCATACTTGTGCTTGTGCCCCTTTTTCTCTTAGCATTTTCATTAAGTTGTTTGTTAGCTCACCTGAGCACAACGGGTCCTGTGGGTTGAAAAGTAGGTCACTAGGTCAAATTTTAGAAAACAAATTGTAAACACTTTAGAGGTCACATTTATCGCCCAATCATCACAATACTTGGTCAGAATATTTGTCTGCATGAAACCATGGAAGTGTTTAGCATTAGATCACGTGGGTCAAAAGTAGCTCACTAAATCAATTTGTAATAAAACAATTTCTAAATATGGTAGAGGCCACTTGCATCGCCCTAACGTCACCAGTGAGAATGTGTGTCTGCATGCATTGTTAGATGATTAAGTAAATGGGTCACTTATGCCCAGAAATAGATCACTTGGTTAAATCTATTTTAGCAGATTTTTAATTTTAGTAAATTAGCAGAAAACTTGGCCAGAAAGTTTGCCTGCATGGAATCTTGGATGAGTTCGTAACTGGGTCACGTGAGGTCAAAACGTAGGTCACTAGGTCAAATCTTACAAAAACCCTATGAAGACAGCAGATGCCACATTAATAGCCCAATATTCAGCATATTTGAGCACAATGTTTGCCTGCAAGGAATCCTGGGCGTCCGCAATCTGTTCTGCCTGGATAACTTCATACACATTTTATACACACACTGTAACATTCTTTGTCACAAAAACAATGCGTGTGCTGCTGTGGTGTATAAAGTCAAACACATTTTAGGTAATACTTTTTAATAAGTTGAACAAAGATGACATGCAAACGTGAAGTAAACTCAGCCCTAAAGAGAGCGGAATGAAATCTTGCTATATTCACTTCAATGACAGTGTGTTTTTAGCAATTATCGTGTTTTTAATATAAATACTTTTATATTTTACAGGTCGTTCGTAGCCACAAGTACATCATCTACTGATACAGAAACAGGAAACTAAAGCAGCCCATTCTCCTACTTAAGAAACCAACTTGTCATCATCATTTTAGAAAGACTGCCATAATCATAACGAGCAACATTATTTACTTCATTACTGATATACTGACTCCATCAGTGTCCTAAAAAATAGGACATGTACAACATAATTCCCCATTTTATCTTCTGACATCCGCCGTCAATCCGTCTTACCCGTCAAGGTGGATTGACAGATCATGGTCAACTGTATTCTCCACTCGATGTTTAACCGTCCTGCCTGCCATCCGTGGTATCCTGCATGGAAGACTGGCATAGAATGACCAATTTCATTTTCGACTCAATAACAGTGTTGTATTAAATCTGCCTTCTGCAGGACGAACTGGCGAATCATGGTAAACATCCGCGTATCCTTGAAAAATCAGACAGCCACATAATGACACGCATACTCCACTATTCATATTAACACTCTGCCTACATATGGTTTACCCTTCAAAGCGAATTTAAATTTGATCAATATAATTTTGCACGCTCCATATTCAAACTTCATTATGTCTGTGCTACGGTGGAAGGCAGACGTAAGTTGATGTCATATTCCAACATCATGAGCTGCTTCACCACGACCAGACCCCAAATCCATGTTATGATGCAAGGCGAATGAAGATGAACATACTCTTACAGTGTAGTGATGCCTATAGATTCATACAACATGTCTCCTCGTCCCTTCTATCAGTACGCGGTCGCAGACTTACAAACCTGCAAGGCTTAGGACAACAAATGCAGGACCAGTCTAAACTGCATATATCAAGACCAGACCGTAATATTTTTCAACTTGCAAATTAAACTCATGATTCAGCGATGTCAGTCTTCAGTATATGCATCTAGGACCGGTTTAACCTAATGATAATTTTTAAAACCAAAATTACAGGAAAAACAAGAGCCTCCAATTTATTAACATCCAGCTTTAGTCTTCGACACTGTATAATACAAATTGAATAGCCATGCATAAATTGGGGTGACCCCGTGCTACGCTCTACATAATACAGCATTGTCGTGCAATAACAACATCAGACTTCACTTTAACTACTGGCATCCATCTGTAATCTGAGTAGCCTCCGTTCTGTAGTTATGTCAACAGCAAGCCTCAATCCGTCGCCTGCTTCAGTTCATCAGTATCAACGTCCAGCCGTGCCTGTCTTCGTTCCAGTAGTCTTCCTAGAAAATACACGTAAGTCATGTCTTTAAATAAATCGAAGCAACCAATTACGATCATAACAACGACGTGTAGTTAGCTTAAGTGGAGGAAGAATCCTGACAAATATATAAGTAGAACCACAAGCGCAGTTTTTTATTACCTTTGTTTCGCTTGAAGCTGTGTGCATTAAACTGGTTGTTGTTGTTGTTTTTATAACAACACTATTAATGAATGTGTTAATTTTGCCGCTTTAAAAATATTCAAAGAATATTTGTAAAGATGATACAGTCGTGCTCCATGTTTCTACTTCAGACAGAACACAATATGAGACAAAGCGGGAAATAATTATTTGCTGAAAAGGTAAAATATGCCTAGTTACTTTATTATTCATAGCAGAGAAATATTGTTAAAGATGGAAATTAAAAACAGAAACGTAATGTTTAATGTAATTTATTCATATACCATCCAGTTCTGAAATGATTGTTTGAAGTGATTTTTTGATTAACGGCAAGAAGTTTGTTCCAAAAGGCGTAATACGGATTCCTATTTATGTAGAGTTATTTATGTAGACAATTTGCAATCTTTAAAGTAGCTGTGTTGATGTTACAACGTGTATTACTTTATGTTAATCGTCATTTGGTTTAAAGGTGGTATCCGACAGTTTACCTATTACAAATCTATAAAACCACTGCTTTGGGCAATTTGGGCATAGTTTTTTGTGTCATTTATACTTTGGTCCTAACAAATATGATGTTTGAACACTAACTGAATTGTTACACGGAACTAAAAGATTACCATAATAGTGTATTATTTTTAACAGTATAACAATCGATAGCGGTCTCTGCTAAAAATATATATCTAGGTCAGAGGCGACTACCCGGATGACTTTATAACGTGATCGCAAACGTATGTGGTCTCTTGGCTTTCTGAGTTTAAAAATAGATATCGGCAACTTAGCTCAGATAGGAAATGCCTGTTTGCAATGACAAGTGATGATTTATGCTTCACTGTTTACACAGATCTAGGATATCATTGAATAGCATTTTGCAGGAACTTTTCAGGTAAAAATGACCTATATGGTTATGTGAGAAAAAACAATGTAAACGTTGTCGGATACCACCTGTAATATGGATTATATTGAAATAACCAAAAATGTAAGATATAGTTAATTACTTCAAACGTGCTATTTCATCTCATTGTTAAGCATAGCAACCAGGGGTAGAGCCGATTTACAAGTCGCCAGTCTACCATGTGTATACTAGAACAAAACCACCTTTGTCTGTTAAGCCACTTAACGTTCTTGTCGATTTTTCGAGTAACTTAATCCTGTCTTCTATAACAATACCTAATCCAGGTATATCTAAGTCAGAGGTGATCGCAAAAGTATGTGGCCTTCTGAGTGTAAAACTAGATATCGACAACTTGGCTCGGATAGGAAATACCTGTTTGCAATGACAAGTGATGATTATTCTTCACTGTTCATACAGATCTAGGATGTCATTGAACAGCACTTTGCAGGAACTTTTCAGGTAGCAATGACCTATAAGGTTATTTAAGAAAAAAAAGTTGTCCATACTGTCAGAAACCACCGTTAATATGGATTATATTGAAATAACCATCTGTTAGAATACAAATTGAGATATAATTAATTACTTCAAATGTGCTATTTCATCTTATTTTTAAACATACCAACCGGGGGTAGAGCCGGTTTACAAGTCACCATTATACCATGTGTATATTAGAATAAAATCACATCTGTTGCCGATTTTTCGAGGAACTCAATCCTGTCTTCTACAACAACACCTTATCCAGGCACCGGCCTAAATGTGTCAACCTAAATCATTTCCAGATCCAGCCACCGGCCTACACAACATCTCCAGGTTCAGTCAACTATTCTGACAAGTCCATTGGGTCCACCCTTTACTATGATCTAATGATTGCCTGTTTGAACGGTTTAAAATTATAAAACAGTGTATTATGATTGATCACCGATTAAATATGTTATACATTTTTTGACAGTTGGCGTATGTACCTACAATTGAAGATGGGGAACTTACGTCCATACTTACCTAAGTTGACACAGTGATGTAAGCACATATTATGGACATCTTGACATACGTTAGTGGTGACAGCAGTATTGATTTCTCCTTGTTCGTATTCAGGGGCACCCATAGTCGAGCGGTAAAATTGCGGACGTGTAACTCCTCTGATTTCTTTGCTTTTCAGCAATTTTGGTTCGAGTCACGACCAGACACAGGACCTAATGAAATACAATTTCAGCTGACCTGCCATGCGCCGTTGGTTCTACCCAAACACTCATCTGGGATTTTCTCGTTACGTCATAGTTGTGTATATCAAAAACAAATCGTACTCCTATTCACTTAAGTCTGTATTTAACTGACATGCAAATATGTATACTTTAGTATTATTTTGTACTGCAGTTGTATTTCTTGTTTGGACATTACAAATATTTATATTACCTCATCAATATTCATCGTGATTAATAAAGTTATACCATGATTCTTACATAGCATAACCTGAGATGGGGAACGCGTAGAGAACATTATGAAGACATACAACGACTGTATTAGGAGCATAAAGAACATGATGACATGATGACAAGGCAGAGGTAGGCGTGATAGATTTACAGTTTGTATCGTAATAACATATACTTGTTTATTGGGATTTTCATCCTCTCAATGTTACTTCACTTATCCTTTGTTGGTGTTCAGTTGCTTCTATTACTGTAATTGCAAGACATGGACACCTTATAGACCATGCGCACACATTGTGCTGATATGACAGGGATTGTGGAACTCACATTGCTTGAGTTTAAGTAAAATTTTACTTTGTATGTCCCAACCTTGGTTCGAAACTATGATAGAAATTCCAAATGACAAGGAACCAACGCTGTATCTATTTTGATATCACAGCAGGTCCATGTTGGTTAAGGATTTCGTGCGTAAATACCTGTATTGTTTTACACAAGACATACTTATCTGCAATGTATTATGATTTACTATGATAACTATTAATGAGGACATGGTATAATGTTGTTTATTCTAGTTTATTGATTTCATATGGAAACAAGAGTACCATATGAGTAAACAATGTATATCATATACACTTTTAGCACCCATTTTTGGCCAGCTTTTATGGCTGTCGTACACAACAAACAAATATAACAAAATGGAAACAATAGATTGAGGATTTTGTTTTAACCTGAAATAAAATAAATGTATCAACACACGTTGTATGCACTGTTTAAAGGTTTTGTTATCATTTGTTGCTTTATTAGAATACGGCTGCTATCAAATTGACTGTTTTAAATTTAAACATTGTATCGTCTACATTGCAAATCATTGGAAAATAACTGGATGGATGACATCATGGCGACTTTCCGTTGGCACAATGTTGTACGCACTTTTGTAACCGTTTTAAGTAATTCTAATAGCATGGTCGCCTAAATTAGCAATGTCCTTTAAGTTATGTGTGGCTCAAACGCACCAGGACAGTTCTACATATGATATGTATATTTTCAATCTTTTGTAAGATCTTAAGTCACATGTTATGTTCCTAATTAACTAGATGTTCCGGGTTAGATCTCGGACTTCGACATACCAAAACGGTATTAAGGGTAGTGATATTAGTATGTCATCCTTGCTTGCGCAAATGTATTGATAGTACCATATCTGGTTGGCCCGTTGTCAGGATAATGTGACTGGGTGTGGTATCATGCCATGTGTTCACGTCGTGCTGTACACATTTATGGCAGCACAATATCTATTTAAGGTGGGCACCGTCTTAAAAATGACCTGATTCCGTTTGTGGACAATAAACAAAATAAACATGTCATAAAATATTGTGTTTTAATGTTTATTTAAAATAAATCGTGTACATTTTGATTTCCATATTTCCATGCATTCACCTTTAATTATGGGCAAAAATCTATATATAACAATCTTTTTTTTAATAAACTTGTGCCAAAGACTGAACGAAGTACTATTCTAGTTTGTAAGAATAATTGCTTTTAGATTATTAAAGGCAACATTTGTCATTGTTTATACTATTAGAATTCCATGACGATACTGATGGGCATGATGGAAAGATACATATGACAGGCAGTCCAGTGTGAAGCATCGCAATCCACGTCTGTTGATCTGCTTCAAATTCCGGGTTTCCTCAGGAATGACCATACATCGCCGGTCTTGACTACAGATATAAACATCAAACTGTGTATCATAACTACTGACAACGAGAACATACACCCCTTTATCTTGTAATAAAATAACTTCGAATACAATATAGGCACGTTAGCAAACATTAAGGACGTGAAAGTTAAAACGAAATATAGTCACTTTAAGCACGCTTTTCACGATGACATTGCTTTCATGCAATTACGTTTCCTCTTAAAGGTTACGCATCGCTTACTGAATGCTAAATAACAGAAACGCAACTCTTTGTCAGTGAATGACGGAGAGGCATCGCTCTGTATCCAGATTTGTTTTGTTTGTTCTTAAAAAGAGTTGTTTTAATGACATAACACCGTGTATGTTAAAGGTTGATGCCACACTCGATGAGCGGTAGATCTCATTGCTAGGATGTTTATCAGGTGATTTTGGTTCATGCTTTAACTTTTGTTCTGTGCAGATAACGAGGCATGTTATTGTAATAGACTTATACATATTAATGATATCATTGTTTCACTTTTTGTAACCTTAGTTTAAATGTGTCCGTATATGATTCTTCTGCAATCATTTAAGCATAAACAATGCCTCTAGTCAAAATGGTTTAGCCAATCATTTCATGAATAAGCTATTGCATTCTATGGAAAAGTAGCTTCATTTGGTTACATACATTCTTGCATAAACAATGTTTTTGTAAGAAACATCAGTTCATTGATTTACGACAATTATTTAATGGAAATAACTACTACGAAATCAAAACAACTGTAGTTAAATTTTCATTGCAAAATGTGCTACTTTCATAACAGCTTCATTTATTGTGCATCTACGTAATCATCGATAAAATCACAATTGTTTCTTATGCCATGGTTTGTACATTTTTTGTATTACCTTTAAGAATATGATATTTTTGTTAGAAAGTGTTTTATCCAGGTTTTCAACGAAAATCCTAGGTTATGGCGGGCGGCGTCAAACAGACGGGTTCCGGTCAATTAATTCAGTTTGCTTAATGCATGAAGACCTTGCTTGGAATTGGATTTGGTGCCAGTCGGATCAAGGTCAAGGTCACTTTAACTAAAAATAGAACAGCTTCCGGTCAATAACTATAGTTTGGACAAATAAATCTTGCATAATCTGTTAGATATAGCAAGCTTGCCTGAAGACCTAGGTTGGGATTTTATTTGGGGCCAGCTGAATCAAGGTCTAGGTCAATGTTACTAGAAAAAGAAAACAAATAACGTTTCCGGTCAATAACTTCAGATCGATTAGTCCAATTTTGCTGATAATTTGGATATAGCGAACCTGCATGGAGACCAAGCTGGGGATCGGAACGGATTTGGAGCTAGTTTTGTCAAGGTCACTTTAACTAAAAATAGAACACTTTTCTGTTCAAAAGTTTGTATTAAATCGTTGAAAAGCTGGTTTCGTGACATGGTCACATTTCTTGTTTACAATGTCTGTGCTTTTACGTTTTCGTGTAAGGATCTGTTGTATTGTTTATTTTCGTGCATCGCATAATTTTATACCAAAAGTACCTGTAGATATCATAACTTCTAAGTTTAATGTTCTCGTATATTTTATAAACGGAGTGTAGTGCTTTCATATTCATGCAGTAAAAAAAGCAATATATCGTAAAGTCTTACACGTCAGTTATTCTTGATAGGAGACAACTTTTCGCTCCATTTATTTTGTATTTATTTGGGTTGCTATTTAAAGGTACAATTAGCGAGATTCATGAAGGTTCATGAAGAATATACTATGATAATTAAATTAAAAGTAAGGGTATCGAATTAGTTTTGTAGAATCATAAACTATATCGAAAGTTGTACGTGCTCAATGCGTATGATTTTGTTAAAGATGTGTAAATTTCATTGGACTGATGTCGAATTTAATAAGTCTAAAAGATCGCTCAATACATGGAAAAGGGCTTCATTTTGTGATCATGCAAAAAACAGAGGGATTAAATCAACAATACTTACTGCTATTATTTTATAGCTACGTTGAAATATATTTCTCGTGTGCTTGCCTCGACCAAGTCTTTTTAAGGTGGCCTTTTTAAAGTATTGTGTAGGTCAATAACACGTAGAAACGCATCATCTGCAATTATATGTAATAAAAATGCGTAACTTTTGACCCAAATGTAATGAATCCTTTAATTACGTATTGTATTTCTAACGATATTATTACTAATGATGGAAGTTTTTAGATGAACGATTTTTAGGAACTCTTATATTAAGGACCGCCAACAAAATACACAACATTTGGAATAGTTGGCAATATTCATGAAAGAAAATGGTCACATGTTTTAATTTGTCATTACATTTTTTGTGTTTGTATTATTATTATAATTATTATTATTATTATTATTATTATTATTAGTAGTAGTAGTAGTAGTAGTAGTAGTAGTAGTAGTAGTAGTAGTAGTAGTAGTAGTAGTAGTAGTAGTAGTAGTAGTAGTAGTAGTAGTAGTAGTAGTAGTAGTATTTTCACTATTATCATTATTATTATTACTTTGGTTGCATCAATATATAATAATTGTTACTGTTGCGAATGTCAGTATAACCGCTTACTTTCGTTTTTATTATATGCTTCTTTATAAAAAACAAGTAATTTAAAAAAAATGCTTTGTTTACATTATAATAAAGTCTTGCATAAGACACGTGGGCTCACGAAAATCAACGAAACATATGAATGACACCAACAAGAAACAACACTAGTGGTATGCTATTGTAAAATGACTCTATATCATGAAAAAAGCTTGAACCTGTCCTGGCAATATATGCTAAAATTATTTGTTTATTAGGTTACAAATTGAGAAAACATTACTTCACTTCTGTTATTGTTTTCAACATATAAGTGAACATGCCCGACAGGGATATTGTACATATCAAAGCGGTAAACCTATATTTAGATCTACTATGTATAAACCTACCCATCAGATGTGTTCTAAAGATACGCTTAATGAAAACAATGATCAGTACAGATCAAACTAAACATAATAAAGGTGAACAACTACTACATAAATAAAGGTTAAGTAAAATAATTAACCAAGGTTATCTGTCCCACAGAATCAGTATTACTAAAAGTAGTTATATAACAAGCAAACACATATATAATAATCAAAACAACTAGAATTGGAGAGCTATTGAAAAATATTATGTAACAGTTTCTTTTATTGTGAATCCATATACGCTTGGACAAAATACATGCGTTGCTAAGGTCATATTATGTACATTATTTGTTATCTTGGAGAACATAATATTTGTATAGGACTTGTGATTATTTACAATATATTTATTGTATGGTATATGTTATCGTTTGCCTCTGTGTTGTTGTTGTTATTTTGTTGTTGTTTTTGTGTAAAATGCATACAACTCAGAATAATATGCCAATAATATCGTCAGAAATCTTAAATGCATGATGTTGTATGTTATGTTTATTCAGTATATGGAGCATTCCCTCGTTTACAAATTCATCAACATTATGGATATTCATCTTGATGGAATAATGATAAAAGAATGTTTGATATTTGCCTTATTTTATAATCAAACATTCTCAGATAATGTAATGACCCACGTACGTGAAGAAGCGAAAGAATCAATTCCCATTCGATGTATGCAAATAATGCAGTTTTTTGTAGAAATCATGTGTTTAAGTCGTACAGTTTAGCTTGGTTTTTAAGCTTGGTCTGTTTTTTAATAGCAGAATAGCAGAGACTATAAACTTTTCAATGGAATAGGTCGATTTTAATAGAAAATATAGGGAAAAGTTAACATGGAATTGCTTAGATATTTGTTTTTAACATTCATTACAGATGTTCTGTGGTTTAGGTAGTGGAGCATGACTCCAGCAAACATAAGATAACGATACAATCAGACGTTCCGTTTCTGTAGTCATTAATAAAGATGCTTCACGACTTTACAATTCATTTCTATAATAATCTCTAATTTGTAAACTCTTGCAACATTAATACACTGTCAATTTCTTAAATGTTGATGTTTTGCTGTTGAAAACAAATGTAGCATTTGTGCTGATCAAAATGAGATGTCTTTAATTAATCATTCACAATGTGCATGATGTATTTAATTATGTTGTATATTTTACGAAACATTTAATGAATCTACTTGGGTAATTACTTAGTGGTAATTAATTATAATTTATGTTCTGTATAGTTTATAACTCGATTGTGTAATCTTGCCTTAAAAATAATAAAAACACTAAAATTAGCAAAGCAGCATACCGACTAATACTTCTGATTTATTGTTTGAATTTGTAGTACTTGGGTATTTATCTGTACCGATTCTGGTTTTAAGTCAAAATATGTGTGTAGGTTTATAATGTATATGTGCTACAAGATCTTAATCATCTTAAACTGACAGAAAGACTTAATGGTTGGTAATGTTGTAAATATCAGTATAACATTTTAATTTAGATGCTTCCGAAGTTTCTTTCGGATAAGTACACGACATAGTGTTGTTCACATATTATAAATCCCAGCGTGAATCACAACTGTTGAAGAGAAACAATGAACTATGCGATTGTTCAGCAACAGCAGGGAAAAATAAAGACATATAATGTTGCATAATTAAAACCATGAAACAATGTAATGATTGTACCTTAAATCATTACCATGTTTGTTAATTTCGTTAACGATTTGGTAAACAGTATTTCCGTTGAAGGTTTCATGTTCAAAAGTGGAGTTATGTACAGTACAAAACAAAACAAAAAAATGCTGTTAGATCTTACCTTGTTATTACCTGCACACTAATGGTGTTCAAAAGTTAACCTAATAGCAAAAATAAGTTATTTGACAAATCAGACAGACTGAAGGGAAACAACTGCTACAAGCGATCAGGGACTGCTACATAAATGTTAAGTGAAATATATTTGATTATCTCTCTTAGAATATTTCTAGTATGACATTTATAGAGGTGCACTTAACTAGTGTGTCATTGCTTGATTTCCCTGTACATCGTTTATGCATAGCTATTTATGATAAATTAGAAATAAATGACGACTAAACATTACATCGATTTGTTAAAAAAACGACAACCATTTCATTTGATTAAGAATATTAAAATTTGAGATTACTTTTGTTTTAATCTGGTCAAATATGACATGTTACATGTCAATATTAATAAATTGATCATAGTCTTTCTATGAAGCTAATCCTTAACATAAAAGTGGCATTCATTTCTGACAAGAGTGAAGTGCTTAGAATGTTGCATGTCTTAAACCAAGCCCGATGTTTTAAAACAGTTTGACGGATGCATAATTTGATAAAGTGTATAGTGATTTGTCATTTCGCTTTATGACACTTATTTACCATAACATACATCTAAAGTTAGGTATAATAATATTGTGCATATATTATAATCAACAAACACATTTAATATGTAACGAATAGATGTACATGTTCTGTATATATTGACTTTCGCTGTCGCTTAATCTGCTGGGCTTATAGGGTTGCAAAAAATAACTTCGTGTTTACATTGCTGATTATGCTGGTGAAACAATTCCTCTTGATATTTATAATGTATTGTAATGTTCTAGGAGAGTGAGTTATCTTCAGATTAGGCGTTTTCACATCATAATCAATTATATCGTGTATCAATATAATGAATAATTGTATTTTATGTATTGTAGTACATTGTTTTGCGTTATTTTTAATAATATTGCCTTAGGTTAAAGCAGTGCTTATTTTGATCTGTATTATTATACAGAGATTTATATTGTACTGTTCTTCGAACGACGATGCTTGTCCAGAGTTTAAATATGATGTAAATAATTAAAACAATTGTAAAGAAAAACACACTTGTCATGTTAATTTCCCCTTGTTGCATATATGCAGTTTACAACAAAACCAATGACATGATATAACTTATAATCAAAAGCAGTTTGTAAATTAAGATATTGGTGAGTGTGTTAATACGTCTTACGTTTGAATTACATGATTATTATACATTTGTAAAAGTGACGCATTATTGGTTCTAATTACACTGACATAATACACAAATAAATACTAACATTGTAAAGTAAACACAGATTTCGTGGGTTAGCATTGCATTGGTTAATAAACATCTTCAGACGTCTAAGACAATTTTGGTACCTGAAATACAAATTCATCTGCAGTTTATATTGATGATTTCTCAAGATGAATACTTCTTGATTTAACCACTACCAAATGAGTTACCCTAATTGAAAAATAGCAAAACAAAACATAATCACTAAGGTTTATACATTGTTCGCAATGAATGTATTTAACGTATTTTTCCCAGGACATATTTGGATAATTTTCGTAGTTGTATGGATGTTTGTGAAGCTTAATGTTAATAGAGAAGTAACTGGCATACTTATAGGACATAACTGTGCACCATTTACCGCAGGTTTGTTTTATACTCCTTTAAACGGGTCTTTGTGGTATTTTTGTCCCCTTCTACCTAAAGCAATACTAAAGAGGCTTTCAATTCAACCTCACACCATCTTGACAATATTCGTACTATAGATAACCTTTTCTTAGCTCAAATAATCCATTTGTTTTACGCTCCAGAACATCCTATTAACAAAGCAAATACTTGATGTATAAATGCAGCATTTCTAGACATTGCGATCGTTATTTCCAGGGACAACGTCTGTACTAAAGGCTATGAAAATGGAGACGATTTAAACTTTAGTATTGTAAATGATTCTTACTTTGATGGTGATTTACATCCTGCTTCCTCCTATGGTATTTATATTTTTTTCAAGTTACAGGGTTTGTACGAATATTACTAAGGTTAAAGATTGTAATGCTAGAAACCAGTTAAGGACTACACAGTCGGTACAGCATTGCTTTAGATTGCTAAAACTAATAAAGGCGTTTACCTAATACATTCGCCGGAAAGATTTGCTTCAACATATAATAGCAGTATGAAAACCCTTATGCAACAAAGCTTACGCCTTCTTGTATTTGTATGGGTGATGGAAGATTAGCAATATCAATGATCTCAGTAACATGTCTGACGTCTTTATAAAACTTGTCATAGCATGATGCCTGCAGCCCGTAAAGCATCCGTTGTTCTGTACTGCTTTCAATTGAACGTTTACAGTCAACAACTTTCATCGTTGGCGTTAGTGCCTTTTATAGGAAATGCGTTAGAAATGTAGTTACCATGGTAGTCATACCTTTTCGGCAGTGTCCGGAGTCGTTTTTGTAGAAATGGCCTAGTTGCTGAGAGCGGTTTTTAAGTGCTTCATATTTGTACACATTCCTAACGAACAGATTTTTGCCACTTCATAACGAACAGATTTAGCAACTTCGAAACACGTGGGTAAAGCAGATTTTCTTCTCACCTGTTAGCTGTGTTCTACTAAGGTTTTTAGATTGTTTTTCTTCGATGTTTCTGAAATGAGTTCTTTTATTTTAAAGATTAGTGGCTTTATTAAATGCATTGACTGATTTATTGAGAGAATACGCAACACCTCGTGTGCAGCATCTGTTATTCCTTGTGTAGGCCAATTATTCAATCATATTTTCATTTCACTTTAAGTCAAAGTGTTCATTTGATGTCCAGCATTGTCGTGCGTCATATAATGCATAGTCTTTTAGAATACATTATGCGCTCCTCTTTGATGCTTTACACCAATGCTTTTCTTGTTTGCTTTTTTACTACACGATAACCGGATACGTCGTAGAGTAATGAATGCATTAGTTGAAAGCCATAATTTGGAGAATCACTGTCGGAATTTGTCTCTTCATTTCTTAAGTAGTGTCCTAAATAGGTTACTTAAACAGTGTCTATATAATTTTCGTGATATTGTCCAATAGGTATAAGTTCGGGATAGTATGTGTCGTTATAATTTGCTCATACATTATTATTATGCCAATTAAAGTATTTTGAAATTCATTACTTATAGACACTTAACGATACTAAACTGTTTTCCGTCGTAAATAAGTAAATACATAAATAAAACATAAATAAAGAAGTCAGTAGCATACACAATAACAAAAAAAGAACATGTTTTGATGTTTTTTTTATATTCGTTCATGTTTTTATGTTCCTGGTTTTAAATCAAATGACAGCACGGATTATGAAAAACAATGCTAAGAAAACAGTTTAATCAAAACTAACCTGAGTTGCGCGTGCATTATTCATAATTGCTGTTTTACATAACCCGCGGAAGAGGGGCGTGACTATGGCTTTAAGAATGATTGATGCTCAACTGTAGTTATACCTTCATGGAGAGCATTTTATTACCATCAAAGTGTCGTCAGAAAATAGAAATTACAGTCAAACGGAAACATACATTTACGGAAATATTTAAATAAAGTTCTTGTTTCGTTTCTGAGTTGTGTGTTGTAAATACACATTGTTATATTGAATACATGTAATGTTCACATACCAAGAAATGATAAATGCTTCAAGCAGTCTCGTTAGAGCTGCAGACTAATCAATATTATTTTAAATAGGACAATACCACATAATAATTTACTTTTATTGTGAAGTATGTTGAAGTAGCATGAATACAGCAAAGAATGAAAATATATATGCAACAAAATGCATTTCAATGAAATACATAAAGAGAAAATCGTAATAAGCAACACAATGTGCAAGGTTTTAATTCTTTAATGTATTGGACTATAAAAACAGTAATATAAAAGAAAAAAAAAAACATTTGTAAGAAGGTATATACGGTTCAATTTTACGTTGTGACTTATATAAACAAATAAGAATACTGAAGTCGGTAAACATAGGGCATTTTTGTTTATACAGATTTTCATAATTTTTCGTATTTCGGACACGTATACCGATGAATGCAAATAGATCGGCATTTTTTTCCTTTTGTGTGCATGAGCGAAACTTTTTTGAACAATAACAAATACAAGGCTGAACAGATGTGATCACCAACAGAAAATGTATTATAAAGTTAACTATCGATTGTGGCTATTGGTGGGCGGGGAAAGATAACGAATGAGAAAAGAGTAAATCAATGTTCAAAAGATGATACAAAGATAAAACAATACAATAACAAGCTAATAAGCAAATAATTAATAAGTCACTTTTATTTATGACTACGGTTCATGTCAGTAAGAATGGCCTTTAACCTGCATGCAAATAATAGACCAAGTCCATAGATTATTATAAGATATAAACTATACAAGCCCTGTAAGCATACACGTTTGCGCCTTATATTATCAAGAAAATATGTCATGTGTGAATAATAAAGAGAATATAACATTATCATAAGTGGATACAGAAAATTAACAGTTGAATAAATATTTACAATTACTTACATACATCGTTCAGCAGATTATGTTGCACTTGTTTATTTTTATAACCGATTTTAGACCAGTTGATATTTCTTAGACATGGCAGGCATAATGACTACAAACTTGTTCATTTTTACAAACATTTTGAAGTTGTAGTAAACAGACAAGACTATTGCAAACACCTTAGTATACCTTTACATTTTTTCACGGTAACTGTTTGGTTTCCTCTGTTTTGGAGAGTCTCTCGTGACATATGTTTTGGTTTATCTTTGACTGGCATGTGAAAACATCTAGCATGTGCTTTTAAATATGTTGCATCACTCATATGGCCGTATCATATATTCTGATTTAAACCATCAACAATAAGATGTATTTAAATGGCGTCAACATAAACTTTAACGGAACACATACTACTGTATTTTATAAAATACACAGAGAAAAAAAAAACAAAAAAAAAAAATAATGGGCCTTTATTTAAACGGTTTAACGATCTAATCTTGTTTAGTTGTCAAGTCACACACCTGCTCCCTAATTGCCCAATTAAACGTGTATTTAACATTTTAAGTTAAAGCTGGTACGAATAGGTAAATAAGAAAAGGTTCTATCAAAATTTTCACAGATGTTTAATTTTTTATCTAAAATTTACTTTTCCAAAATAAACTTGTGTTATAATGCTAAAGATTTCTTCACTGATTTTGATTAATGCATAACACATAGCTATTTTTTAATTACAAATATACACCTGTAGTAATGTACAGGTAAGTCGTTATTCTGTATAAATCTTAATAAAGGAGTGACCCACTTATATGGATTATATATTCAGTTTGTTTGCTCTGTAAAGAAAACTGTCAAAGTTCATAACATTGTATCCAATGAAGCCATTTCTCCCTCTAAGAATTCGATTACTTGACCTAAACGTGTTTATATACTATTCATAAAAACAAAGAAAACAAGATAAATAATTTAAAATAAAACAGAAGCATAACACAAGTATTACAAGTTATACATCATATGTGTAAAATCAGCAATAACGGTTGGTGTTGATGCAATAAAACCAACTTATATAATTTATATTTGTGCCAATGGCTAATGTCGATTGTCGAGGTTATAAATATTTATTCATAAATTGCATTTTCCTTCATCGGTAAAGTTAAACACTATACCTTTAAATGAACAAAGTAAATCAAATTGATCGGATACAACATTTCAAATTCTGTATAGCGTTTACTTAAAAATAATATTGCAAAACAAGTCTTTAGTATCATATACACGTGTATATCGTATAAAGTGGGGCTGTGAATGACTCATGTAGATAATCAAACACCATAGCCGCTCAAAAAACTCTTATAGCAAAACATTTATAATTATTAACACATGACACTTTGTACTTTCAGTTTAAGCCATATACCACATAATGTGTCTAATGGCATGATATAAATTTTATTATTGTTAAAATGGTTAAAAGGTATTCTGACACGGCAATGCTTATTTAGTGTGTCTTCTAGTGTCAGGTTATTGCATGTGTATCTGTATTATTTTAAGATGTCGCTGGCTTTATATTAGTTTACACACCATTTATTTGACATTGACATGTTTCATCACGCAGTTTTAAATCTATGAAATTGTAAATTTGAAGTATAACTCCACTCGAACTCTACTTGAGTGTCATAAATATGCGATGCTTGTGACACTGTGTTGTTTTCTTAAGGGTTCTGCTCAGCTGGACAGTAAGTGGTTTATAACCAGCATGTACCCCGCACAGTGAAACACTACTCCTCTTTTGGTGGCACTGAGGAAGAATATGCTGACAGTTTACTTGAAATGTGTCCATAGCTAATGGTATAATTTTAGTTCCATCTTGTGGTTCAAATAGAGTATCAATGACCTGTGCATATGTGTATACATATGACTTAATTAAGTTAACACAATGATTAACCTCGATTTTAGCTATGTATATTGCGTTCTCCCTTTGTACATTCTGTTGGAAACCTCGCTGATATTAGTATACTCGGCACTCTGACTGATGACGGCGATACACTCGTGACAGAAGATGTACTGGTCCTGGAAACAAGATTACGTGGCAATCAGTTCATGAATTCGGCTGAAGTAGTCTTATAAATAGCACGACATAAGTAACATATTTTCAGATCACAATTGCGAAATCATAAATATACCCTTTATATATGCAAATATTTAGATATATGCAGGTTAAGGATTTCTTCTACTTAAACAGCTGTAAGTTCATGCTGAACAAGATGTTGACCATAGACCTTCTATCCCTCACAAGTTGAACATACATTACAGATAGCGATGAGTTACTTACACCATTATAAGTAACATAACAAAGCAACATGATCTCACCACTGTCGGTATCGCCATATACATTCTATCCCTCACTTTAGAGACGGTGTTGACGACACTGACCGCCTGGTCGTTGGTGGCCTTCTCTATGAGTAGGGACACCGTAACGAAAAGGCCGCTGCGTTCCGCATCCATTCTGATTTATGAAACGGATTAAGTGTATTATACATACATGTATATTATTATTATATAATTATTGCAACAATTATTATTATTATTATTATTATTATCATTACTATTATTATTATTATTATTATATAAGACCAAATTCAGGATAAAGTGACTAGAATTTAAGAATTTAACGTACAGACAATGGACGAATATAGGTCCTGGTTCCCGGTGCTGCCTTGCTGTTCTCTCGACTTCTCTGATGGTCTGCACCAGGGACTCGGCGCTGACTGGGACCTGGGCACCTAACGTCCAGCCAGTGTACTGAATATGTTGTACCGTTGACTCCTTGACGCTTTTCTGTGGTTAAAAATACAACTTTGATATATACTTTACAACAACAACAATAATAATAATAACAATAAATTAATTGGCAGAACAGACGTTGAGAGATATTTCATCAGGAGTCAATGAATTCAGATGCTTTTCTATTTTATTATAATAAACAAACTTCTATTAAAACAACCTTAAATGCTAAAGAATGTTTCATACTAATTTGAAATAAATAATCACAACTACAAATATGCCGGGCATTCAAACGATTAACTAACATCATCGATAATTGTTAAAGTGAAACTAATGAGCCGTTTTAAGATCAAGTGAGATACAAATAGAAAATGAAAAACAATAAATTTTAAAATTTCAAGCGATGTGACTGTAAAATCCTATCAACGAGTGGTCATGTACTGGTTGGACTTAGTTGCATAAACACACTAATTTTATACTAAAAAAACAACGACGAGTATTCGTGGAAATCATCCAACCCTTAAACAACACTTAAAAGTACAATGTTTCATGTACATGTTTAAACATAATAAGTGGTCAGTACTGCTGTTGCAGCATCATTCGTTCTAACTCAGGTAAATAATACTGCATGTTTTACATGAACTGGGAAGTTACATATATGTAAACATATCGCACTAAGACCTAAACGAACGTTTTTAAGTTGGAATAAACTAGTAATTTATAGTTTGATGTCATTATATTCATACACGTTTCTGCAACTACTGTCTTCAAAATACTAATTTTATATTTGTAAATGATTAATTGTGAAAGGTTAAACACCAGCTGAAATTAACATCAAACAAACGAAAAGTCATGCATCTTCAACGGGATGGGGAAGTTACACAAGTATGTTGATAGGTGGTTTTATTTAACAGCAAAACACCTTTCCATGCGGAATATCTGTGTTATTTATGTATATTTTTACACTGATGCCAGTTTACGGGGACACCAGACATGCCTCTATATTACCACAATAACAATATGCTAATCAAGAATGCAGCTTTACCAAAGATAATAAGAAGTTTGTATGAATGCAAAACATTGTATTGACAACTGTTGCTCCTTGTACTGGTATTGTAAAATGAACAAGAACTTTCATTATAATTAGTTATTTTAAACAGAAACTTTTTAGTCGAAATGCTTGCGTGTGTTTCTGAAATACTTACCCCACTTCTATTCTGTAATTTTAGTTCTCGCAGAAGAAAATTAGGTTTAGTCTCACACGTTAGACATCTAACAGTAAATGTGCCGATTTTGAGCTCCTGTTCGGCCGGTGGTACGTATCTTCCAACGTTCTAGATGTAACAATATACATACATAAAAAGTTTATTTTTGGTTAAAAAAACAAATTTAGGAAACAATACTGTAATCTTTGCTTGTTGTGAGGTAAGGGAGGTAAGAAAAGGACGCATTTAAGATAAGATACATATGTTATTATGTTCCTTTAACAGCTAAACAAGCAGCTAATACACGACAAACAAGCATATGTTAATAGCTTACATACAGTTCCCAAACAGTGTGTTTTAATAAAAGTTTACAGTGAATACTCTACTGAGAGATGGCGAATAGGTTCACACTAGAGTAGGCTTACATGTATTTTCGATAAATGGCATACGTCCATGAATAGTCCAGTATCAGTTGTTTCGAATATGATAAACATATATCATGTAATGTACACCTTGTTTTATAATTACAAACAGCTTTTTACGTAACATTGAAATTAGACCAAGTATTGTTTGAAAATAAAATCCATATTTTATTCAAATTACGTATTTGGGTCATTCGAGTGTTCAACTATTTAAACTCTAACTAGAGTTCCTGCTTTATTAAATTTATACGATAAATCACATGCCGATGAAAAAAAAAGTATATCTGTTTTCATATACTGTTGTCGATAGTAAGCTTCTCACCTTGTCGTTTAAATAATGCGGGTCCATGGAAACAATACAGTGTACGTGTTCCTGAAACACGAGTTTGAGGAAGTCATCAACGGTAGCCTGGAGCGGAGTCTGGGCAAGCAGGAACTTTCGGTTGGCAACATAACCCTAAGGAAAGTATAGAAACAACATCTATTACTTAATTACATTTATTTAAACTATAGATATTTAGTTATGACATAACACGACATAACCTTAACTGTAGGACTATTGAATTGCCTCAGAAGAAGTTTCAATAGTTAACAGCGAAACAATACCTAATGTATGCGCATGCTAATTAATAAATGCATTACTGCGTGTGCTTGTAAATGTTTCTTTAAATAAAAAAAAATCTACCATTTTACTGCACATTTGCTTAATTAGCAATGCATTTTATTAACAAAATCAATGTTTTGATGGAATAAAGACCAAGTTACTTATTGCATCACATACGAAGTGAACACTTCTACATACATCCAGGTACACGGCATTGACATAGTCAGAGTCCCCTGACTTCCCGTGATACGTCATTAGACGTCGGTGCTTGTCACCTGCACAGTATGCAGAAAGAAGATCAGAAAAATAACGTACGTTTAATAATCTATTTTGATACATGACAGTATTCTAATGTATCTGGAATATAAGATTATCGTGTTGTTTATTACCAGAGGTACTGTTTACTTGGTTTACACAAATTATACTAGGTTGTTGACGAACTTCTACTTGTTAATGACGTTAAAATAAGTGTAAATCAATATAAGACAAAAGCAATTTATTAGTTTACTGGCCCCGTGACATTAATTGATATAAATGCGTGTATAAAATAGAGAAATAATTGTATAAAGGAATCGTTACAACTTAATAAACCCGATTAATACATTTCATAAAATAAGATCAAACACTACCTGGAATATTTGCAGCAGGTATGTTTGTCTGAGATGTCTCTGTGCATTCATCCTGTAGCCCTTCAATCCGCTGCAGCATCTTATGTTTATGTAAATATATACAAGTTCGTATGTTTAAAATTTATATAAAGACATCCATTGTTCTAAAGGCATTATTCCAGAATGGAATTGTATGGCTGAAACAATTCCTAGATGTAAAGACGTTTACATTTTAAGCGCGCCCAGAGCTTGGTGTACATTCTAAAGGCTGTTTTACTGTAATTGCATATGGAAAGAAGGTCGTCCTCTATTATCTCTGTTTTTGTTTTCCATTCCTAACAGGAAAAAATGTATAAATGAAAATCAAATTTAACGAAATATATAAATATAATCGAACTCTTTAGTATATTATACCTTGAACTGGTCGGTCAGTCGTCTCTTCCCCTCATCGCTGAGACAGGTATAAATTTCGTATATTGGTAACGGACCTGTATCGATGGTCAATGCGTGGACAAGGGCGTGATGTAGGTAGCGATACTGGTCCTAGGATGCAATACAACTTATGTTTACAGGAAATTCTAATGTACAATAGTGTATTTCTTTGTGCAGAATTGTGTTTCAATCGTGTTAACTTGTTGCCGCTTCATACGGAAATATATTGTTTAATTGTATGCTTCTACCCTATAGGTGTATTCTTAAAGTGCACAATGTATACCTAATGCCTTTTTAGATTGTAAAATTGCTTAGAAATAACATTTTATATTATTGCCAATGTTAGATAGTTCGTTTAACATTTCGCTCAAATGCAATAGGGCTTTCACTCTGTGTCCATGCCATGCTGCATACATTAAGCAACACATTCTATCAACAACTGTTATGTGAATAACTATGCGAATAACGGTCTTACAACATTCTGCACCATGTTCACTCGTTGTCCCCGGAGCGCACTCACACATCCGTAGATATCTACACTAGGTACCGCTGTGCCATCTGTTTGGCCACTGGATTGACCTTCATGGATCAACAGGTCCAGGGCGATGTAGGTCCCCGTCCGACCGATACCAGCGCTGTCGTACAATTAGGTAGTATAATGAACGGAAACAATACTAACGTCAGCAAGCTATAAATACATAAGTAAAAAACTATGGTGAATTGAAACAGTAATTATGTCCCTGCATAAAGTGCAGTTAAGCTATGCGATTATATCATGTTGTTGTTGTTATTGTTGTTGTTTTCCGAAGTAAACCAAGTATGTATATATTATATTATTTTTTTTTGTCAGGACATTTGAGAATTGTCAAGAAGTATAAAAGATAGTCAAAAACATCAACAAAGAGACGGGAACACTATCTTCTTATGGAATAATATTACAAGTTGATGATTGTGTCGGGGTAATTGGGACAAACATTCTTCATAAACTTAATTTACACAGATGTTACCTGCAGTGGACAACCATAGGACCACTCATCTTGGTCGGGAGGGCCTCGACGTTGTGTCGAAAGTCCAGAAGGCTGACCAGATTATCAGGAACACCACGGTCAGGCCAGGCTGTATAGTGGGCCTGGTAAACGGTTCTCTGTTGAGAGTTCTTAGAAAACAAACATGTAACCGTACTAGTTAGACTCGGTTTGTGTCAGATTTGTCGGTTCGTAAAACATACTTTAGATGGTTGTGTTTTAGTAATGACAGAAAGTCTGCTAGCAATGCCCCCTGTTAGGAGTATTGATGTTTCATCATTCTACAGTGTAACGTATCCATCCTTTCGCCGATGTTTACAAAGTAATTCACTTCCAATGACGCAGAGACACTTGTAGTCCTAGTTTGCTATAAGCTCCATGTAAATTGATGAAGCACTGATTAGTTTGTAAACATTTCTATCTCGCCTTTATCGCAATAATAATTAAAATTGTATAAACTTTGCTGACAAATTATACATGCATTGCAGCTGAACACATTAATGTTAAATGTCTTACTACTTATGTAAGGTCCACGAAGATATTCCTTGAAAATACTAAACACTTTAATACACTTTGCATATATGTGATATCATTTTATGCAACTTCTGCCATTGAATAACATTGAAGTTTTACAACAATAGGCTGAATTTTACATTTAGTGCACTATACCTTTGATGACGTTATTCAGAACTAAAATTGAACTAAATTGCAACGGTTTTGAGGGAAAGGATATCGGATCACTTCCTTGTAAGCTGACATAGATCTAAATAAGTACTGAAATTGACACAGGTTAAATGCGCCCGAGTAGAATATAAAATACAATAAAATCGAATATAGGGTTTTGGCAATCGAACCATATTGTCTTGAGTTATACGTTTGAATTTGTTCATAATAAAGAAAGTTTTGAATCTCATATACAAACGCTCAGATAAATACAATTAAATTGTTTAAATTAGTTAATACAACCTGAACAAATATACAATAAGGGATCGGTGAATCATATGTAAACACTAATTCCAGAAAAAAGGTTAATATTACCTGACTTTTGTCAAGTGTCTAAGGCAGTGTTAATATTCATGATTGCCTTCTGCCTTAATGAGAGGAGCTTTTATGGAGTGAGTTAAAATTGTCAGTAGGCTGTTATTGTAGTTAACATCTCAGTCGTAACTGCTGTATATAATGGCATGTAAATTTTGTAGAAATGACCGAGCAGTTCCACGTGATTTTTATTTGTTAATAACGTCGTTCTACTTCTTCGAATTTAACCTTGTGCCTCCTATATAACGTAATGATTCTGGCAACCTCAAACAACATGGGCAAAGCAGGTTTATTTTCACCTGTACTTGGGTTTTAAGATTTGTGTTCATTCAATATTCCTCAAATTGTTTCCATAACAGGTTGGTTATATTATTCAACATAAAACACTATGCAATATCGATGGTGCCGCATATGTATATGTACATGCGGAGGCCTTTTGTTCGAACATAATCTTAGCACGCATCGGATGTCTGTTGGTGGGCGTCAGATACATTGGTATATTGTTTTAAACATACATTGGATGGCATCTTATGTTTTGCATCAATCCTTGTTCTTGTTACGTAACTATAATACTTACACCTCAAATGGAAACACACACAATTACGCTTCATTTTTTTTTTTTTTTCATTATACGCGAGTAATTGAGTCATCATATTATGGTGTAAAATAGTCAAACAAGCATGACTCACCTAAGCAACATATTAACAGAATATATACCATCGTCTCTATCTACTCACCAGGGACACGGAGAAGCACCGTATGGTGAACTCAGCAAAATTCTTCTCTGTGACGGTCTGTACATTTACCCGACCGTAAGTCTCCGTTCTGCCATGAAAAGGCCAGTAGCGTTCAAACTTCATTTTCTGAAACCATACATTGTGTTTTTTGTTTGACAGACAGGTATGTTTGGAGGTCAGCAATACCGCACAACTGAGATAAAGTTGTCTTTACTCGAGTTGTACATTATCAACACAAACATGAAACCAATCTGGGTTTCGATTTATCACTTAATCATATTCTATTTACAAAAAATAATCTAAAATCGTAACTCGTGAAATGATTCCATGAATATACATTGCCTTTATAGCTATGTTATCTATATATCTTTATTATTGAATTGACAGTTTTAAGTTTACAGTTATCGGCGCCTTTATTAGGGCTTACAACACATACATTATATCGAAAGGCATAGACTTTTTAGTTGTTAAAACGGACAAGCTGATTAAAATCATATCCTGAAAACCGCTTCGATATCGGGATCTGACGACGAGTCAGCAAAACCTTCCCAACCAATCTG
This sequence comes from Sinonovacula constricta, assembly GCA_007844125.1. Taxonomy (NCBI): domain Eukaryota; kingdom Metazoa; phylum Mollusca; class Bivalvia; order Cardiida; family Solecurtidae; genus Sinonovacula; species Sinonovacula constricta. The sequence continues at coordinate 20,603,609 of CM017570.1, read as the reverse complement.
ATTGTCGCCTTCACAATCGCAAAAGTAAATTATGAGCCGAAGCGTTCCGAACGTATCCTTTTAATGTCTGCGCCCGTTTACAAAGAAATGTAAACATGGACACACCTCGCAAGACTTATGTCACTGAAGACAGGTGCGTAGTATACGGTATCCCATTTGTTTCAACACCAGTAGCATCTTCAGGTCAAAAGTTAACAAACGAGCGAATTCCTAAGTTTGTCAAACACTTTTCTACTGCATCATCTATAGCAGCCATTTTGCGACTCTTACCGAAAGTGGTTTGCATTACGATCGGCTGTCACGAAAATAAACACGAACAAATCGGGAAAAAACATGTTTATTTATGGACGGTATTTGCGGGCAGTCATCAGATCTTACATTTTATCAGATCTGACTAAAGTGAGATTGTTAAAACGGATTAGTTGCTTTTTATAATACACTTCACCGTACCTCTCCCTCATTTAGTTTAGTCAGCACTACTATCTTGTCCACTTTCTCCTGCCAGATCATTCTCCAGAACAAAGAGAACCCATCCGAGTGAGCAACCGTCGGACCTGAAAAGATCGGAAGTCTTCCATTGGTTTAAAGCAAAAACAATCCTTAGTAAATGGCACGTGTTTCTTCTAAATAACCTGAAATCGTGGTCGTTGCGAAGGCTTTGCTGTACAAGCTAAGACTAAACAATCGTTCTGTTTATGCATCTCATAAATAATAATTATGTAATAGTAACCTCTTTAATAACACATTTATTGATAACATTATCAAACTGTAAGACTCCCTGGGAATTAAATGAGAAGTTAAAGTAATATTATTCGATTAATTATATATACAGTACGGGAAACTAGGATAGCAATCATGGGCTGGACCATTTATTTTTATATATTAATTATTTTATTTTTTTTTCCTTTTTTTTTTTCTTGCGTGCACTTTCACGTTAGTTCATTTATTGTATCTCTTTGCCAACATGAAAAATAGACGATTAATTGATCTTATCGTAGTATATCAGTCAATTGGTGTAATTATGCTATGATACAATAAAAAAAAGACAAAATCAATTTTAAGATAAAATTACACGCTACTTGATATCGCGTCATGGACTAAAATACATGCCTTTTTTTTAAATTTTGAGAATTCCGCAGGTGTACATTAAACGTGCTTGTGTTTTGTTATGTTGTAATTTAAAGTAGGCCATTGTACCAGTGGTGATAAATTAAATGTGCCTTTTTGTGTACCTGTCAACACATTCTCTTGAAGAGGGTTAACATTACGTGTAACTATCTTACCTAGAGCCGCAATATATGCCATATTTCCAGTTGGTCCCTGAAAATAAATACTTGCTTTATATGATTATCATTATTCTCCTTTTTACAATATTATTGAATATTACACTATTTTAATGACGATATTCCATATAACTTTACTGAATCCGAACAAACAAAAAGCGATGTTAACATTTAAATACAATATTCATATCTCACGTAATTCTTCTTTAAAATGGGCGGCTGCATTTAAAATTATCGAAATATATATTTAACTATTAAAACAACCTAGTGTAAGTTGTTTGTATGTCTGTATGTTGTATTGAATGAACAGAAAGGAATACCAAATGAATGTTATACGACTTACTGTGATGTAACTTGCGTTGATGTAGTCACCGTCATTTCCGTCTTTTAACACAACACGCGTCGCATCATCTGAAGGAAACATATTAAAGTAGTGTATGTATATTGGTATTTTATAAGAATAGTCTTCATAAATTTGTATTTCCTAATTTAATATGATCTACTGATCTTTTAAGCATGTATTGATTACTTAGTTCTAACAATGTGTGATAACTTCAGTAAAATACATTCTCATTGTTTACATGCGTGTCATAACATTTACTTTGCATGTATCTCATGACATCAAGTTATGTGATTTAGTAGATTTGGAAAATTTAAATTCCTGAGTATATATACTAAGCGGTCGCTCACAGTAGCCCAACCCCTTACACCGCGAACCACCGACGCATCAATAAAAAACAACAACAAAAACAAAATAACAACAACGAAAAATAGAACATCCCACCCATACATACACAAATAAATCAAATTCCACCGTTAGTGTTTTGCGCAGGGCTGTTATGCGTTGCAAGACATGGAATACATATTTTACAGTATCGTGACTTCACTGCGCAAGGTGTTTAGGTTATTTCCAATATAAACGATCTGTAAATACTGTGTTGTCCGGAGGCCGATCAAAATATGATCAGTTTAATGTGTTATGTTTGATAGTAAACATACTAATAGGTACAAAAGAAAGAAAATGATACAACGGCCAGTGCAAATGATTGTCTGAACGTGTATTTAACATTAAAACAGAATACATACACGGGTAGACTTTCTTATATCTGTTCTTCCTTGCATTTTCTGGTTTCAATGCATCTTGGTAGTCTCTTGCCAACCCGTCAGGGAATTTCTGTAAAGTGATTAAAGCATAAACAAAACTTCATAATGTGCCATGTCATCTGCATAATATGAAAAATAAGCAGTTAAACAATAGAAATGATTTAGTGTAAACGTGGGGATTAATTTATGTTCCGAAAATGGTTAAAAGCAAACCTCAATTCTCAAATAATGTTAAAATTTACTGACTCTATTATTTTTCATTGCATCCTACGCAATAAAAGAGATATCTATCACAAGCCCAGTATTACCTTAAATTCCTCCTCGTAGTCAGAGAGTGATTTTTTGGCAACAATCTCTGTCAGAGTATCTACAGTTACGTGACGTCTAATCAGCCCTCCTGTATTGTAATACGTGTCATACACACCCTCCACACGACCTGAAAGGCAATATATATTATGGATTGTATTAATTTATTTGCTAATATAAAGTATCGCATAACATGGAAATCTTCTTCCAACGATATCTTGAAAATATAGTTCAAAAGATAATACCCTTAAATGTTGCTTTTATCGCTGGTCGGCTTTAGACTGTTTACCTCGATCATGTTTGGGATTCTGTGACATACACAGCCCACGGGCGCATACAATCGGGCGTTTCCGCAAAACTGACATGAGCTGTGAAAACTGTTGTAACTTTCACTTAGCTGATTCTGTGATTATTATTCGCACATACAATAAAACGAAATACAATAGCTCTTTAAAAGTTATTTAACGAAAATGGTTCTTAATTGTAGAACAAGTTGTACTTTGAGAATGTTATTACAAAACATTTAAAACAGGTACGAAATAATAAGATCATATGTCAAATGACAGCGTTGTTTTAAATGTGACGAATGTTAGCTTCTCAATGTGATTGTCAAGCAGTCGGAGTCACCGTTGCATCGGAATGGATCTGTGGACATGTTAGTAAACACACCCACTCACGCAAAACATAAACGTATATGAATTGTATTCACTGCTGAACACGGCAAATGATAATGCTATATCTCGCTCTAATCTGCTTCAGACACATTATATTAAAACATGCATCAACTTATTATGTATTTGTTAGTTTATTAGCTTGTATCTTTTCAAATAAAAGTCATGCTATGTCTGATGATCAGAAGCAGCAATTGTATGTCAATATGATGTGACTGCAGGCCCTAGTAGCACCGGGCCGCGACATACAAAAGTAATACAAAAAATTCAATGGTATACCTCCCTAGCTAACGCTCAAGCAAATATATGGGTAGTTCCACGACTGGTTGACCCGGTGACATGATAATGTGATGGTATCTTGCCAGGTCTTCACGACATGCTATACACAGTACCATTACATAGTAGACAGTACAGTAGTAAAGACTACTATATCTGCATCAAGTGGACACCGTACCATATAACCGGAAACAACTATGGGTGGGATGATAAATCCACCAAACACACCAACATGATGGGACTACATATATTTCTTTTACGAACGTGGTGGGCTTTGAACTTACCCTTCTACATGTAAGATATTTGTCTTCATTTCTAGGACCTAAACGGCACTTAACTGCCCCATGTAAATCAGCAGTTTACCTCCAGTAGGATCAGAATCCAGACCGTCTGTTTCCTCAATTAACTCGTCGTCTATATATGCAGTGATCTTAGGAGGTATTTCTGGACCTATGCATTTGTTTTCGTAAGTGGCTGATACAGCGGAATGTGTGGCATCACTCTTCTTTTTGCTACTCGTCACTCCCGGCTTGACGGGTGTCGAGTACACAGCGCCTGCTAGAATGTACAAAGAGTGTTAACAGATATGCACTGCAACGTAGTAGTCAGTAAAACGTGCTGTTAAAAGCTGTATTTTATGTTATTAACATGCCTTAAAACATCCAATGATAAAGTATAGTCTCCTCTTTTAACTGAAACAAGAGGACCAACGTTGTGCTCGTATACGCCTTATAAATGATATAATTGAAAACGATTGGAAAGGTGTTTCGTACTTGTTTTGTGTTGTTTTTAAAAGTATCTAAGCCTGTAAACTGTTAACAGATATCAAGAAACAGACTAGTTACCTTCCATTTCCGTTCCGTGACTCGAAGGAGTGTACGCCACAGTGTTGCAGGAACTGACATCATTTGTGTGTCTATTCTGGTTAATTTTACTGAAACAATAAGAAGTCCGTTTCGAAACAATGTGGCATTTGAGTTTAAAACTAGCATCTTTCATACCTTAAATAAAAAAAAGGGCCGGACTGTAATGCAACATTCAAGCGTTCTAATCAATTGCAACCAACTTCTAAACAAATGTAAAGGTAGTGCATAAGCATCGGGTGTAAGGAAAGCCTTCACACAACAACGCGACATTGTACTTTCAGTTCCTGAGCAATTACAATTTTTACTTTTCCTGGATAGTGTAAAAACACTTCTTCTGACAAAATGACGATCAGTGTGTATTAAGTTACCTTACCAACATACCTTATAGGCTTAAACATCTAAAACATAAATCGTTTTGCTTATCTATATGCACCGCATGCTTTCTTTAAGAAAAAAACACATACCTTCTTCGTAAATAGAAAACAGCAACCAAAATCCCGATGACGACAACTAAGACGCCTGCCGCTCCTACCGCACCAGCAATAATAGGTGTGGTCCAAGGTGGATTATTGCCTCCGCTAAAGTAATTGCTATTATTTTCTGAAAGTAGCAGGATACAAATGCATATGTATGTAGAAGTAGTTGTGTTCGTCTTAAAACGTTATTAAATGATGTACTACATGTAATCGACCTTTCTATTTGTGGATCAGAATGGTGATGTGTGTCACGGGTCCTGGTGAGTTGATTTTTTAATCGTTATCTGTTCGTACGTGGTTGAACATTGTTATTGGCTAAGAATGACAAAAGTCACGAGCTTTTAGACACTAACAAGATATATGATCTCAAAACTTATAACACAACACGTATTTCTACAAAGTATGCATCACTGGTGAAATATGTATGGTATACACTAAGTCCAAGACATTACTAGTAAGACCACCATTGTGACCCCTTTAAAATAGTAAATATACATTTATTTATAAACAATATTATGCCATCAATTATAGCAAAAGCTGGGATCAAATTTGCTTAGTCCAAATACGCATTTTACCTTACTGCATCGTCCATCATAAGATATGTTATTATCTAGGATTAAACAACGATACTTGCTAACATGTTTTGTGAGCAAATGGTGGACTCAATAATGTACAGACGAAACAAACAAGACAATTACGTTGCTAAGACGTGTTTACACAGAGGAAAATTGTCTGCCTACAGAAGCCTAATCGCATTTACCATTGCCTGTACATGTTAGGATCGTAGCAAGAGGTGGTTGATTAGTGCGGTGTGTCGTGTTTATTCTACCGATTGCATAACCTATTATGACGAAATGTCTTGTCTCATTCTTGACGCATCTAAACATCAGATAAGACAACTCTTTTTTACGCTCTCCATTCCCAATAATAATGAATGCTAACATTTTGAACAAAATGGCTTTTTAATAATCTTATAATATATCCGACTTGGTCCCATTTCAACCAATAAAAGCTATGACCACTATTAACCATGATAATTATGTATATGTAAATACAAAAATATGGATTAATATAAATAATGAAAACTCACCATTACTGATACACAGGGACTGTTCACATGTTGAGCAAGTCTCATCACATAAGGAACATACAATAGAGCCGTCTTTGAGGGTGTTTAAGTAATGGTCTTCTGTACAGTTGGTACATATAGAAGTATTATGACAATCAGTGCAATTGGTAGGACAACTAGCACACACGTTTTCTGTTTGGTAATAACCGTCTTTACATACTTCGTAACAATAGCCGTTCCTTAGATGATATCCATAATTGCACACAGAGCAGCTAGATGGTGAAATACACTCGAGACACTGGCTGGTACATTGCTTACAATTGCCATCTGATCCAAGGTAATATCCAGACGCACACGAGGTACACCGAGATGATGCACATGACAGACACGGGCTGCTACATTGCCTACAATAGCCATTGACCAGGTAATATCCGGACGCACACGAGGTACACCGAGATGATTCACATAATAGACAGGGGTTGGTACAGTAGTTACAATAGCCATTGGCCAGGTAATATCCAGACTCACAGGAGGTACACCGAGATGATGCACACGATAGACATGGTTTGGTACAGTAGTTACAATAGCCATTGGCCAGGTAATATCCAGACTCACAGGAGGTACACCGAGATGATGCACATGATAGACAGGGTTTGGTACAGTAGTTACAATAGCCATCGACCAGGTAATATCCGGACGCACACGAGGTACATAACGATGCTGAAGTACACTCGTTACATGGCCAGCTACATCGCGTACAATCGCCATTGTCCAGGTAATATCCGGACTCACAGGAATCACATCGTGATGATGCACATGACAGACACTGATTGCGACATTGATAACACCAGCCATCGTGCAAGTAATATCCCGATTGACACGAAGTACAGTGAGATGCAGAGGTACATGATTGACACCGCCTGTTACATAGTCGACAACTACCACTGGAGAAGTAATATCCAGAGTTACAAGAGGTACATTTCCAGAAATCATGTGCAGTACAAGTTGCACACCCGCTGTAACATTGCTCACAATTTCCGTCGTTATTGACATAATATCCACTGTTACATTCATCACAGTTGGAGCTTTGACACGACTTACAGTTGTTTGGACAGGATAAACATCCACCTATAATTATTATATTTTAATTAAAGTAGTTAAAATCTTACATTACTAGAATTAGATTCTTTGTAGGAAAAGTCGGTATCCGAAGTTGTGTCTCAGACAAAAAGACATATAAGCTAAACAGACGCACATTGTCAGGTAACACAAGCTAGGCACCACGCTATCACTCACGCACAAACAGTAATAACATATTTAACAACAAAACTTGGATGAATATGAAAATACCCTATTTGTCCTTATACAAAGTACACTTTCAGATGCACGTTATGGTTATATATAGTTATTTATATGATTATAATTATATGTATTTATATTAATATGTATTTATGTTTATTTATATTTATATTTATATATGTACTTGGATACCTATTACAGCAACAAGAAGAACTGAGCAGTACATTAGCGTGTGAACCATTGTGGCTATATCCGATGGTCCCTGAAAATAAGGAAAACAAGACAAAACAAACTGTATACAACTGTATAAACATTCCGTGTTAAGAAGGCAAAGTATTTTATTGGGGCTGACCTTAACGGGTATACAAATATAAGCTACTGTCATTTGCTCGGATAATTGACCTTGTATTTTCTAAAAGATTAGTTGTTGTTTTTTTAACCTTTTTCTCTCAGCTTTAAGTGCTGTATAATTTACAAAGCTTTAAACGGAGAACGCAATTGTATTTTTATGGGCATTTATTGGATGACTCATGCATGACTTTATCTCAAATATGATACCTTGCATAGTCTAATGTACCGTAAACGAAAATGAAAATCATTTTGGCGAGTGAAGAGAACGAACATGTTAAAATATGATGATGTTTTCAACATGTCACTAACATTAAAACACCGAACGTTCAATAAATAAATTAATTATGACAGTAACTGGCTTCAAAGTCATGCTATCTAGTAAACATTTTTGTTTAAGTGGATAAAATATTTTGAGTGTAATTATTTTTTTTAGTTTTAAACATACAAACATATCCACGAGTCAAAGCCATGGTTATAAACTAGATTTGATATTTGCGGACAGATGGTATTTAAAGTATACAATACTGTTGTAAATTCAGACGTTAACATCTATGAACAAACATATTAGCCTGATCCTGATTAACAGTTAATACTGTTAATATATGACTATGATCTTTTCGAATTCAATCCCCGCCTTCATAGAATCATGACCGACTTTATAAAAAGTTCCAATGCAGAGGCTTAATAACTATTTAGCACCGACCATGTATTTCTCCTCATAAGATATAATCAGATCTATGAGAGTAAAATACTTGATTTAGTAATCTAGACCGGCATGATAATCTCTTGTTTATGTGGTGTACAATATAGTACTCATAGACAATAACACACTAAATGTTGTGGGGATATGTCGATAATAAGCCTGTTCCAAGCACAAATTTTACGTATAGTATTGAGCCGCAACTAAATTCACATATATTCAATATAATACTTTTCTATCGATACAAAATGATGATTAGCCAAAATGAACTGATGACAAGCATAAAACATGCGATACATTTATATAATCCGGGATATAAGTATATACGTTATAACATTGGCAATACAAACAATGCAAAAGTGCAGGCTTACATAGAAACGTGCCTAGTGCACGTGTTGCCTACATCATAACATATAATAAACAGGCCAATGCTTGTATACGACTCTAGACATTGACAGGCAAACTTTTATACACCTTTAAGCTTTTGTATATTTACTGATTTTATAATTATCTATAGAAAAGATGCTAGATTCAATTACTGATAGTACAGACTATTGCATACTTGTATACACCCTTAAGATTGAGTATTATACATTTCTGAAGTTTTATATAGTCAAGAAAAAAATAGCAAAAACTAATTTGGTAGGAAATTTAAAAGATGTGAATAAAATTGTGTCTCAGTTTGAAACCAGTCGCGTTATGTTGTGATTTTTGCATAAAGTAACAACTTAAATCCTGTTTTTAATAGTGTTTGGCACCATATGTTACCTGGGTTTTCGTTCAAACTTATCTAAACCGCCAGTGCGAGTCACACATGACATCTAAACTTCAAACCAGTGCCGTGATCCTTTGTCATCTAATGAACAAAACAAACGTAAATAAAGTCGACCTTACTTTCAAATTGACCAAGCAGTTAACAAAGCGTGGGACTAAATAGTTGCTTCAAAACTGGCAAAACTTTGAAATGTGATGGCAGAAAGAAAGAACATGTAAACCCACACCAAGAAGAAAACAGTCAGGACCGACGATTATTCTTTAGTATTTTGAGAGAAGCAATTTGGAGAATTCTAGTATATATACATGTTCAAAAAAACATTGAAATAACGTCGGTATTTCGGTATTTCGCCGCAAGGTATGAATGTCGATTGTATAGAGTAGTTTTAATATTTTATAATTAATGGTATGTAAAATACATACATTATGAACATGTTCATTTAACACTTTTATTTCAACTTACACATTTTTATTTCTGCAAAGACATACAGCCACCGGAACCTTTTATGAAATGTGACCTTAACTGAGCAACACCAAATGTAAATCAAAATACTTAAACTCTTAACGTTTTCAATATTTGATAACGATTGAGGTAATCAAGTTAAGATAGCATAATACTGCCATAGTCGTTCCTTGTGCCGACTTGTCGATCCAAGGCGGTAACTATTGGTTTTATACTTGTTATGAGTAATGGCTCGTCTCCGTGTTTGTTTGTGTGTGGGCGTTGTGGTTTTTTGTTTGTTAGTTTTTGCTTTCTTTTGCATTGACTTTGTATGAATGTGTTTAGTTATAATCTATATTTTATTATTATGGTAAAGCATGTACTAACTTTTGCAAACTTTAAATATAATACGCATAACATGTTTAACACACATATCAAATCCTGCATAATTCCACCTTTATTCGTGACTTAAAACTAATGCATGACACTTTCCAACAACTACAACAAACTCACTGTCGTATTACAAAACTACACGGAAGTAAATATACCGCAGTGTGTACTCAACTTAATCAAAACGACATGAGTATATAGATCTTTGGTCACTGACAATTCTTCTGTTAAACAGTCGAACTAAATGTGGTATTCAAAATATGGCTCGCAGCATCATAAAGTATTCCTAAAACATGGCCAGCAATGTTCATATTTGGAAATGATAATGTCCCATAAGTTTTTGTGTGATCAGTATGATTTGTTTGATTTAAAGTTCACTTGTCACTATCTAAATACATATGTAATGATCTATTTTGTTATTTGTTTTGACCTTTTCCCGTGCATCCAAAGAAAATTCGTTACTACATACCATTTAAACAAAAATGAACACGTGGTATCCAAAAGTTTGTATCCTATTTCTTATCTCAAACAAGTAGATATTGTTACCTTAAAGATCCTGCAAAATGCTGTTTACTGTTTTTTCATATTTAAGTGCAATGCGAAGCATAACACTCCACTTGTCATTTCAAACATGTATTTCCTATCTGAGCCACGCTGCACATTTTAATACTAAGAAATCACGTGACTACCTTCTTTTGAGATTACGATATATCATCATTCTGGTAATTCGGTGATAAGTCGATATTTGTGTTTAGCAGTTATTCCCAGCGTGCTGAAAAAAGTCGAAGAGAATTGGCATTTACTGTGGCCTTTAATGATTTGTACAGTTATTTTAAGATGTGTACAGTATAACAATTGCAATAGTGATCAACGATGTCTTCAAGTGACCTTTTGACAAATGCGTTCAAATCGTAGATTGAAAATGTTTTTAAATTTTAGAAAATATAACATATTCTAGTCAAACCCATATATCCTTTTCTTTGATAAATGGCCATATAATTACATGCGACACTCGTAGAATTTGGGTTAACATAAGAGTAATTCGGATCGCATTGTGTAATTTGGGCTGTGGACCTTAAGAGATGTGAACAGTAATACTCATTTTCATAATATATGCACACACACATTTCTTTCACATTTGATTACAATTCATTTTATTCAGATAACATACAGGTCAATCTAGTCGAGTGAATAGGTAAAACAGTTGAAGAAATTCAAATTTTAACAACCTCTAGACAAAGGCAAAGAGGGCAAATGTAAAAGTGACAAAAACATAGAGACGAGACATAACACACAAACAGAAAAAAAAACAACAGCAGCAGTTAACGCCTTTGAACGGTCAGTCGTCAAAAGGACCGACTGGGGTGCCTAATCCTGTTTTGTGGAGAACTCCAACCTCGCACTTCCTGAAGGTGTTTCTATCAAACAAACAGGGGAAATAAAATATACTTAAAGCGAGACAACTAACAGTACGCATCTGCATCGAAAATTAAAATTAACTCATATTCAGACAAAATGTCTGGTTATATAATCAACTATCAACACATGCGCAATATGTACAGCAGATAAAATCCTCAGCAACCTAAAAGTTTCCAGTAAGACAGTAGTTTGAAATAATTAAACTGCGCATGCGATCACCTATAAAAAGAACACTTTATTGACGTCATAAAAAGCCATATAAAGGTATGGACGAATTTACTGAACAGACAACATAAATGATAATAATACTGAACTTATTGCATTTCGGAATACCGTCCCATTAATGGATAACTGACATAATAACCAATAAATGTGCCGTCATATTTTAATATATGGGGACATCTGCATTCCTTAAACACCGACTTTATCATGGACAAATGCAAACGAAAATTAGTTTCCACAAGCAAAGAAAAGTTAATTGACAAAATTATTTAAATGTAACTTATACATGGCTAGACAAATTACGGTATTATTCTGAAATATTGAACACCACATCAGTGATACAATAAACACGTTTGAAATCATGACTGTAGATTTTTTTTTATTAAAATATTCGGTAAAATGACCATATTGCTTTAGATGTAATTCTCAGAATGCCAGCTTGTATTATGATTATATTGGATGTTTTCAATGCAAAAGTCATATATGCCTGTAGACAGATAATAATCTTTTTGATGTAAATTGCCATTATAGTTTCGCTTATACGTGTATTAATAACGATGCAGGCCATGTCAAAATTGGGTACACTTCTTTAAGCGATAGTTGCTTGTCTGTAAAACACAGAAATAGAGGGTGGGGGTGTGGGCGGGGGGGGGGGGGGTGGTAATAATACTTCTCCTCGTTGCAACACTTACTTATATTTAATAAGGAAATATGACCTATGAGCATTGCGACACATACCAATATTGGATAAAGCCCAGGACAAAACTATTCACTCGCAAACCAAATGTAACAGTAAGAACACATCTGTGATGAGTCATTAAACAAAAGGAGAAAACCCAACAGTTACCGCCTCGGAACCGTCAGTCGGCAAAAGGAACTGACTTAGGGGTGCTTAAACTTATTTAATAGAGAATTTACCTCGAACCTCCTGATGAGTTTCTTAAATGCATTTAATGAAAAGATAACCGAACTATTTGAATAAAAAATGCCCAGGCGCTGAGACAAGTTATGAAGTCATTACAAGATAGTAGTTATTTAAAAATAGTGTCCATGTAGTAATTAGAAGAGACAACCATTAGAAGAACTACACGAACTTGTTTATTGTAAATAAAATATTTATTTTTTTATGAATCAAGAAAAAAACAACACCAAAACCCAGATAATAAGTGTAAATATTTGCCAATTATTGTATTAGTTTGTTAAAGTTCTTCTAAGTGTGCTATCAATTAAGCTGTCTTGCATAACTCTGAATCTTAAAAATATACTTCTTTTTATGCAATTCAGGGTCAGTGTAAATACAGTTATCGGCTAGACTTAAGGCTAGACTTAAAGGTTGTGTTATAGAAATATTCCAAAACTAACACATGTACTATGTTAATGAAATGAATGTTTATTTTTCAGTGAATTTGTCTACATCGTTGCAGTCTCAGGAATTAAAGAAATGTCAGCGAAAATGTAAACATTTGCCCTGATTGTTTGTTGACTAATCAACAAAGTAAAGGTGTACAAACACGCAACCACCTTCCTCAGAGGTAAGCCAATCAATTATAGCTGCAACATTGAGCTTGGGGTCAGATAATTGCTTTATAATTTGCCATTTTTTGCACGTGATTACAGAAAGAAAAAAGTAAAGTCGCATTGATAAATCAGGAAAACAGTCAGGACAGACAATACTGCTTTAAGATAGCCTGAATTCTTAAGTACTCAATTGATATTCCTACTATTTTTAAGTCCACAAATAAATCAAATCCACATAATCGCTTGCACTAACATAGCTTTTCCTACAAAGTTTAACATTATTACGGTTTAAAAGACAATATTGACATGTGCAACAACTACGCGATGTTTTTTCTTTTCTAAACTTACGTACATAGAAATAGGCGTACTGATTTTTCCAGACCCAAACAAAAAAAGGTAAAGCAAACGTATCGATGAACCCATGTATGTAGACGTTGTATAACAGGTACATCAATCTAAATGATTTTTCCTACCTTATTGTTCTCTAAAAAAGCACCAACATACACGCTCTCTACATTAATACTTTTTACTACTAGTCGATTATAGTTTTCTCTTGTACTGGACGACTAAAATACTGTACTGTCCCATGTATAATTATCCAAGATACCCGTTTATTATAAAACTTTCTCACTGATAGTGGTCAATAAAACATATATTAATGTATTTAATTTACATATACAATAATAATTAATCATGTATCTTGACAGTACTTTCATAACATAATAACCCTAATTGTCAGTTACATGTATACAGATTCAAACAAGTAGAGCAGTCTTGTTATAATATGAGCACCGCTGACAAAGAGGGTTATTTAAACAAAACATATTTGAGATTGATTGTTATGATTTAAGACTGGAAACTGAAAACGTCACACTCAAAGGTGCAAGTGTAGCTAACTGACTGGCTTGTCAAATATCTTCCTCTGCAGTTTAAGATTAACGCATTTTCAGTCATTTTGCCGGTAAGTTATTACTTTCGTATAACTAAATAAAAGTTACTCATATACCCCTAAGACAAATAACGCGTGTCAGTTAACATTTAGAAAGACTGGCTTATGGTAATTGTTAATTGTACGCCACATAACAAGTCACTCATTTGTGAAAACTTTAAGCGATTTAACAACTGCCGTGTCGAAACCCAACAAGGAAGTAAATAAACCACTCTGTGTACGCATCTTAATCTACAAGACATTGCTGTGGTACTTAATGATAAGTCTTTCGTTATAAGTCGCTATAAATATATGACTCATTATATGGCTCGTCGCCTCCGAAAGTTTTCCTGTAACACGATCGCTTTTATTTCTATTTAACGTCTCCCGGACTTTAACATGTTCATCACATGTGTGTTTTTAAATCACACGCATAACTTACATTAAAATATTTCCCTATATTGTCGGTTGGCCAGTATAATGAAGAAAACATCCGATGAGTCTCATTGTATCCAGTAAACAACGTGCAACAATTCGAACGACTGGTGCCAAAATACATATTTTGTTGTCTGGGTTCTTAAAAACTTATTTGCCAGACCAAGAAAATAATACAAATCTTGTTAATTAATGTCACACAAAATCCACATATATTGTTGTTCGTGAGACATTTGGAAAATAAAATGTATTCCGATTTTAGCAAATAAAGGAAAGTCTTCTAATCAAACCCATATAGCTTTGTGTTCGAAAATGTGCTGTTATAAATATATGCGACAGTCGCACGTATTGGTTTATATAAGAAAAGTATTGGGATATGTCTTAAGCTATTCTTACTGTAATATAACGTGTCTTAATGAGCACGCGTACTGGTCTATATGAATGCCAATCTGGTAACTAATGCAATGATTCAAGACATTCATAGTTTGAGAAAGAGTATTTCACAGTTAAACTGCTTTTCTCTCGATTCAGATAAGTACCTTATACGTTATCTGGACCAATGCCCACACATGCATTATTCTGATACTTTTACAATTCATCGAAATACTACATATTCAACCTCTATGTGGTGCATTTTTGTTTCGTTTATTCAAGTGATTTAATACAAATGACATATTTAATTGACATAACTCCCGTTTAACCTCAAGGAGGTGGCAAATTCGGCCTCAACACACATTGGAGCTTCGTTAGTACCCATTAGGTAGTAGTTCCAATGTATTCAAATTTGATTTTCCTTTCTTTAATAAAGCTTTGTTTGTTTTTCAAAATTAGTAAGAACATATATCGCTGCGTACGTAATTTCTACCCCAAAGTACAATGGAGTTAGGCTTCGTCAAATGACCGTATACACGGACGTTAATGGCTGGGTAGGTGTGCATCTGCAAGTAACTACATTTCTCCAAACTTTAATGTGTTCATACATGTGAACATATTTTACTGTCTCGTTAGTGGTTCTTTTTAAATAAAAGCGCTCAACTGCTTTTCTGGATGATTACAAACAAATGAAACGGAAACATTTGCACCCTCTGGGTCTTTGGATTGCCAAAATACAGTGCAAACAGTTATATAACCACAGTGATTAAACCGACTTTTGATTGCACTAACGTATGTAGTACTAAAACAACACGCTGCATATAATTTATACGGATCCATAAGACAGTACTTTTATTAATTGTTTACAGTAAATTATCTCGACTATACCGATTATATAAAAACAATTGATTGCAATCGCACATAGCAATATACAAAATAAAACGAAAGTACAAATACCGCGTCCCCTAATATGCTACAATATGCTACAATATATGTGATCAAAGGAAAACATGTTTGATTAGTACGAAATCGTCGTAATTGATGTTAATTGTATGAAATTTATATTGACGTTTGACGTTCTGTTTATTCAGCCATTTCAATCTTTTTAATACTGATACTTGTTTATTCTAGTAAATGTGTGACTGTAATACGATTCAATATATAAAGGGAACCATTTTTAACGCCAGAATATATACAAGTGGTATGCGTTGTTTTAGAGGATATTTTACTGTAATAAATAATCTTAGAATATGTATATGTATAAAGATATATACAGATGTAAAAGACAATAATATTAAGCAGGAAAACGAGGACAACAGAACATACAAACCATGTTTGTTGTTTATAAGATTTGAAAATTGGGATTATTTATGAAATGCGCGAACCACTGATATCCAGTACATGCATGTTTTACACTCAATATCATTGCTCTGATATTTTATAATCATACTGCCGAAGTCCAGCTAATTATTGGTGAAAGGACGCCTCAGACATATACCTAAGAGTCATCTGCGAACCACAGGTCAGCTAGAAGTTATAACATCTATCGCGCCTGTCAGGATTCGAACCGACCCGTTGCATTGATTAGGACTTTGAACGCAATCACTCGGTCAAACGTGCTCTGACTTACAACTTGGTTTAATGATGTGTTTATTTTTAACTCCATGTTTCTCTATTTCATTTTCCTTGTGATTTTTTTTAAATAATGTTTATCAATATTTTTTGGAAAAGGTACAGTCCGTTAAAGTATATTATTAAATTAAAAAGGGGCTTTCTTGTGTTTGTGTTTATACTTTTTAATTATTTTATATTGTACATGTGTATACTCTTGACAAATGTTTTAATTATGCTATTTAACAACAGTTAAATGAAGCTATATAATCTATTGTTCATTTTCGTGTTTTATTTTATAATTTTCTTATGTTTTTTGCAAGCCATGTAAACTTACTGAAGGCTGATCTCATATTTGACCATGAATTTCGTCGTTGTCATCATCATCATCATCAACAGCAATATTATCAGCATCATTATAATCATTATTACCATCATTATCAACGACGAGCGAAACCACCCACCGCAAGCATAATTCAAGCTCTCAGACATTCATCCTATTTCTAATAAATCAATTGACATCAACCATTCGCAGGTTTGTTTTCAAGTTGCCAATACTGACGTATATATTTCTATTCAGCTTCATGTCAAAAGTGGGAAGAAACAACATGATAGATTATTATTGTTGAGAATAATACAGTTGTGCATATGTATTTTGATTCATTGTCCGCAAATTCTCTCGTGCTGAATAACAAGGACATGTAGTATTTTTTACCAAGTCTGAGCAGTTTGTCTTAGTACGCGTGCAAACAGCTGACAGTAAATAATGTAGAATACATCTGAGTTTAGAGCTGCAGCAGGTGTTGGGTCTAATAAGAATATAAATAAGGACACTGGAAGTTTATTTTTATTTTTTTTAGTAAAAGAATATTCACTCGCAATCTATGATGGTATTTCAAATGGACACACACACACACACACACACACACATATATTCTTAAAATAGCAATTTCTAGGGGTAAGTATTGGGGGAAATGGATATAAAATCATGGCAAGAAGAAAGTTACAATTAAACCTACAAACATATTGTTTACAGAATCATATATATATTTTTTCAATATTATCTATATGTTTTATACATTATTACCATTATAACATTAATATCAAATACACAGGTGTAAAAATATATACACAAGTAAGAATATATGACAAATTCCTATGAGCATTGCAACATGTACCAACATTTGAAAAGGCACAGGACAGTCGTACTCATATGCAAGCCAAATGTAAAAGTAAGAAAAAATCTGTGGTGAGTCATTTAGCAAAAAGAGCAAACACGATAGTTATCTCTTTGGAGCTGTCAGTCGGCAATATGGACCGACTGGGTTGCTTAAACCGGTTTCACAGAGCTTTACCATCGCATTTCCTGCTGGGTTTCTCAAATGCAATCAATGAAGATAACCGCTCTATTTGAATAAAAAGTGTCCAAGCGCTGATCTTATCACTGATTAGTTACAACGAAAGTAGAAACGTCATTGAAAAATCGTGAAAACATGGTGTTTTGGAGAAAGACAGATATTATTTCGATAAGAAAAACTACGCAAAAAAGAGTCGATTATAAATGAAAATAACTTGTTGAATCAAGAATTGGATAAATATAAATGGCTCCATGTACACATATATATGAACATGCATAATTAAATGTATTTACCGGTACACATATATTGGTACGTGTACAACACTCAGATAAGCATCAACTCATACACAAAAGCCTATATGCATTTATCTTATATGATATGATAGTTTATTTCAAATCCAGAAGGCCATTAGGCCCATGTGACAACAGTTTACAATTTACAAATGAAATTGTTTAAGCCTATTTATATTGAACAACTCGTTCTTAAATATTCAGTAGATAATATAAACAGGGATCCTTATTAGTGATGTGAAGTTTTGCATAAAAATAAGACATTTCAGGTTACATTGTTCGTCTCAATATAGACTTTATTTTAATGACGTCACAACTTTCGTTGTAATGCCGTAATAACTTACCGCTAAAAGTAAGTCGTCACGTGGGTTTTGTTTAAAAATGATATGTTTCTATTTACTGCTTACATTTGGAAAATCCTTCTGAAAGCGCGAGGTAAGAGCTCTGCAAAACCTTGTTCAGAACTCCATATTAGCCCTTTTGCCGACTGACCATCTTAAGGCGGTAACTGCTGGATTTACATCATTTTATATGTATCATTTCGTTTGTTCGTAATCATTCCGTTTTAATGGCGTGTGAATACCTTTTCTTCCGTACAAATTCATATTTTAATATATGTAGCAATGCTCATAGGACCTTGTCTTATTTTATTATTACCATTTGTAATGTTTAGCATTTTTATTTGTCAGCAAAATGTTTAAAAAAACTCAAATATTAAATAAATATTCATGACGTTTAAAGACATTATGACGAATTTTGCTAGATGCATCTCTATCACTAACAATATATGTGTTTCCTAAACAAGGTCATGCATGATTATTGATTTGTCTTTCCTTTATGCGACTTAAATTAGATGTCATTATACACCACAACAGTTTTCATACTTGTAATAATTGGAGTAAAATTTGGTTTTGATAAATGCACTGAGGTATAAATTTATATGTGTGTGTGTAAGCCGTTAAAAGACACGTTTCTTTCTCAATCTGGAGATCTAACACTTAGTGACATATGTTCAATTTGAATTAGTCACGTTGCGATAATAAATAAAATCCAAGAGTCGACCATCTTATAAGGGTCTCCCAATTTCAATCGCCCATCACCAGGAAAAGGAAGGCCAATGGAATAAATGGGATCAAAATCTGGCTGTCAAAGTTAACATTGAATTCAACTAAGATGTGTATTAAGCTATAATGACTGTGGTATACATAACCCATAATTACATAACATTACAGTTTAAAAAAAAAAAAAATATTTAAAAAAATATTTAAGCTTATTATTATTCACATATTTAAAGCTGTCCACTTTAGCCAGCTAATAAAATGGAGACAACAACATAATACAATTTATGTAATGTGTTAGAAAGCGTATTTAGTACCATTCAAACTTTCTTTCTACTGTAAAGCAATCCTATGCTCTACCAAAATACGTCACTGAACTTTGAAACATTAAATTGTATTGTTATATTACATATTGCAACCATTTTAGTGTTTTTACATAACCTCCGTAATCATCATACTATCATTTGAAGTCAGAGCCAAGAATACACTCTACCAGATACTAATAAATTAACTGTCTTCAATTGCAATTCATTTCGATTTCCTGAACCATCCCTTATGTTTCTCAAAACAACTATCTTCAATGTTACACAAAGGAAAGTACTTAAACAAAATACACTCATGTAAAGAGGAGATAACGATGATATATTTTATACTACGGAAGTCGTTGAGAATAAACAATTAAAACACTGAGTTCTTTTCCCAGGATTTAAACAATAATCTTGAACATCTTTTTATGACTGTGATTTCACAGCAGTGACCCTAAGTTAAATAAAATGATGTATAAACCATACTATGAGAGATAAAGGGCACGTAACAAAAGAAAATATAACCCGATAAACCGCAGTTCACAAAGAACACGTATTGTCCCGGTTAGTATCAGTTTTATTTATTCATCTTTAACATACTAAAGAAATTCACTTGAACATTTGCCAGTGAAGTCATTAAGGTCAAAAAGGTCGTGTCAGAGGTCATATTTAAGTGTATTCCCTATAACTGGTTTCTCATGCTTTATCGTATCTTAAGAATGTGGACATTTTTAGTGGTATTTAACCAGACTTTGCATCTCATGGAAGTGTGTCCCGCATACAATTTATAATTGTAACCTTGAAGTTAAGGTCTGGTCAAAGATCAGTCACTGTAAATGCCCACCCAAGTTGAAGTTTGTATATCTAATATAGGATATATGCAGATTCCAGTGATAATTATCGTATACTTATATATTATTATATAACTTGTATCTGTTTTATTTTATACATTACAAGTGACAAAATGTTTATCATCAGTGTTTTTTTTTTCTTCGAAATAACATGTTATTATCTTGGTATATGTCAGCAGGCCTTTATAAGCCTTTCAGTTAATAAGGCCGGATCGAATGATTGGTCAATCGGTATTGCTTTGTTTAGTTGCATTAACTGCCTGTTTTGCATTAGTTTATTACCTTAGTTACTTCGAACAATTGAGAGTAATATGACTTTAATAACGAGAGCGAGAGGACGATAGCTCTATCAAAAGCGATGCTTATAGGATAGGTTATACTACTCTGTTCAGTCATTTTATTGTATTCTAATTGTGCAAAACTATCTTATTTTATTTCTCAACTAATAATGTATGACACACATTTCGGAAATCGGCCAATATAGAAATATTTATAAATACATAAAAAACATTGTTGGGGGCTAATTAAAATTATTGTAAAACCATCTTTTCTAGCGCATTGAATCAGCCCTCGTTGGAATGTAGACTAGGCATGCAGTATGTGTTGAATGGCTTATGTAAATAGGGCAGATTGCAATACATGTCAAAAATATTAGGACGACAAACAAGCCAGTTGTCATTGAAAAGAAAAGTCTCTTGATTGCCAACATAAATATTATTTACCAAGGGGATTAGCCCGATTTTTTACTATTTGAAATCCCCCCAAAAAGTAAAAACAAGCATACTTACAATGTATACGAATCGGTTAAACAATTGCCGTATTAAAACCAGACGTGGAAGTGAATACAAGGCACAATGAAGTCAGTCCTATCTTCACAACTGTTCTTCATAATGTAAACAGGCGTACGGCCACTTATCCGCCGACGCGTATACCATATTCATACAAGGAAGTCAAATCGAGGATAGGAAGTCAACTATTAACTGGCAACAATAACCCAAACGGGATGTTTATGGCACGTTTAGTTTGCTTTTATTAGTCAAAGAACTTAGCTTTGATAAGTAAAATATCCATGCTCGACACCATCGCTATTTTCTGAGACACTAAAATAAGTATTTGTTCCATTAATTACAGGATAAATTCTGAATTCGTGAATTATGTCAGCCGATCCCTAATACATAGACTATCGTTTATAACACACATTTTACTGAGTTTCTTCTTTTCACGTACAACAAGAATGAAAACAACATTACATCATATTTTATACAGATCTAGGTTATTGTTTAAGTGGTTACTCTCAGTATGTGACTCCTGTATATTAAACCAAGTTTTATTATAATATAATTGTCAATACACGTTTAAATTATGCATTTGCGTTCAAACTGTAGAATAATGTATGCTTCTAAAATGCTCCATGTTTGCAACTGCTTAATGAACAGCTAATTAACAACTATTTCAATATAAATTAACCTGCTCAGGGTTCATAAATCATTATAAACCGGCTAATTGCTTACCGAGTATTGGTCTGCTATTTTATATTATTGTTATAATGTGTGTCCGTTTATCCTTTGCTTAACAGTATTTACCATGATAGCTTCTCTATCTATATATGTGTTCTATAACAAATGCCAACATAATGCCAAAGAAAGATGGATTGAAATCTATTACGACAGTTTTACTGTGCTATAGTAGCATCAATGTAACTTGCATTAAAGAATAGAACATTTATGTCATTGTCAAAATATTATTGCCAACATATCCTTAGTAATTGTTGATATGATATAATATTGTTGTTATTATTGTCATCGCTTAAGCTAAATTATTTCAAACTAATCTTTCATAAGGCAGTTTTAGGTTGCCGAGGCTTTTCTCTCCTGTACTTTTTGTGCATATGTTTATAGTTTAATTTATTACTAGTTATGTTATCTATATATTAGTTCATTGTATTTGTCATAAATCCCGATGCAGTTTTTTACTGTAAGATGTCTCACTTAGGGATATGTTTATGTACACAGATTGTATGATAGATAAAGCTTCAGAAAATGCGATGTTGGAGCGCTACACAAACAAGGTTCAAGCACTCCAGTCGGTCCTTTTGCTAACAGAGCTTTTCAGGGCGGTAACTGTTGTGTTTTATTATCTGTGCTTATTATGTCTCGTCTCTGTGTTTTTGTCACATTTACATTTACCCTGTTTGCTTTTGTTTAGTGGTAGATTATATTTAAATATATCTAGTAATTTTGACCTTTTGTTATTAACTACGGCAACACAAGATAAACTATAACGAGAAAGAGGAAGTTTATAGATTGCAAACACTGACAAACAGGGAAAAGGGATTTACGACATGCAATTAAAACTACTTGAACCACTTACCACTGTTTTCCTTCATCTCATTTCGGATGCGTAGGTTTAAAATCACTTAGCTTATCACTTTACGTAAGCCGAACTAATGTTGATTTTACTCCGATGCTAATGTTATTGTTTTTAATGGCGTTTGTTATTTTCTTTTCTCCTCGACATTATGGCATGGCTTACATTGGCTAGAGATAGACAGTGATCCACTGAAATTTAACTGTTGTTCCGTCTTCAAAATACATGGACTGTTATTTCTCTTTAGTAAACAAATGTTTCCTTATATTTTGTAGTAAAGTAAAACACTTCATGGGATTATTCAGCAAACGAACCACATACTGACAACATTAGGAACGTAAAAAAAACATGTTACAATCAGTAGCAAATTAAACACAGTCTTCCTACATACACAATTAATTCGAAATAAAAAACACTGTAAACTATCAAGAAACATTATAAAACCAAAAAAAAAAAGCTTCATGAATCAGAGTACACAAACGAAAAAGGGGCCATGACCTTTACCGAAGATCCATCCATACAGTTCAAATAATGAACCAGATTGAATTGACATAATTAAATCTCTGTTAATAATTTGCCATGGGTGATTTAATATCATAGGCGTCTTGTTCAAGCAAGTGGTGTTGCTATGTTAAGGCATATATGCAGGATTTTGCTAAAACAGTTTGTGCAACAATATCAAAAATATATCTATCAATATCGATCTCACAACCTTAAATCTGCAGATACACATGAGTGGCTATTATACTGACTTAGTTTATCACTGTCTACCCAAGCGCTAAGCACAATCAATACTTATAGGTTTACTTCATATATTAAAACAAGTTGAAATCATTAGAAACATTACTTACTTATGGCATGGTGTGTTAAATTGTCGATGCAAAATATCTGCTTAAATATCTGTTGTATAGGCTGTTGACTGGACATGGTAGCGTAGTCGGTAGAGTGTCGATGAACGGCAAGCTCCCGTTTCAAGCCCGAAACGCCTACGTCGTTAAAAATGGTATTGATAATGCTCCCTTTCTTCAATTGTACACCAGCTTCTGATAACGGAAATACTGTTGGTTGTACGATAATCCCAACAAATAGACAACAACAAACAAAAGACTTGTAACGTGTAAAATGACTCACCCAGATACATTTAGAGACACGTACACTTATGTTGTACAAGACTTGATCAGCTGCCGTAGTAGGCCAATAAAACGGCAAACTAATACTTACATGTATTGTATTACTGCCGGGAACAAAAATATCTAACCTTAAAACATCTAAAACTATATAAAATTACCGAACAACTATACTTCATCGTAAACATTTCCGTATGGTTAAGTGTTTATTAATTATGTCATGAAAATATGCCTTAAACGTCTTAAGAGATTGCTTGAACTAGCATGTCAACGGAAAGGCTTAGTCTTCATCTCACAATTCTTACATCGGTTAAATTTTAGTACGGTACAGTGACCACTTTAGTTTCAACTCAAATATCACGTGAGCATACTATACTTGTCTACATCGACATCTGTGTCAGTATAAAACAAATGATGAAATGTAATCTTATTCATCGTTGAATGTGGTATCATAGACTTTATGATATAATGTCTTGTTTTGAGAAGTATCTGCATAGTTTTTGTTAATTATTTCAAATTATATACATAAGCTTAGGTATTTCTGCTTAAATAACAAAGTCTACATCAGAGTAGGTTACCCGAATGATGATATAACGTGATCTCAAAAGTAATTGTACTTTTTTCAAAATATCTCACTGGACAGAGAGCTTAGAAAGTATATAAATGTATATAAATGCATTGTACAAAACATTGAGTGGGGTATCATGCTTCGCTTATCACAGGAAGATTTAGAACAATAATAAGCATCATTTTTGCCGGATTTTTTGAGGATTGTAATGTTATTCGAAAAGAAAATTGTATTTAAATTGCAGGTACCACATTTGAAATATGCTTTTTGATGAAATGTTTTAGCAAAATGAAGGAATACGCAAGGTTCCACATATTTTCATTACCAGGTCGTAAGTTATACAACTAATGCAATCAGACATTTTTATTACAAGACAGGTATAATACAATCAGTTAATGATCAACCCACACATTTTATAAACATATCCTAATATCTGCAACTAATGAACACACTTAATATTATTCCCATATCGTAATATCACTAACTAACGAATCCAAACATTTTACAACCGGATCTTAATACCATTAATTAATGAAACCACATATTTTATAACCATATCGTAATATCAGTAACTAATGAACCCACACATTTTATAACCGGATTGTAATATAAGTAACTACTGAACTCAGTTCCACCAATTATTCATTAACATGCTGATTTTAATACTAGTCCGTTATATCAGTTTCGAATAAGGATTAACATAACAATTTCAATTCTATTCAAAGTTCAGACACTTTGCGAAGCATTTACGGTAAGGTACGGATAATTGGTTCTGGACATGTACCAGAATAATATAGATACTAATACACGGAGTCTCGTCGAAGTCCCGACTTAAACAATAACACTTCATACAGACATGGCTTCAAATTGTCATTATAGTGACTTTATTATTAAGTTAAAATGATTAATACAAAGATGGACCTTTTATACACATATACACGTGGTATAATCTCTCATATCTTCTAAAGGGAAGATCCGAAACATGATTTAGAAAAAAAGGAAAACCCTTGTCGGCAAGTTTATGATTTTCGGAACAAATAAACCACACTCTCAGTCTCGTGTATGTGTTTGTTATTTAAATGTCTTTGTTCGGCAAGGCTTTGAAGTACACTTAACACATATCTATGATAACATAACCTTGGTTGTCCCTTAGTGTATTGTCCCAGGTTAAAGAGAGGGTCAAACAAATGCTGTTAACTACGGTAAAATTACAACATGCAACACCAAATGCAACATCTTTGCTGTATTGAGTATAAATGGCGATGCTTTGGAGATCGGTGCCTCTTATGAAATAATTGTTATGGGGAGCTGTAAAAAACGAAATCGCAGCTGTCCCTTTTTTGGCACTGTAGCTTGCAACAATAATGTGTAGCCTGTCATTATAAACAATACCTGTCATTTATAGGAATTCGCAGCGAAGTATTGTTTAAAAATGGAAACTGAGGATGCCCGTGTTAGCTATGCATCTTGTAAATACATATACAGCAGAGAACAAGAAAACAAAGTAGCAAGTGCTATGTTTCCCATCAGATTTATTTTTCCTTACTGTCTTACGTTCATGCAATTAATCTCCAGCGCAAGACAGTGTTTCTTTCCAGGAAAGTCATCTCCTTGTTTAAAGCGTACGCTGTCTACGGCGCCTCGGATGTCTCAGCGTAGCAGTTTTCTATTAAATCCGTTTCTGCATGGCGTTTACTGAAGGATAAACACACATGTATTGGCGCTGTTTTAATGAAGCCCATACGGTGAAAACAATGCTTTTAAATAAGTGTTTGTCAGCAGAACAAACAAATCAAGACACCATACACTATTTGCCGTTTAAAGTTATATATTTAATATGGAAGATGAAACACTCCTCTCTGTTCCCATACATACACAATAAACAAACAATCGGTTATAAATGCCCGCGCCATGGCTTATTTATAATTTAAGATAATTACAGTAACGCGTAACAACTTATAAGACATGAATACACATACCAGACGAGAAATAACATCCGTCCAGGCCTTCCGCACAAGTATGTCGCTCATCAAAACTCATTTAAAATAAGAGTTGCATGAAATCATTTTCAAAACTTATACTACAAAAAAAGTCCTTGATCACGACTATCATCAGTCTGATCTGCCTGTCAATATATTGTTAAAGGGAGATATTAACATGTTTTCCTTTTGTTTTCTTTTTTTTGTGTTGTTCATACCATAGTTCTTTTATTCATATAATATATTCAATGACAGTATAATAAGACAAAGGGATTTAATGTGGAGACATTGAAGGTCATTGTATAAGGTCATTGTATAAGTACTTTCTTGATCTAAGACGACATTTGTCTCTACGAAGCACTGAAGACTGACGAGAAGGCACATTTAGAGGAAGGAGGATAAACATCAAGTTGTCCTAATAGCAACGTAAGTGGCTGGAATAACCTACGTTCTTATACTCCACTCTAGAGACAATTATCTACTTCATATTTTCTAAACTTAGTCCGAGATAAGTGTTCCTAATTATAAAGACTCTCTTCTTAGCGACAAAGCTACATTCTATGCAGATATTATGTTTTATTGTTTACTCTTTATTTTATTTTATTGTATTTTTTTAATATTTAGTACACTGCTTATCTTTTAAAGGTCAGTGTTAAACTTACCGTAACAGCACGGTAACGTTGTGTAAAACAACACATTTTAAACACTTTCGGAAATATCTTAAGCGTCTTTGTTCAATTAATTTGTTCTCAAACTATGTTTGCAAACTAAGATGAAATAATCAGTCATATTTTTCAGTGCCGTGTAAATGCGTATCTCCGTTGGGCTCTAGATTAAAATGTAGTATAAATCATATTATAAGGACACGCTGATAGAAAACAGTTAAAGGCACCAGCTAATGCCAGTATGATATTAACAACATACCAATTTCACGTGTTATTTGCATGAAACGTTTTCGCAGACGCGATTGTCTGTGAATATTATATAATAATTTAAAACTAAAACTAATGCACTGTTGTTTTAAAAAGCACGAATGCTATGAGAAACAATCTTGATAAGCCCGCCATTAGGCAGGGCGCTTACTTAAGGTAGTTGACGTTTAATTTGACGTCAGCACAGTGCTGTAGTATACCGTCATTGACTTCGTTTTATTATAGTTTGATTAATTCAACAGCTTAGCAAGTAAACCTCTGGTAAAGGGTTTTCTGTAAAAATAACGTCAGAAACAAATGTAAGTGTATATTCTATTCAAGCAAGTTTTGTATGAATTGCAATGTCATTGTTTTGGGGAATGTGAAAAAAAAAATCCAATCAGTTCCCCACTATCAAACGTAGACACAATCACGGCAACGTTATATTATGAATTACATCATTAACATACATAATATGTATTCTAATTTCAAAGTTAATGAGCTTAATAAGGTATGTGCAATTAAACAATATGGATATTCGTCATCTTAAGAAGGGTACATTTTTATTAACACACGCACGCGCTCGCGCATGCACACACACACACACATACACACACAAATACAACTCCATTATAATTGTATCATGTAGTTGGAAGATCAACATTTTGTTTTGTTCAACAACTTTTCCATTGAATCGACTCGATATTGATTCCTTATATTAGATTTCCTCTTCACAAATGATAGTGATGGTAATTAAAAATATACCTTATTTTTTATCATGACTAGACTGCGTGTAATTCCTTTATTGAAAGTATTTTTTCCTGAGATTACCAATTATTTCACTGTATACATGTGAACAGTGGTTTACATATATGGAGCAAGGAACTGGATTCATTTCATCTGAATAAGTAAAAACTTAAACGAATTGGAGACAAAGGTAAACTAATTCTGGACCAAATATATTTGTCGAATGTTTTGTATTTCTAAGTTATAATGTGTCCGGTTGCATCTGTGTAAACAGCTTCCGAAATTGGACATATTATAGCTCTTAGGTGTGGAGATGTGTAGGTTGAATCGAAATAGGGAATGTCAGTATAACATTTCCGTTAAACATAATTATGCATCAACAGTATCATTCAATACGATTTTAAGAGAAAGAAAATGACTTCAATTATCCTGCCTGATTTGTTTCAAAAACAGGTATCATCATTCTTAATAGCAAGCCATGGTATTCAAGTAGGCTATCGTTTGCAAACAGTGCTATAATGTCAGTTACCAGAATGAAAACAACCTTTCCGCTTATGTGAAGTCCTCAGAGGATGCGTGAACTGTGTTAATCAAGACACTGTTACCTTGCATTAACCATAACGAAACTAACAAGCTAGTCCGAGATGAAACGGCAGCAAGAGCATACACTCCCAGTCATGACTCTCGTATGTTGTATCCCCGCCCAAGCTGTCCATCACGGTTTAGGTAAACACAGAGGGATCTAGCATAGGTTAAAAGGAAAATCTCCAACAGCACACCTATTGTCAATGTACATTCCAAATAACCGCTATCTGTGCAATGTTGTGCTCCTAACATCCACAGTAGATGCCATATTGTAAAATCTGCTCCTGTTTTGTTTACATGACCTTCCCTCAAAACCTTACCTATATTGCAATATAACGGTTGTGTTATTTAGTTTAAGTGTACGTTACTAACAACATATGCATTAAACTGTGACCAAAACTGAATAAACTATACACGTTTGTTTATATTGTCTTAGAACAAAAAATAACCAGGATGTACACGGCGTGGAATAGAACACCAAACCAAGGGAAACAACCTAACAGCACTGAATAAATTGTAGTGCGAATTTGTCTCCCTTATAATCAAATACTTCATGAAGCATTAATTTAAGCACGAAGCTCAAAATATTAGTCACGCAAACTTGACGTATATATTTCCAAAAATGGACACTCCTCGGTGACTAGACACATAGATCATTCTACCTATCAATGTGCATTATCTTAGTTTAATTTTTTGCTTTTTATCAGTTATTACTTGATGTAAGTACAGCAAGCAAATTAAATAAAACAATGACAAAACAACTGAACAGAGACGCACCACAGTGTAAATAGAACAGTAGCAACTAAATAATGAAATATGATGCTTCAGTCTTTATATTTGGCTAACAATTATAATTAATAAAAACATAATGAAAGGTAGTGTGCTGGCCATAAAATTCATTATTTATTTTGACTTTCCATAAGCTTAACTCGAATAAATAAATCATGAAATACAACTGGTTAGACATAATTAGTACATAGTGAAACAAGTAATTAACCGCAAAAGGATGACGCTTAATCAGCTTTACCATTGCGGAATTCATCTACATATAATGCACGCCATATGTGGAAGGAAATGTTATTCCAATGTGCATAGCTTGTATAATGTATTCAGTGCTCTAGACGTTAGCCAGTGATACAGCAAGACGAATCAGTTGTAAACACGTTTACAGTTTTCCGAATATGAACGTAAAAAAACACACCATTCCTCACATGTCAAGGCGTACAGGTAAACATTATTGTAACAAGTAATATGTCCCCTACTTCAAATCGTGATTCTAAATAACTAAACTGTCGACAGAAAACATGTATTTCATTTACACGCAACTTTAAAATGTCAACAAAGAAAATAAATGTACACGTGCGCGTACTAGTATTGATTCGTTCCTTATGCACAGGATACCGTCGATAGGGTCGCAGTCATACATAGAGTAATCTACACATAGTGGGTTTATGCTTTGGCTATAGACGACTTAAATGCAAGGCTTGTGATTAACATTCCTATCAGACTCGTATAATAGCAGTTTCTTTATTTAACACTAGCGTCGTACGCTCTATTTCTAACTAACGCCTCGTTCAGAAACAACACATTGACGTTTGACAGAGTGCTTCTAGATTGAAACAAGGCCTTTCAATTAATGTATCTAGTTTATCTACGCCATATTCTATCACCGATTAAAGGTACAAAAGCAAAATGGTATGTTGGAGAATCTTAATTTGTATTCCTTTATAATCATGACCTTGACTGAACTTGTTCATGGATCAATATATTTCATGATGTATGTGTAGAAGATTTAAGCCACTGCTAGTACGTTGTATAAATGGTTCCACTAAATACGGTCGTATACCACAAATATGCACAACGTCAAACGGCCACCGAAAGGTACATGGCGATCTAGCCAGTAGGAACAATTCAAGCACTCAGACAATCAAGATTCAACGTACAACTCAAAGCCAGCATTCGGACAAGCATAAATCACGTTATCATTTTAAAGTAATATAAATATAAAGTAAAGTAAAAAAATAAAAGTAATATAAAGCAATACACACTTTAACGAATTATACGCAGATTGAAGAAGAATGCCCTTAGTACCCTAGGAATTAGAATTAAACTATGCGGTATTCAGGTTAGTTATGTCACACTGTGGTACACTGATCACATACATGTTTCACACCACAGGACCGATATACAGACAGCCCACATGTAGCACCCCACGACAATCTTTCACACAACGCATGCATAACACGACAGGACACGGTTACATAACACCTGTGTCACACTGCGATGCTTACTTGTACACCAAACGAATATGCAATACCTCGTGACACTGCATTGTAGAAAATCCTGTTTTTACTTTACTAGCCACTTCGCCCTACTAGATTCACAAGCCTGACACCTTTTACTAGCCCAGCCTAACGCCATAACGATGAATAACAATACAAACTAATATTTAATCAAAGTACAATGTACATTACTCTGTGATACATGTTTATGAAATAAATGGAAAGATAACTGGTCATTTCACGACAAATAGATTGTAAAGTAGGCCATGCATTGCTGTGGTAAAGTTGGAGGTCATTTGGTTGTGTAGATGAAATAAATACACATAAGCTCCAATACAACGCGGGTTGTTATAGTGCAACACTGCGCTGTGTCCATATGACTCTCAAATTGTGTAAGTAATGATTTTCCTCAACAGAACAGTTATCACCTGTTAACTTAAGATCCTATCCTGTGCACGTGATGCGAGATAAATGTTTCGCCTAAATTACGCTTTAATTGCATTTAAGAAAACAGCAACATAGAAAAATGAATATGCTTGAATGTTTCTCTCTTCTCTTAAAGAGAACAATGTTTGAAACTGTAATATGTGTCCAAATATTCAGCTTTTGCACTTCAACATGCGACTTTCAATTACATTAAAGAAAAGGGCAGCAAAGAAAAGAATAACACTGCATTTATTTTATCTAAACTAACTACTGGGTGACACTATAATTTATTCTCGAAAATGTCCCCAGTTTTGCAAATCGTCTTCAGTCTTAGTTTACAGTCTATTGCCCACTTAACAGATACCCACGAGGTAAAGAAAGGTCATATCATGCATAGATATCTCCTTATTTTGTAACTGAGAATGCATTGTGAAACTCTGACATGCGTGCCAATACTTAAAGCTCATATTTGATGCCTTCAAACAAATTTGATCAAAACAAAGTCGCTGAACACGTTTGAGTATATTTACCTGCGAAATGTATTTAATTCCTCTAGATAAATAAATATGTTACAATAGCTGAAATAACATAAATATTTTTTTATGAAACGTAGGCTTACAAACAGAAAGTATTATGTAATGGATAAACCTAAAGGCCGAAACACATTCGAAGACATATAAGTATGTTTATATGTGTAATACAATGCAGTGATGTGAATAATAGGTTACACCATTCGACCTATCACCTAAATGGTATAGTGATATGATAATTGCACTTACAATAATGTCGACATGAAGCCAAGATTATTACGGCGATGACAGATAAGGTAACCATGGTTTTAGATGATCTATATAACTGTCAAAATTGGTAAGACAATAATAGCAAATCCAATCATTACCATATTCCGAGTTCTTTCTTTATCGTATTAACATAGGTCAGCATGAAGGTATGTGTCAATTTGATACATGTTATATGAAGTAATATTCAGTTTAAAAAACACGTTAAAAACATTATTTGAGATTTTCACATTGTTGGTGAAAATGATATCCCAAAATATTATGTATTTGCCGCACATTTGATTTATCAAGTGACTGGATTTATTATGATTCGAACACAAACACCTTTGATGCTGACTTTACTGCAAGATAAACTGAATTATGTACAACAAACAAATCCTCGGCTCTCAACAGTCGGTGAACATTGGCCGACGGAATCTACCAGTGTAAAACAATTCGTAAACACATGTGGTCGTGTAACAAGATTTAGGCTAATATTGATGCTCACCATGTTAACACATCAACACGTGGACTCAATGATAGTCCAGAGGATATTCTTGACCACTTTGGGCCAATTAAGTCATGAGCTAGGACTGATTCAAAAGCGTTTTTGTTCTCGGAATGTGTTTATACACAAAAAATAAAGCAAATAAACTGCCTTATCATAATTATGTGAGCGATGAGTTATAAGATGCAACGTTATTTGTAAGACATATGTCTTGGTGTAATATATTCTGTATGTATGAACGAGCTATCTTAAGACGTACACTTACATAATAAAAACAGGAATGTTGCAGCCCTAAACTTGCATTTGTGGACAACAATGTATAAGCACACCATTCATCAAGTGTTTAACTTGGTATTATGTAACACGTATTAAACAGTTTATCTAAACTAGTAATTTTCAGAATGAATATTTCGCGGCTTCTGAGCAATAAAGACCAGAGAACATATGAACACAATATCAGAAAAGCTCACCTTAAGCACGTTGTGCTCAGGTGAGCTAAACAGAGTCACACAGTTCATCGAGAAAAAAAAACAAGTTTAAAGGTAATACAATTTATCGAAATATCGTATCGCCCCTGTCTTCTAGATTACAGAGGAAACTCGAGTCCAACAATACAACAGTAAGGTTTACTGTCCAACTCGACATCATACAAGAAAGACGTACTTTAACTTAACAAAACATCTTATATATCATAAATCATAGCTAATGTCAGCTATTGCACCACCAGCCGCATCTCTCTGTTTCTGTTTTGATATTTAATCTAGATGCAAATATAAATTTCCTTGTGTCATGTTGCAAATTATTTTTTGTTTTTGGTAATTTCAAAATGTGTTTTCTTGTTGTTGTTCTCGTTTACGTGCGTTTGTGCTTGTTTTCGTGAAGAAAATATAATGTTTGCGAAACAGAGCCACTAAGGAAATACGTATTATTTAATGGTATAATAGTTTCCTTGTTTGCATGTAGATGCTTTGGTGGAAATTAATTTATCTGCCTTGTTCATTATTCGATGTTATAGGTGGAAGTAAATATAATCTGCAATGTATAGTGCCCCGTTCTCACGTAAGTGTTTTAGCAATTTAAGTCTGTGAAAAAAATAAAATATTAAAATGGTGATCCATAATCATTATCTAAAGCTGACACATTGCGGTATTAGCCAATTGGACATTCGTGCTCATATTACGATAAGAATAATGATATGCTATAATAAAAAGAAAATATGTAAAATGTAACATGACTATAATTGTTTACACCAAGACTTTTTTCAGTTTATTGGAGGCTGTGTTAACTTAAGCAAATATAGTGCTGCCTACATTGTGTTTAGCATGCCTTAAACACCTACATCTACAACTAGACACATTATGCTGTCTCCTGGCCAGCCAGTCGTCGAACTACTTATATTTCCTTAAGCATTAGAAACCACGTTATATCGATACCATTACCAATACGACATGCACTATACATGGAGGGTAAGTAAGTGTAAACAGTTTTTCAAAACGAGTTATGAAAAATACTAAACGAGTAACCCCGTTAACTGTTGACAATCTTCCTGATGTTAAACGGTTATTTGAAAAGGACCTATTGAACGCATCATAACGTCTGCTGATTTGCCTCTGAAAGGTCATTTCCTCCAAGGTCCTTGCTTTAAATATTTCCTAGACGTGTTGTAGAACGGGTACAAATATGGAGGCTGTTTAATCGTTTGTAATAAGGGCATAAACCAACATGAAAAAGTGTTCGTTAATTGAACACATTCGCGACTCTTGTACCAGACCTAGCTCTTATCACTTGACTATACCCAAAGTACTGAGTGATGAACAATCGGATAGAAAATATGCATTGTCTTTCTTAATTTTATTTAATTAATTAATCAGACTGTTTCAGTGTTGGTTCTTATGGCTTGCCACTGTATCCTCTCTACTGCACGGTTATTCATCCGTACTTTGTCTCATTTTTTAAAGACCCGTATCACACTTTATCCGTGTTTTTTTATTAAAATTGTGCTTCGTATTACAGTATACAGCATGATGCTAATGAGTTACCTTTCACATCTTTATAAATAATTAAACAATATTGTTTTCAAGGTACTACATATTGTCAATCTTGTAATCTTTATTTGATCAGAGTGGGAAGTCATAAATCAGCTATAATGATTTACAATAAAAAAATATAGGTAATGATAACAATAGACAATATTTTTCTTAATCGAAAACTTGGTTATTTGTTTATCCATAGAAATTATGTAATCACCAGTTTACCTTCCAGTTGTGTTTATGAGAGATACATAATGTCCCACCAGCCAATTAATGTCTATACTTTGTCTAACGGTCAATGAGTTGAAAAATGGTCTAAAATATAAATCAACGAATTCAGACATGCATGAAATGCAGGTTTATGAATGAAAAATGCTGCATAGCTGCGGAAAGGAGGACCAGCTGACAATAAGTGTTATATAAAATAACTGAAACAATTGTTGACAAGTTCATTGAAATAAATCTATGATAAAATCAAAATTGGACCAACTCAATAAATAAAGCAGCTAACCTACACTGGACATGATGCGAACTAGTACACATTATAGTATATTTAATTATTTACTTGCAAAATCTTAAATTCGATTATCTACAAACACACCAAACCATTATTTCAAATATAAGAGGAAGTTATCTTAAAATGGAAGTTTAAGTATGTATTATATGTTGTAACCGAAGCTTGTATTTCAATAAAAGAAGGAAGAGGGAAGTATTTATTTCCCGTATATATGAACAGTGTTCTACAACTTCATCCACATCCACTTTTCATCTTGGGACGACCTGCCTACTTGGATACTGAACAGGTTTATATGTCCGACTTCATCAAAAAGTAACATAATAAACGCTTGCGTTTAAAAATATCAAGCGCCATCGAATCCTTTTCTTTCTCTGCAAGATTTAACATTCGATAAAAAAAGAACAGGACGTTTTCAAAATCAATTGCTTTAGGCACAGAGAAATCAACAACTGCTCCTTAATCAAGACAGTATATAAAGTCAAGTTATTTGCTTAATAGGACCCCATGCCTCGCTACGCGTCCCTTGATACAATTTTCTGAAAAAACATGTGTCTTAACTGGCTGTGTCTAAAAACCTAACTTCTTCGTAATCAGGCTTCATGTTAAGGTGATACCAGACAATATTTCAGGTATCAAATACATGCCACTATGAACCCCTACCTTTAGGTAATATAGGAAGGTAACGTTCCACAGGTACGGCCATATTTAAGACGATTTAGTAATGTTGGATTAATTCATTGGCAATAAAACTTAAGTCATCCAGTATTTAAAATGTAAATATTCCTCAAAAGTTAAAATTATAATAAAACTATAATGATATGCTTAAAAGTACTGTCTAGAAATAATACACAATCGTCCAGATCTTCTTAGTCGATTGATGTTTTTACCCTTTGGTGGCCGAAGTTACTGCTCTTTGAAAGGCGCGTGACCATAGGTGTGAAAACTGAGACTTCACTTCAAACAGTCGATGCCACGCTAATACAATATTCAATGCAATTTTTGTTAACAAAATGCTAATACTAAGATAGTGTTTAGTTCCTATTAAATAGATTCTATCTTAACGATCTGATTGTCCCCTTTCACTTAGGCCTAATAAATGTACTTTTAAGGCCACACAGGTTACCGTTACAGTTATATTATCACAATTATTAGTTAAAGCTTGTTCCTTTGTAACCAAATTTGGAAATTAATGAAGGGATCGGGAATAGATATGTTGTTGTGTCTGGACATAGGTCCGTTGAGAGATGTGTGTTGCATTCTGCTGTGTTCCTTTTATTTTGTTTACTTTATTAAATGTTTCCATTCATCTGTTACCACACACCTACTGTTCTGTTGGATGGAGTTCTATATATTTTGGAAAGGTTCGTTTAGGCAAAAGGAATCACCAACGTATGTCTTTCTGCATACGTACACAGGTCGTTCACAAGTTAAAGCCGTCCACGTGCTCAGAGATGAACTTGTGCTCGTGATGTTCTTTGTGAAAGCGAATCGTTCCAGGATCTATATACTTTTATATAAATAAATAACCTTACCGCAGCAGTAAGACTCACACAGGTACCATCATTCAAACACAGAGACGGATCCAGTAGTGTTGTTCTATTATAGGAGGATGGGACTAGGTGGGCGTCGGTCCATTGCGAGATCACCAGAGGTGCGGATTGTGCTGCGGGGTGGGGTGGATATTTTGTAATGTAGCAGCGAAACAGAGCCATTTCCTGCATTTTAGAAGAAAAGTTTACAATGCACAGATGAACAACTTTAATCTAACCGAACTTTAATCTAACCAAAGTTGTTAGTTGCATGTTAATGATATTTTAATCTCTTTTAATCAAAGACATGCCTTGTTTAATACGTAGACCTACCTACGACCACATCCCGCCCCGTCAGTTAAGCACATGAAACATATAATCATTTAACGTGTTTTCTTATTTTCTCTGACAAAAAACAAATATATCTCGATTATATCCCAAATAGATATGTTCTTTAAAATGGCATATATATACATGGTAAATACGACACGGTACAAAGGAAAACGACAACGTCAAAGGTAATTCGCCAAAGATTGTATCTGGCTATACCGTCATACTATAAAAGGGATCGTTGTTGAACATTCAAGTAATAATTGATATGTAAGAATGTCGTGGTTTTCTATTTTCTGCTTTGCTATGTTGTAACTAGCAGTAGTTAATTGTCATTATCATTGACAAAAAATCATCCGTAAAAATGATTTTTAGACGCTGGCGTAGTATTTCTGCTTTACCGTAAAAATGACATTTTACTAAGAAATAAACAACTTTATTTTAACGCGACTTGTTCACAATTGGTTATTATTTATTAGAAATATGATCATGTAGACACGAAGTCAATATCCGTTATGTAGTAAAACATCCGTGAATTATGACGACGGATACTTTTTCACAAGAAAGTTTTAGCGACATTTCCCACCATATATTCGTCCACACAATTCAAACATATGAGCCAACCCTTCTATCCCAGTTTTTTATTAACACTAAAAATTCTCAATGTTATACAATGTCGGAAAAGAAAGCTCATTTTATAGTCGTAAACATAGTTATGCATGTAACATCCGGTTAACTGGACACTATCCGGATAGAGTTAACTGCTTTCCCAACAGAAAACAAGAGTCATGATGGTTATATATCGCTCACCCGATTGTCGTAGATTTTAAGCCCTTGTGGCTATGCTTTTGGTCAGGTCAAAGTTCTTGTAGCAATCTTTATACAGAGCCACTAAAGAAATGCATTGACCAAGAATAAAAGTTCTAGCACTTGCGGCTTCTGAAAAGACGATTTTCAAAGTTTGCCTTTATAACCACACATAGAAAATGGTAACATCCTTAATGGCAATGTTTTTGACGGATCAGAATGATGTGAACAATCGTGATAGAGGGCTTTTCAAAAAAACGTGTATATCAGATATCAAGGCTCTAGCTTTTGTAGCTTCCAAATAAGCTTTTCAAAGTTTTCCTCTATAGGCATATATGGAAAATAGCCACCCCGTGGCACACACGAATTGACAATCTAGATACAGGTCCACGCAAACAGCATGTATACCAAATATCACGGCGTATTTCTGATAAGAAGAATTTCTAAATTTTCCTATATAGTCATAACTGGAGAATGGCGGCCATGTCTTTTGACTGATCAAAATTAATTTAACACTCTTCATAAAAGACCATATTAGGATCAGCTGTACTAAATATCTAACGTAAAATATATCGCGTGACAAAGCATTGCCTATCAATTTCTGACGTAGAATTGACGTAAGCAATGTCCTAAAATATGACCGTGACAGAGGACAAAACTGTATGACGCGAGACTCTTATGGTACAGTGTGCAGTTTCAAATGAATGATTTTACTATCCGAGGTATTCCAAACAGTAGGTAGTCTATATACTACACCATGTCTTGTTTAAAATAACAGGTATAATTGTAGCTTAACCTTATAGATCAATGTTGGACCTTCCCTTTGCCATTTGTGGCCAACATCGCTCGACGGAGTGAGAGATGACACAAATCATGGACATGAACGATGGTGTAGATAAAGTAAAATAATGATACACATAAATCAATAAAAAATATGTTAGACCGAACTAAAATACTGAAATGCAGCTCTGTTTGTTTTCAACTAACAAACATTAGCTTTTGGTGAGGCGGACTCGCAGTTGGAATGTGTAAGCTCCTACCCTAAAGCTACAAACCGTTTATATAATGTGTACCTAAAACGAGAACAATAAAGGTACCTTATCTACAAAGGAAGTATCTAAATAATTTGACTACAATTCAATCTAAATAGCCTATGTTTCAATGTCAAGTTTATTCATGCGGTCCAGATCACATGGAAGTGCGTACATTATTTAACTTAGACCATTGTTCTTGGTAGTACATATATGCTCTTAATAACCAGTAAATTCTGTGAGTAGCACATTCTACTCATTTTAAGTCAAAAATAAACAAAATTACATAATTATGCACTTTTAAATAAATTCAACTACATAGACAAACTGTTATTGTATTCTCAGTCTTCACTTGACACTAACTTCGACTGTCATTTATATTTTGGACAGATATCATGTACCTGTATATAACTTATGTGTTGTGCTTAGTCAAGTGGCTTTGTTCCATCTCAATAATTATCAGCACACCAGGGCGTCTGCAGTTTAACCAAGTTGTTCTTACACGATTTCCGAAGATAATAGTTGAACGCCATGTTAGTCTGGCATACATCAAATATGGATAAATGTATATACTTAATGCTTTTAATTATACATCTTAAGCTATAAAATGTTTAGGCATTGTATCGAAATTGAAATTAAAGTCATGCTGATCACTTATTTTTTTATAAAATTAAGATTCAAAGGGCCACTTAAATGTTACGCACTGTCATTGCTACTGTGTATATAATCTGCTCTTTGTTAAGTAAGTCCTCAATGTAAAACCACATGTTTGTATCCCCTTTTAGACAATTAGTTTGCACTTTCATTCATGTGCCATTAGAAGCTTTTCCTTCGTAGTAGCACCAACAAAACTTTAACTCGACATCATGTCGACATCTTAGTGAAGTACACAAACGAACACATTCGCACTTTCGTTGAAAATTAGACACCTTAAATACCTTTACTCAAAATACATATGAATATGCATTTTAACGTTGAAGTTAAAGAACTCCACCAAACCTCCAAGTAAGCAGACACATGTCTTGAACGGTCACAAAATAATAATAATAATAATAATAATAATAATAATAATAATAATAATAATAATAATAATAATAATAATAATAATAATAATAATAATAATAATAAAGATAATAATAATAATAATAATAATAATAATAATAATAATAATAATAATAATAATAATATCGTGTTTGTATGGCCTAGTCTTTAAGTACATGACGGGTGTATTAGTAGACAAGCCTTGCAAAATAAGTCAAATATGTATGGCAGACACAATAATTTATTGTATGTTTACACAAACCTAGTGTAAGCGGAGGTATGGCCGGACGTATTGACACTTTCATATTCAACTTTAGATCAGTTTTAGACCTGACAAATATTAACGCGTAATACTACCTCAGTTGTTATACATGTACCTGTTTGGTTTTAACGTTTATATATTAAAGTAAAATATGTATACGAAAATGGAAAGTGGATTCGAGATCCGATCGGAAGGAGAACCTTTTTTTTTTGTTAAAATCCTTTGCTGACAATTTGTGACTTTGTGTACGTTGGTAAAACAACAACCTACATTTTTACTAATTTCGACTTAATGTCCTTCAGTATCTTAAGTGCTTTGATACAACAAACCGTGTGCCCCGAACAAGTTAAAATGAATATACGTCCGTTTATTGTCCTGTTAATACAATCAATATGCATTGTGTCTAACATATTACTTTTCCTTTGCATGTATCAACTTTTTCGACTTACAGACTCAACAGCAATGACAGTCTTAATATGATGCCTGTTAAATGATCTTGACAATGTCTCGATCCTTTAAAAATGCATCTATTTCCTACTTTCCGTCCTCGTCAGTAATGTATTTAAAGGCTGAGGCAGGAAAACAAGTTGTCTTTATAAAACTATGGAATAAACTCAGTATGAGTTGAAGATGTTGCAGAATTAAAAATTCATTGAACTCAAACACGTACGTCTTGGGCGTATGTCAGCAGAAAATTAACCAGTAGTTATACGAGTCTACATTCATCAGCAGTTATAATATGCAAGAGAAGATAGACACGTGTGCCTTTATAATATATGTCCCCATCTCTGTAAATATCGGTTGATATAATACGTCTGATAAAGATGAGCTTTATCAACCGATATTCGCGCACCTGCTCTCAGGCGGACTACCCTTTTGACGACACGATCAGGAATGTTTACGTAAACGATTACCCATAAATGTCCGTAATATAAAGATTGGTTAAATGGAGCAATGGAGGCCATTAAAAACAAGAGGGCTATAATGGCCTTTATCGCTCTCCTAAGGGCACCTGCTTTCAGTAGGTTCATATCTGGCGTCAAATAATTAAGAGTTATTTACTTTAGAAATCATTGGTGAAGATTGTACCATAAGTGTGGCCATTGGGCTGATAACATTTTCTATAATTTTACCTATTAATATACTGAATCCACAGGACCTACTTCAAAACGTATGTACGATTTCATACTGGCAAATATTCTGATCAAGTTTGGTGAAGATTGGTTTATAAATGTGGCCTCAAGTGTGTTCACAAGCTTTTTGATCGAGGGACCTACTTTTTGACCTCACGTAATCCAATAATGAACACGTCCAAGTTTTTATGCAGACAAGCCGTTCCACCAAGTTTGATTAAGATTGTCCTATAAATGTGGCCTCTAGTGTGTTCACATTTTTTACCTAAAATCTGACCTGTTGTCCTAGTGTTTTATCCCAGGTGATCTAATAATGAACTCATTCAAGATTTAATGCAGACAAACATTCTGACCAAGTTTAGTGTAGATTGGATAAAAGATGTGGCCTGTAGCGGGATATCAGAAAAGCTCACCTTGAACACGTTGAACTCAGGTGAGCTAAAAGGATGAGCAAGGTCTCGATCTTTTTCCTGCAGACAGGCTTGACATTTTAAGTAGAGGCGTCTTAACCGACTGAGCTAACCGGACAGTTCTATGTAACAATGGTATAGACAATTTATAAACAAAAACACTATATATAACTTTTATAAATCAAAATTTACAATTCATAAACTTACAAATGTGAACTAAAATGTTAAAGAAATTAAACAATGCAGGCACAGAATTAAAACGGTTTAGTAATAGTAATAAAATAAAAAAAAAATACAATTTCTTTAACAAATATTTTTGCAGTCTGCAACAATAAACACAACTCTCAAAATGTCAGATTATGTTAGTTCCTGTTGTTTTGATGGTATCAATCACAGACGACCAGCAAAAACGTTGCTCTTACATTCTCTCTGCACCAGCACCTTAAGAAACACCATGCAATCCAAATGTGGAAGGTGCCTTTATCTTGGAAATGCACACACCGACATACTATGTCCAATCCCAGTGTTATATAATGACTATAGTATTGTAGCCAGTCTATTTCTTACTGCACGCCGTGAGTAGTACACATATAAGGTAGATGACTCACTGGGTAAAATCAGTTACAAGTTTCATGGTCTCGTGTTCAGATTGCCTCTTTAATACCAGCTTTCATTGTTAATCTCCGTAAGTCCCAAAGCCATTCTGGAATGTTTGACAAATGGGAAATATCAGGCCCACCACATATTCCACCATACCCAGAGCAAAGTGTAAATAAAATATGACTCTCAGGTATATTTTATAAGTATAATGCAGAGGGATACTCCTTAGTCATTTTTACTTTAAATACCAATACTACTTGACATGTTGGTATTACTTTATGTTGATAATACATTCCACTTATAGAGATCATTTAGTATGTGCGAATAACTGTGATAAAGTATACACGCGTTTTTAACATGGTTTTCATAGATAGTTAGATATACAACATAAGATATTTAACATAGAACTTTAAACTTCCAGAGCCTGTGATAGACCATTCTAGAATATTATAATAAACTTTTAAGCTGTGATTTAGATCGCCAATATATAACAGAACTTTTTAAGTTATTGAAACTTATTTCGGTCAGAAATAAAGACCTAATTTATATGATGATGATGATGATGATGATGATGATGATGATAACAACAACAACAACAATAATGATAATAATATGTTAAGAAAACATAAGCCAAGCTAAATAATATAAGGACCTACTTCCCACACCCTAGACATCAAAATACGAACTCAATAAGACATTACCATATTTTTTATGTTATTATGTGCTCGCCATATACCAATAGGTGAAAGGCGAGGGTAAACAAATCCATCCGTCGACACGTGCAGCCCAGACAAATCTTGGATCTATAAACAATGTGAATATCAGCACAGACAGATAACAGGTGATGTTAATTGGGGAACATTAACACTAGCTGACAGTTATAATCAACAGTGGTGTGTACTTGATATTTGATACCGGGTTTTATCTAGCAACAAATT
Source organism: Sinonovacula constricta (assembly GCA_007844125.1). Taxonomy (NCBI): domain Eukaryota; kingdom Metazoa; phylum Mollusca; class Bivalvia; order Cardiida; family Solecurtidae; genus Sinonovacula; species Sinonovacula constricta. The sequence goes on along the minus strand of CM017570.1, from coordinate 20,560,331 downwards.
ACTGTTGGTGTAAAATTGGTAATAAATGAACACACTTGTATTGAAGGGACATGTTCATATTTTTAGTGTTTATTAAAATTATGTTTATTTGTTTGAACATAAATTCTGAAAGAGGAAGATGTTATATTATGACTATGTTATTGTAGCCAGTCTATTGCTGTGTGCAGTATACATATATAAGATATATGCATCACTGGATAGAGTCAGTTACAAGTTGTACTCATGTTCAGATTGCCTCTTTAATACTATCTTCCATTGTTGATCCCTTATAAATTCTCTTATATATGCGTGTTGTTATTGGAACTTCATTAACTATAGTAAGAAAATGATCTATCATTCTATGCATAAAAGCCGATAAAAATAGACCCAACATGTCTCCAAAATTCTCAATAAGAATATAATGAAAAAGTCCTATGAGTATTGCAACATATACCACACTCCGAAAAGGCACATAACAAATGTATTTCACATGCAAGCCAAAGCGAAAAGTAAGAACAAATTTGTGATGAGTCATTTAAGGAAAAGAGCAAACCCGACAGTTACCGCCCCTTAAGACGGTCAGTCGGCAATAAGGACCGACTGGGGTACTTAAACCGGTTTTACAGAGCTCTAAACTCGCACTTACTGACGAGTTTCTCAAATGCAAGCAACGAAAAGAAAAACGATCTATTTGAAAACAAAATGTCAATGCGCTGATATTTTCTATACGTTAAGGCGAAAGTAGTGACGTCATCGAAAAATAATGCCCACATAGTGTTCAGAAAAGGAACATGGTATTATTTCGATTTGAAAAACAACACAAAAATGGTTGACCACAAATAAAATTAACTTTCTGAATCATGAACAAACATGTCATCCTGTCAAAACACAACTATCTTCGCAATTTAATTGTGCTATATTCAATGTTCTGAATTTCAATGTCATCAGCAATTAAAAGTCCACGAGCAAATTGTTACAACCACAAACACACACAAAAAAAAAATATTATTCGCATTTCTTCATGTCATGTGCTTAGCCAATTTATTGTTCCATGGCCATGATAATACACACTACATGTACAACTTTATACGAGGGTGTGATTTTTGTTGTTGTTATTTCCCAACCATATTTTAAATCATCGTAAATAATAATATTACATCCCATGAAAAGAGTCTAGGTGAAAAGGGAGGGCGGGGGGCGGTGGTGGGGGGGCGTGTGTGTGCGCGGTAACCATACTTAGCTGCCGGACTATAATATGACCTGGGTATATCAGCGTCTGCGCATGTCATTGTATTTCGTTGTTGGTATAAATATAGTTATTCAGTTATGCACGTGTGCAGTTACTGTACGGCATTCTGTTAGTTTAACTTTTTAGCAGACGTCGTTGCTAACACACTCACAGAATTTTGTGTTCGTTTTCTTTTCTGCCATTGGAAGTGTACACTTTATTTGTGGTAGTTGCATTGATTCAGCCTTAAACCTTAAAAACGGTAGCACAGTCATACACTCCAAGTTTTGTGTTCGTTATATATTCTGTTGGATAAACCTATCAGGAAACTAGATATTTGAAATGGCGACTGGAGGTCAGGCGGAAAGCTGGTCAGATGAATATATTGAATACCCGTGTTCTGTTTGTGAAGAAGATAATAAACTATCCGATTCGGGACATTACTGCTTAATCTGCAAGGCTTTCTTGTGTGCGAACTGTTTATCAGGTCATAAAAAATACACTACCGGTCATCAAGTAATTGCGGTGACTGATAAGAAGTTTGAGAACGTGCTCACCGAGCGATGTGTGGATCATCCGGATGAAGTGATCGAACACTATTGCGGAAAGCACGACGTACTTTTATGTAACACCTGTGAGCGGCTGAGTCACAGGTAAGGTATTATTTGCATGCCAAATTATTGATTTCACTTAAGTCAGAGGCCCGGATCCAGAACTTTTTAGCTGGTGGTGGGGAGAGAGAATATCAAAATTGATTATTAGGTTTTTTTCCCACCAACAGTATTTCAGTTATCTGGATATGGTGTTAACTTGAAGCAGATATAGTGCTGCCTTCACTTTGTTTAGCATGCCGTTAACACGTGACATGATACCACACCCAGTTACATTATCATGACACCGGGCCGACCAATCTTGGAACTACCCATATATTTGCTTAAGCGTTATCACGGTAACTATACCACTACCATGTTTATTGCCTTTGATATGTCGCGGCCCGGGATCGATCCCGGGGTCCCCCGTACGTGGGGCCGAAGCTCTACCGATTACGCTACCAGGTCCGGGGAATCCGAAACTAGCATGCGTTATAGTGGGTATGCACCCCGGAAACATGTTTCGAAAATCTCGTAGATGTATTCTGAAATGTATCTAGACATAAAGTTAATCGTTTCTAACGTTTCTTTTTACTGCCGGTGTGGTGGAGAGGCTCACGGGTGGCCCGGTTAGCTCAGTAGGGGCCATAGATTCGTTCTCCACATCGGCCGCTTACTTTACAATGAATTACTTTACTAGTATCAGAAGTAAAAGCGGAAGCCTGGTGTGGCTGTCCTGAGTTGAGCTTGATCGCAGAGAGATAAGTGGGGGAGAAGTGTAGTGTCAGTGGTGGAGAGGTCCACAGGTGGCCCTGTTAGCTCAGTAGGCATAGCTCCGGAACGGTGATCCGGGGGTCGTGGTTTCGATCCCCACATCGAGCGCTCACTTTGCCCTTGATTCACTTTAGTTTCATTAAACTGACTAGTCACGGAAAGTCTGAACAAAATGTGAAAACATATACCTGTACCAACTTTGTTGTTGAAACCTGCTTCGAATTATTTACCAAAAATATGCAAAAACAAACAAATTAAAAACAGATTGTGCAAACATCATAACTACCGTCCTGTTCCACTACACTGTTCTTTAGGATTTTAGAAAATAATCATTACTACAACTGCAAAAGCAACGCATTTTATGCAAACCATTATGATCCAGACAGTATTAAGGAAAAAAGGAAATATAACTACGGTAAATATTAACAAACAAGCAGCATTTTTTTCCAGTATACATATGTATTTTGTATTTTGTACACAAAACATAGATATTTCCGCTTGCCGGATAACATATTACAGATGTGTTTAAACGTTTTTGAGCCAACGAAAATCGCACACAGGGTCGCCCGTGGTGTAATGATAGAATCGCCGCCTTGTAACTCCTCTGACCGAGAAGGACTTAATGTGGGAGGTCTTCCCACGCACTTGCGGTGCGCCGGTGTTTCTACCCAGACATTTGTTTCGGGTCTTCCTCCATCTGGATAGCTGTATGTCACTTTAATGATCATAAGCGGTCACTGCGATGTATTTAAAAAACACACCAACAAAAACAACTGCACATTTATTTGGATAGCACAGTTCAGTCTCGTAAGTAAAATGAAAAAAAGCCTCGGATTTGTTGTTATAAAATAGCAGATAGATATATTTTAATAATTTACCAGATTGACGTCTGCTTTTGTTAAAATTAGATTTTGTCGACCTATTTTAAAATGAACGAACGGGATATCGTGCAAGGGTGACAGGGGTGGGCTATGGGTGGCTGCGGTTTGGTTGTCTATTCTATGTCAGAATCAATATCAACTTCATCTAGGCTGCACATACCTTTCCGTAGTATAATTATGTTCTTCCGTATTAAAATCATATTTCGGAAACAAAACTATTTAGGTTGGTAAGAATATTATTCCCTTCAATAGCCACATCCCCAACAACAGTAGACATTTGACTCTGACTTAACCGCAAAATATATTTTTCCATAGATTAAAAATAATAGTTTTTCGCCAAGTTACAGAAGCTGCTATATATATATATATATATATATATATATATATATATATATATATATATATATATATATATATATATATATATATATATATATATATATATATATATATATATATATATATATATATATCTATATATATATATATATATATATATATATATATATATATATATATATAATGTATAATGGCTCGATCATGGCGCAATCATATGAAAATATGAGACGTGGCATGCACATACTCTACAATAATATAATAGGAACAAAGTATTGTAAAGTAACCCGTCTCAAGCAGGTTACATGAGATAAATGGGGCAGTTGCCATCTACATAAATATAGAGACGTATTGATACTTACTTCACATATTCAGTACACCTATGATAGTACCAGGAGACTTGCAGTTTAATGTCAGTGTATACTGGTGTTTCAATATCAACCTATAACATGGGAAATTTTAAAATCAACGACCTTTTCCCTCATCCAATGCTTTAGCAACCGTGTTTTTGATATTGATTTATTTCCTAATTTATAGGCCTATTTCACATTGTAAATGTACATTTTATTATTACAGGTCATGCAAGAATGTAAAGCAAATCAGCGAGGCAGATAATGATCTAATTGCCGATCAAAAACTTCAAGTAGTACCTGACCTGTTACAGTCGAGTCTTGTCCGTGTTACCCAGGTCATGGATACTATAGATAATTATGTGGACAAAGTACAGAAAGAAGGACATACATACATAAAGGACTTGGAAAATTACGAGCGAACACTTATTGCCAAAATTAGACAGCTTACCGCTAACGGAAGGAATAGTATTACAGATGCCCAAAACCAACTTATCTCCGCAGCCAATAAACGTCGCAAGGACTGTGAAAAAACTAAAGAACTAATGAGCAAAACTTTAGAGGACGTAAAACGGTCACAAAAGCGCACTGCTCTTTTAGTTATTCTCAAAAAAAATGGACAGGGACTTGTAAACAGAGCGGATCATCTATGCAGGGAATCTAAAGATACTATCAAGAATACACCGTTTTTCTACAAGCCTGATACTCAGATAGTTGAATCTTTGAATGGCTTTAGTTCTCTTGCTACCGAAATAGAACAATACACGATCGGACATAGGAGTGATATCAATAACAAGATATCAGTTGATGAACAAGACTGTGATATCATGGGATGCGGTCGGCTCGGTGACGGAACTCTGGTCGTAAGTGATTATGGCAATAAGAGACTGAAGCGGGTGGACCTCTCCACCAACAAGGTTATTGACCACTGTAACGTGAATGGAAATCCATGCAGTTTATGTAGCATCGGTCCGCAGGAGGTGGCGGTAAGTTTTAAACTGGTTCTAAATGCGTGTGGGTGGTGGTGGCGGCATAGTAAGTAAAAGAAATGTATACATTTTCAACATGTTAAAGAATTCTTGCAATGTCACGGATATGAAGGAACGTTCTTAAAATGTAACTGTTTTGTTAATTTTATAAAATATATTGTACTGGATAGGTTTTTAAGTCAATATAATAGTTCAATTTATACGTAGATATACATCTATAGCTATAATAACGCAATATGGCAAAGTAAGAATGGTATAAAGTAACTGCAATGCTGATAAGTCAAAGTATACTTATGTTTCCATTAGCAATTTCATTAAGAACGTTTGGTTATGAACTTAGAATTTCAAAAATAAAGGTTAAGTGCTTATTATATATTATTACGAAGCAAAAATTTTACTACTACTGTTACTACTATTACTACTGATGATGGTGATGGTAATGGCAATAATAATAATAATAATAATAATAATAATAATAATAATAATAATAATAATAATAATAATAATAATAATAATAATAATAAAAATAATAATAATAATAATAATGACGTTAATAACAACACTTACTATAATTACAACAAAAAAAACAAAACAAAAACAACAATAATAAAGATGACATCACTTTTCACTAAACCATTCAATAAAAATATTAAATAATTCCATATTACAGCAATAAATGTCATTATGAATTCAATCAAGTAAGAGAGTTTTATATCAGTATAATAGTATATAATTAATTACGGATTTGCATTAACGTTATTATGTAAAAGTATTTTGTGTTTGTTTCATGGATATGTCGCTTGATCGAAAATAGAGCCCATTATTTATAAATATAATTATTATAAGTACAAGAGGTGCACAATATTGTATCTGGTTCTACTTAAAAATGTACGTATGCCTGTGTCTAAACAGCTGTTTCGAATAGTAGGGTCTGCCGAATTTTGTAGATATTTGACAGTTCGTTAGCAGATAATGAAAAATTCGAATGGACAGTACCTTTTATTTATTTTTACTATATTTATTATATATTATATTTGACACTATAAATATAAACTTGCCAAGGAAAAAGGGAAATAAATAAGAGTATCTATTTTATCCTATCCAACTATATACATTACATGTTGTTTACAGGTTTTAAAATACTGTAGGTATAAAAAATTGTATATTTGGGCTTGGACTGCAAAACTATCTGGGTTAAAAATTACAGATTTACAAACACTTTATTAAAGAGAATATATGCTGGTCCACCCTAGGCTTGAACAAGGTGTTCATAAGAACTGCACCGTCTGCATTGAACCAGAGCATTAATACACCTATAATATCTTTATAATTAAGGTGTCTAGCTAATATAAATTTTAATAAACAATATATTACTAACGCAACGTAGACGATTTATCATTTTGGATTAAAAAAAAAACAACAAAAAACAACTGTGCATGCTTTGTTATCTGTATACGTCATTAAATGTGGCGGGATTTGACCAGGGACCTGGCAAAGGGCTAAAAACCTACACACCTTGCCTTAGCATTGACTAAATTGCATCCCATCCATGCATATAATCAAGATTTTCTGGGGAAGATTTCCTCTCGCTAAATTGTTGGAATTTTCGTCCCACCAAACGTTATTTCAGTTTGTTTTAGACTGTCAACTTGAAGCATCTATAGCGTCACTTTCACTGTGCATACCGTTAAGACATGACACTATATCACACACAGTCACATTATCCTGACAATGAAGCATTCGTTAAACCACCCTTGCATTTGCCTTGGAATGGAAACATACAAATATCCTTTTTAATGACTTTGGTATGTCGCGACACGGTGATCAGTCCTGTGGCCCCTATTACTAGCACCAAGGCTCTGTGAACGGAGGAACCGTTTCTAGTCGTTACATTGCCAATGGGGATTCAATCACAAGACACATTTCGCATACTAATGGAAGTGAGTCGATAACAGTAACATATAAGGCCCAATATGTTGATGTCGGTAACATACAAGACCCAATGACTTGTTGTTGGTAACATATAAGACTCAATGAGTCGATAACAATAACATATAGGGCCCAATGAGTCGAAAATGTAACATATAAGGTCAAATCAGTCGATCACAGTAAGATATAAGGCCCAATAAATCGATAAGAGTGTATATAAGGCCCATCGAGTCGATAACAGTAAGATATAACGACCCATGAGTCGATAACAGTAAGATATAAGGCCCAATCAGTCGATGCAATTAGATATATGACCCAATCAGTCGGTAATATATAAGGCCCAATGGGTTGGTGTTGGTAACATGTAAGACACAATGAGTCGATAACAGTAACATATAAGGCCCAGTGAGTCGATAACAGTACCAAATAAGCCCAGTGAGTTGATGCCGGAACCATACAAGACCCGTTGAGTTGTTGTTGGTTACATAAAGGACTCAATGAGTCGATGGCAGTAACATATAAGGCCCGATGTGTCGATAACAGATATATGACCCAATCAGTTAATGTCGGTAACGTATAAGGCCCAATGGGTTGTTGTTGGTAACATGTAAGACTCAATGAGTCGATTACCTTATCATGTAAGGCCCAATGAATTGTTGGTAACATATAGGACTCAATTAATTATTGGTAACATATAAGACTCAATGAGTCGATACCAGTAAGATATAAGGCCCAACAAGTCAATAACAGTAAGATATCCTGTCCAGTGTGTCGATAACAGTAAGATATAAGGCCCAATAAGTCGATAACAGTAAGATATAAGACCCAATGTGTTGTTGTTGGTAACATATAAGATTTAATGAGTCGATAACAGTAGCATATAAAGCCCAATGAGTCGATAACAGAAATATATAAGGCCCAAGGAGTCGACAAGAGTAAGATATTAGGCCCAGTGAGTCAATAACAGTTACGTATAAGGCGCAATGAGTTGATGTCGGTAACATACAAGACCCAATGTGTTGTTGTTGATTACATATAGGACTCAATGAGTCGATGACAGTGAGATATAAGGCCTAATGAATATATAACAGTAAGATAAAAGACCCAATGTGTTGTTGCTGGTAACATATAAGATCTTATGAGTCGATAACAGTAACATATAAGGCCCAGTTAGCAGCCAACAGTAATATGTAAGTCTATAACAGTAAGATATGCGGCCCAGTGAGTCGATAACAGTAAGATATAAGGCCCAACGAGTTGATTTCGTAACATATAACCCCAACAAGTTGTTAGTAACATGTTAGGCCCAATAAGTATATGTTGACAACATACAAGGCCTAATAATGTGATGTTTTAACCTATAAGTTCCAATTAATTGATGTCGATGATACAGGAGGTAAGATAATTTGATGTTTAATAACGTGTAAATCCCAATTCGTTAATTTTGGTTATATATCAGGCAGAATAATTTATATTGTTAACACCCAACAACATAAAGTTAGTAAGATATAACGCCCAATTAGTTTAATGACGTTGATTTGTAATACCCAATATGTTGATATGGGTAACGCATAATTACCAGTAACTTTACATGTATGTTGGTAATATATAAGACAAAACAAACTCATGACCCTGACATATAACATCCATCAAGGTGATGTTGGTAAGACATAAGGACCAATAAGATAATACAGATGATATATTACACCAAACAAGTCGATGGTGGAAATAGAAGACACCAAATAAATTGATGGCAGTAACATATAAGGCCCAATAAGTTAATGCCGATGACGTATAACGTCCAATAAGTTGATGTGGGTAGTATATAAGACCCAGTAAGCTGATGTCGGAATAATATAAGACCCAATAAGATCATGCTGATGTTATGTAACACCCAATAAGTCGTTGCTGGTAACATATAAGGCACAATAAGTTCATGCTGGTGATATTATTATAATATAAATTCAAGATGTTGTTTATGTGAATTATTATCCAGAGGGATAAGATGGGATCGGGAACGGAACAGCTGCAGAATGGGTTTCCAGTTGATTAAACATTTTAATTCTGAAAATAACAACAATTTAAAAACACAGCAGAGTTAAAATAATTTTATCCAATGGATATTCCAATACAGATATATATGAAGTGTCTTCTAGTATCAAGGAATACCTTCTGTCATACAAAGTCACAACAGCCTAATATATAGCATGTATTTCATAAGCAAAAATGGTTAAACAATAAATTACGCACATTATTAATTATCAGCATTAATTGGCCTTCCTTCGATATGGCCTACATGTTTCGTTATGATGTAAAGGCAGATATATCCCCTGACAGGTTCCAGGTGGTGACCAAAGCAGGCTAGAAGCACAGCATCTTGAGCACAGCTGAATGACTCTTAGATTTTGCATAATTAACCCGAGACTCGGCCAGTGGTAATTATAAAATGATCGTGAAAAATATGGATAGTTAGTGTTTTACCCAATAGTCATGTCGCATTATATCATAAAAAGCATGCATAATAACATATAAGTTTATAACCAATAACTTGATATCTGTAACATATGAACAATAAGGTCATCCTGGCGATATATAACACCCAATAAGTTAATGCATGTAACATATAATGCCTAATGATGTTACCCTGTGAAAGACAACAGGTAAGTTGATGTGAGTAACATACCATGCCCAATGAGGTCATTCTGGTGATAGATAACACCCAATAAGTTGATGTATATAACATATAATGCCCAGTGATGTCATCTCGGCGAAGACACACCCAATAAGGTGATTTTTGATAACATATAATGCCTAATGAGGTCATCATGTCGATGGATAACTCCCAATAAGTAGATGTCTATAACATATACCCGGTGATATATAACAGCCAATAAGTGGATTTCGGTAACATATAATGCCCAATGGAGTCATCCTGTGAAAGATAACAACGAAAAAGTTGATGTCGGTAACATATAATACCCAATAAGGTCATCCCGGTGATATATAAGATCCAATAATTTGATGCCAGTAACATATAATGCCCAGTGAGGCCATCCAAGTGGTAGACAATGCCTAATGAGGTCATCATGTTGATATATAACACCCAATATATTGATTTCGGTAACATATAATGCCCAATAGGGTCATCCCAGTGAAAGATACCAACGACAAAGTTGATGTATGTAACATATAATGCCCAATGAGGTCATATCGGTGGTTGATAACATTAAATAAGTTGATATCTGTAACACATAAAGCCTAATATGGTCATCCCACTGATAGATTATACTCATTTAGTTAATGTACGTAACATACAAGGCCCAATGAGGTCATCCCGGTGTTATATAACACATAGTTAATTGATGTATGTAACTATTAATGTCAAATGAGGTCATCCTGATGATGGATAACACCCATTAAGTTGATGTCTGTAACATAACATGCCTAATGAGGTCATTGCAGTGATAGATAACACCCAAAAAGTTGATGTCTGTAACATATAATGCCTAATGAGGTCGTCCTGGTGATAGATAACACCCAATAAGTTGATGCCTGTAACATATAATGCCCAATGTGGTTATCCAGGTGATAGAAAACACCCAATAAGTTGATGTCTGTAACATATAATGCCCAATGTGATTATCCAGGTTATAGAAAACACCCATTAAGTTGATGTCTGAAAGATATAATGCCCAATGATGTCATCCTAGTGACAGATAACTCGGAACAAGTTGATGTCTGCACCATATTATGCCCAATGAGGTCATCCCGGTGATATATAACATACAATATGTTGATGTCTAGCATATAATGCCCAATGAGGTCATTCCCATGATAGATAACACCCAAAAAGTTGATGTCTGTAATATGTAATGCCCAATGAGGTCATCCCGGTGATAAATAACACCCAACAAGTTGATTTCTGTAACATGTAAAGCATAATGAGGTCATCTCGGTGATAAATAAAAACCAACAAGTTGATTTCTGTAACATAATATGCCTTATGTGGTCAACTCAGTGACAGATAACTCCCAATAAGTTGATGTCTCTAACATATAATGCCCAATTTGGTCATCCTGGAGATAGATAACACCCAATAAGTTGAGATCTGTAATATATAATTCTTAATGAGGTCATCCTGGAGATAGATAACTCCCAATAAGTTAATGCCTGTAACGTATATTGCTTAATGAGGTCATCTTGGAGATACATAACACCCAATAAGTTGAGATCTGTAACATATAATGCTTAATGAGGTCATCCTGGAGATAGATAACAACCAGTAAGTTAAGATCTGTAACATATATTGCTTATTGAGGTCATCCCAGTGAAAGATAACTCCCAACAAGTTGATGTCTGTAACATACAATGCCTATAACGGTCAATGATACATAAGACCCATTAAGTAGATGGCTGTAACATATAATTATGTCATCCCAGTGACAGATAACTCCCAATTAGTTGATGTCTGAAACATATAATGCCTAAAGAGGTCAGCACAGTGATATATAACACCCAACAAGTCGATGTATGTAACATATAATGCCTAATGAGGACATCCCAGTGACTTATAACATCCAATAAGGTGATGCCTGTAACATATAATGCCTAATGTGGTCATCCCGGTGATATATTACACCCAATAAGTTGATTTCAGTTACATATTATGCCCAATGGAGTCACTCAGGTGATAGACAATAACGAATAAGTTGATGTTGTTAACAAATAATAACGTCATCCCCGTGATACCGAATATAAGATCCAAAAAGTTTATGTCTATAACATATAATACCTAATGAGGTCATCCATGTGATAAATATTACACCCTGTAGGTTAATATCTGCAACATATAATGACTTATGAGGTCATCCCGGTGAAAGATTACAGCCAATAAGTTAGTGTATGTAACATATAGTGCCCAATGAGGTAATCCCAGTGATAGATAACACCCGATAAGTTGATGTCTTCAACATATGCCTCATGAGGTCACCCAAGTGATACAGTGACTGCATATTTTGATGTAATTAAACACTGAATATAGGGTGCTGACAGGTTTGCATATAAATAGTTCTTATGGTGTGTTGTTAAGTGTTAACATACCGAACTGTTAGAACAATACTGTGTATAAATGTTCATAAGGCGGTGTGGTCGTCTCAACATTGGACCTTATCATTTATTTTAACCTACCCCACTAATTAATATGAAGTATCTCCTAATGCAAATCCACTCTCTTACACAGTCCATTCAGTACATTTACCTTTGTCACAAGCCTAGATAGGACTCCATAGGCACGCAATGTGTGTGTGTGTGTGTGTGTGTGTGTGTGTGTGTGTGTGTGTGTGTGTGTGTGTGTGTGTGTGTGTGTGTGTGTGTGTGTGCATGCATTAATATTTCTGTATTTGACAGTTGTTGTTTATTCTGAAAACGGGTACAGGGCCTGGGGCCTTTGACAGGGGTGTCACTACAACCAATGTTGGTGAAATTAGAGGTAATCGAATAATTACATGGAATTCGCAATAAACATCTTCGACATATTTGAAATACAGGAATATAAATACACGACCAAGCAAAGACATTAATTTTCTGAAATCTCAACTGGAGTATGTTCCTTTTAAACATAAGTGAATTAACTCAAAGTAAAAAAAACATATACAGCAACTTATAATACAACAAATTATAACAAAGAAATGTCATATATACGATCATAACTTACATTATGGCTCGGCAAAACCATAGTCAAAACAACGTTTTCTTAATCATTAACGATTGACCATTTACAAACTGTTCTATTCTCCTAAATCGAAGTTATTCAATAACAATAATCGAGTGTAAACTAAACAAAGTAATTGCAAGATTATCTCCCCTAGACCAGACGTGTTTTACATGCTGCTCCCGCGTACATTTGAACTGTAAACAATAGATCCATCCCAGAAGTCCCATCCATTAAAAAACATTAAACTGCAGTTATTCATAAATGTCACTAGATACGGACAGAGTTGAGAAGAGACGTGACTGTGTTGTGTTTGCTTTCTTTATATACACCAGGGCCAGTAAGAATGTGATTCATTTTTTTCACTGTTTGCATATATGTAAGCGAACATAGTTTACAAGCAACACACACTTTCAAGTAAAATAGGTTCTAGTCCATGGCCGTCTTTGTATCATATACCGATTAATTAAGGAATAGACCGATGTTTGATGCGGATCATCAAAGTATGGCGTTAGTTTTCGGATTTAAAAGAACATATACTCTGAAGGAGATTTCTTCATCCATGATATTTAGACATGCGTTGGAATTGTAAAGTAGCAATAAAACTTAACTTACATTGGGTGCCATCCAATCTAGGGATCATATATAGTTATAGAAAGTGTGTGTTACGTCAGTCCCAATATATACATAGCGGATACCATAATCTTCATGATAAGTTAAACAAACAAAAACAACAACAATAGCAACAACAAAAACAAACAGCACACACACACACACACACATACACACACACACACACACACACACACACACACACACACACACACACACACACACACACACACACACACACACACACACACTGAATTCCAGTGTATTTGCGATGAATGGGGTTTCCAAGCCATTCAGCCAAAATACTGTAATGTTATTTTCATAAATTAAAACTGAACTGCACTTGCCCTTATTCCCATAACGGATATGCCTGTCAATAATAATATTTTAACGATTGGCCCGATAGTGATATAGTATTTGAAATAAGGATGTAATATCGATCACTTACCACTTTGTCAAATATATGCATACCACACACACACACACAGAGTAAGGGACTCTAACATCGACCTAAGCTGTCAACAAACAACATACCCAATTAACATTAAAAACTGTTTACGCTTACATTGTGTATAATTATGCATATGCTTTCATAACTCTTTTACCTGGACGGTGGCGGGATACATCCCCCATCCCTACCCACCCCAGGATCTATCCCTGATTCATACGCCAATCTATGTCTGATTTGAAACTGTATTGTTTAGCATTTCAACTATATTTACCGCGTTCCTGTATGCATACAATGAATTCCGTTGCTGCACGCGCTACAAAATGACGTCATTTCAACAATCAAAAACTTTAGGTGGACGCCAATATTTCGTTCGATAGCCAGGAGCCTGTGGAGTGTAAAGTATCGTGTTCCTTAATTATATCTATGAATATAATATATTATTTTTGCTTAAAATTAATAACCATAGCAATATCACACAATTATCTAGGTATAACAACAATATAGACATTTGTTTTGTACAGTTTAATGTTGCTAAAAGTTCGTCTGGTAAGTAGATTTTGCCGCATTGTTCAAAACTTGTTTCTGCAACAGGCGACAAGACAAATTTTTAAACTTTTAAGCGTTTTTTATAAAAAAAAAACTTTTATAACAAAGTAGCTCTTTACACATAGCAACAATAACCAACTTAATTTTATAAAAGGCAGATTCATAATTCTAATCACTTTGGATCGTTTTACATGTTTGTTTACAATTCAACTGTTTCAGAACGTCGCCCGTGAAAGCGAGATGCAAGTTTTCACCAACAAGACGAGACTCGAACAACAACGAACACTATTAACATATAAACTCATCAACATGTATATTGTTCATATGTTGTTCATGTTTATATTACAGGTTGCTGATGGTTCAAACATTGTCCACATTATATCCGCCGTGAAGGGTCTGACACCAAGCATGACGGTCGACATGGGCCTGGAGATATCCAGACTTGCCTGTCATGGGGGACAGTTGTTTGCTGGGTGTTATGACAGCCTGAGGATCCACGACATGTCCGGTAAAATAATTAGAGACATCAGCCGTGACACCGACGGTCAGTCAACGTTCTCTACTATCAGCGGTATCGCCGTGAACCAGGCCGGAGATCGTGTGTTTGTCAGTGACTTTGACAATGGTTTGGTGTGTATGTCCCGGGATGGTCGTGTCGTGTTTCGTCTCTCCGATGACGACATGGGTCTGAATGGAGCCTGTGGTGTGACCATTGACCATCAGGGTTCTGTGATGGTGGCTGGATATGTGTCACACAACGTGGTCCACGTGACAGAAGAGGGGCAGGTTATGGGAGAGACAATGGCCAAGAAAGATGGGATCTGTGTGCCAAATTGTTTATATTACGACGTCGACGGCAGGAAACTCTACGTTGGAGGGGACATGTCACAGCTGGTGGGCTTCGAGTTGAAGAGTCGACGTCAAGCTGCCATGCAGCAATAGAGGACTTATTTAGGTATATTGATTAGTTAATATTGATTGAAACCTATTAGATTATTTATACACAGCTTGATAGATTGAATATTATTGTATTTGATATTAATTTAATGTGTTAGGAAATATTTATTTACATTTTTGGTGATGCATCACGGCACGTGATTTTTACTTCCAAAGTTGAAATCTCAATTTCATCACAAACAGTATTAATTATAAATTCATTTATCCACCATGTGATCATTTCTTTTTGGAACTAATTAAACACATACATTAAATGTTGTCAGACTATTCTAGACACAACTATTTGACCAATTTCGATAATATTGGCAAAGGTTGGCGTTGTGTTACCGTGAACTGGTACTAGTTACTTACCGTTGTAGCGTTTTGTTTTGTATGAAATATGTCAGTGTACAGTGGTGAAAATAAACCAAATATGGATGGATTTAAACGTGATTAATTAAAAGTAAGTGTGGTGTTTATTACAGATATTGTTTATTTAAATAACTGGATAAATACCCCAGTAGGTAGATGAAATACTTGGTGTAAAACGAACAAATTACTAAACCGGAAATCCGAATGTTTTGCTAATATCCTGAATTTCGGACAAGTATACATTTCGGATAATGATGCGATGGATAAGTTTTCTGTTGATATTGATTTAGTGATGAATCCAGTAGTGATAGAAAATATATTAGAATAATGACAAACAATACAATAATACATCATCTGACACATAAAGTCGAATGTTAACAATAAGATGTTATGCTATTTTCTCTACACTAATTTGGTCATCTATCAACCTGATGGTTTATCCTCATTCCAGACCATCTGCATTCCGGACCATCATTTCGTACCATCATTTCGGACCATGTTTAAATCATCCCGGACCACCTTTATCGTCTTACTGGACCATATGGTAATCATTCCGGACCATATTTATTTGATTTATGAAATAACAATCAGTACTTAGGAATGAAGTCTTGATGTTGCAAGATTAAACTTTTATATTTCCTAGGTCATTGTAAAACCCTCTTTTATTGGCGTAAAAATTCTTCAAAACTTGAGGTTTAAAACATGTACCCTTTAAAAAAACATATAGTTTGTTTTAGCGATCAGGTCAGTTTATAATTGTGTATATTGATTTGGACAAAAAAAAATATAGGCTAACATTTTTTTTGTTTATTTTGACATGGAAAATGGCATCTAATAATCGTGTCCATAAATCAAAGAACACATTATGCAAAAAAGCACAGGCGTGTTGGCGGCACACTTTTATCAGTAACATTCTGCGGTTGTTAACACCTCGTTTTATTACTCTTGTGTCTGTATTTAACGTGAATCTCTCACCTCATGTGCATTGTAGAGATGCAGGATTATTCATATGGTTATACTTTTTTTAAGAGATAGTTTCTTAATTAAAAGAAAAAACAGTTGTGTCCACAAGTGAGAGAAAAATACATAGACAATATGCTTTATATTTTATTAACATATATCATTCAAAAAAGTATGTTCTTACATGTATCTCAATTATATAGCAAAGTTACAAAATGTACAACATTTCAGAAACATTGTGGTGATCCCAGTCAAATACAACACACAATCAATACACATAACAAAAACAAGTCAATGGGCAGCTTACACGACACACATAATTAACCAAGCACATTTAACAAGCACATTGAACAAGCAAAGGCACGTGTAAAAGCTCAATCACACAAGTCAGTAATTCACTCTTACACTGGTCCATACAGCGCGGCGCACGCATCTAGCTGACTCTTCGTCAATCAGTAACCGACAGTGATACCGTTTCATTAATAAAGTAAATATGGTCCGGAATGATTATACTAGTATAGATAGTTTCCATGTGATGTCATCGACACTGATAAGACTGATTAAGGCAGCCATCTTTGTAGGCAGAAGCTAATGCAGGACAAAATCAGGAAATATGTGCTGTATTAAACTCACCACTGTGTTTTTATTTTTCAATCTATTTTACTGAATTTTATATCAAATTTAACAGCTTTTATAATGTTTTTTAAATATCAAATCTATATTTTGATAGTTTAAAGGTTAAAGAAATACAATCGGAAATTATACCGTTTCATTTCCGTTTCATTATACTGTTCATTTTGTTTTAAGTATGAGCCAATAGTTTTATTTATTAAAAATTGTAAAAATATAATATTCTAAAATTATGAATTTCAAGGGCTTCCAAGGGTTTATAGCTTTTAATTTTCGGACCACAAATGAAAAAATTACAAGAAAATAAAATTTACCCTTCTATACAATTCATATGAAAATCCCCTGAAGTTAACATCAAAGATGGCTGCCAAGATAAATGATTTTCACTGATGAGGAATCTATCTATTATTATATGGACCGGAATGATTATAGCATGGTCCGGAATGATGGTCCGAAATGCAGATGGTCCGGAATGCAGATGGTCCAGAATGAGGGTAATTCATCCTAAACAATTGTCTTATTGTTTCTACTGTTGTGTTTCTGGCATTCTAAACTGTTGTCAGTGAAATGTAATACTATTTTTCTTGTTTTTAAATGATAAAATTTAAAGAAGCAAACTCTATCAATGGTTGCACCAATATTTAATTAATGCTGCCTTTACTGTCTATCATATATAGATGACATCACAACACTGTAAGTTGAATGGCTTATCTATGTGCTTATCTTCTGACAAGGATCAAGTAGGAGCATGGTAATTTTGTCCAGGGTTGGCATCAAGTCCGTCTTTTTGAGTATTGACCGGGCCTGTGGTTAAAACCAGTCAATACTGGTAAATACTGGTCACTAGTGGTCAATTGAGAATCAGGGTCAGAAAGGCCCAAAACCAAAAATAAAACTACGGTCTGGTAGTTATATTTTGACAGACTTTAACAGCAAAAAAAAGAAGAACTATGAGACATGTCCTGAGAGACAGCAATTTACAAATTGCATACATGAAATAAACAAGTAACAACTAAGTGCCATAAAAATCATATTAAAATAGCTGACTTGACCACTATTAACCACACTAGAGTATTGACCAGATTTGTTTGGATTTTTAACCATTAAAAACTCAGGGTTAAAACCGAGGATCGTTAATACAGTCCAGCACTGATTGTAAATAAGCAAATTTGTCCGCAATCACATGCAGGTTAGTGTCACAAATTGTTTTAATTTACATTTGATCAGTAATGAGTCATGTAACTGTTTTGGCAACCTTACAAATAATAAACATAGACTGTCTATTCTAGTCTTAAAATATGCTTCAAATTAAAAGACCTTGGTTTTGGACAGTCTGATCAGCATCTGTACAACTTTGACAAATCTAAATCTGCCACAATCTGGCTGGAGGTGAGGGAGGTGGGGGATGAGCATAATCTTGATTGGGGCAGTATGATAACGATAAAAAAATACTGCAGTCTGATCTGGACATGAATATATTTATCCAACTGTGGCAAATAGTAGAGATCCAAATCTGCCAGCTCATGGTGGGTCAGTCTGATCATGATATGCATGTATTTATACAACTATGGCAAATAGTATAAATCCAAATCAGCCAGCTCTTGGCTGGGACAGTCTGATCATGATATGCATGTATTTATACAACTGTGGCAAATAGTAGAAATCCAAGTCAGCCGGCTCCTGACTGGGGCAGTCTGATCATGATATGCATGTTTTTTTATACAACTGTGGCAAATAGTAGAGATCTAAATCAGCCAGATCCTGAATGGGACAATCTGATTGATCATGACCTGCATGTATTTTTACAACATTGGCAGACAGTATAGACCAAAATCAGCCAGCTCCTGGATGGGACAGTCTGATCATGATCTGCATGTATTTACACAACTTTGGCAAACAGTATAGATCCAAATCAGCCAGTTCCTGGCTGTTGCAGTCTCATCATGATCTGCATGTATTTTTACAACATTGGAAAACAGTATAGACCCAAATCAGCCAGCTCCTGGCTGGGGCAGTCTGATCATGATCTGCTTGATTTATACAATTCTATCAAATAGTATAGATCCAAATTAGCCAGCTCCTGCCTTGGGGCAATCTGAGCAGTATCTGCACTTGCTTTGTTGTTTCTTTTTCAGAGTTTTTACCATAATGTCTTGGCACCTTTGGATATCATTGTAAGAATATGAGTAAGAAAAAGTCTAGGTTAGTAATAAATGTAACAAACTAAGGGTTCAATATTACTTTTTATGTCACAGCAATTGCTGATGTCACAGAAAAATAACTTGTATGTGATGTTACCTATCTCTGACTGTGTTGTTTATTTAATGTGTTTGCTTTAGGGGTCGTAGGTCTAAATCTGCACAAGAAGTGAAACCCCTAAGATAAAGATTATTTGATATTTTAATTTTGTGTCTTTTGTCTGAGTCTGTATTTGAAACGTTGAAAACAATTTAAGCTTTAATTGCACAAATGTAGACACTTTAGATTTTAGGAAAATTTAAATTCAACACTCCTATGCTTATTTATGGACTGATCTACTCTGACTGGAACTGCTTATGTGACATTAACATTTCTAGGGAGACAAAAAGTGAAGCCAGTCCAGTACTTGAACCCAAGACCCTAAGCTGACCAATCAATTGGAGAATGAAAGATTCCCACTAATTTAAAGGGACCGCTTACACCTTATCTCCCAATCACCAGGTTATATACATCCCATACCTGTGACATAGTGAGTTGAAAATGTGCAGGGGGACTTGTGCTTGAACCTGGAACACTTTCCTTACTTGGTGATTGCTAGATACCTACTAATCTAATGGAACCAATTACACATAATTGCATTATTACGCTACAACACTTGGGTTATAATATGTAGTTACACTTTGCAGCTATTACAGTTATTATTGTTTGCTTTTATACATTTCTTTCATATAGACATTTTGATAGAATATTCGCTATTGACTCTTAGCTTGTTCATTTGTTAATTACCGGTAACCAGATTCATCCTTAGTCATCTTTTTATATTGACATGTAAAGGAGCATAACCATTTCAACAGCAAATAGTTCAGACCCTGTTTAAATAGCGTCCATGTAGCAATCTGGATCTAGATCTTTTACAAGTCTATAAATATTTGTTTACTATTAGTACGCCCAGGGTTAAAAGTTACATTCTTTAAATATATTATTTTTTTTTCGAGTGTACTTATGATAAGTAATATATATCCTTGCTATGAAAATGTCGGTCTACTCAGGTACTGCAATTGTGTATCACATTGTGTATTTTGTTGTTGTGGGGAGGTGGAGGGGGAGTCGACTGGTGAGCGTGGAGTAGTGGTAGAATCGTGGGTTTGTGACACCTGACAGCTTAGCCTCCCGCCATGTGGGTTCGAGTTCCCTTCAGGGCAAAGGTCTTAATGTAGGAAGGTCTTCCAGCTGACCTGTGGCGTGTCGCTGGTTCTACCGAGGCATTTGTCTGTTCTTCAGCCACCTAAACAGCTGGATGTCGCTATGACGATCATAATTGATCGCTGCGATGTATTTAAACAACAAAACAGTAAATTTGTGTTTACTATTTTCAACCTCAGGGCTAAAGGTTATATTGCAGGAATAGTTTATGTTTTTTTATTCTTGAAGTTATAATAAGTAATACATATCCTTGTTATAAAAATGTCGGCTGCTCATATTCTGCACAATAATGTCACATTGTTTTTTTTTTTTTTTTTTTTTTTTTTTTTTTTTTTTTTTTTTTTTTCTTTTTTGTTAGGGTGAGGCAGGTGGTGGGGCTTGGAGTAGTGGTAGAATGCTGGATTTGTATCTCCTCTGACGGCTTAGCCTCTCATCGCGTAGGTTTGAGTCCCATTCTAGAATAAACAGCTATTGTCTGAACGTCTTCCAGCTGTCCTGCGGTGCACCATTTGTTCTTTAAAGATGTTTTTCTTGTGTCTTCTTCCACTAAGACAAATGGAAAACACTAAAATAAACGTAACTGGTCGTGGAATAAAAACAATGGTCAACACCCTATGCCCCATGTATACAATTGCATTATATATGTATATTTACCCAGTTAGCGAAGAGTCCCTGATTTAAACCTTGGACTGGCTGCACAATGTTTCTCCCTACAGTATTGTTACATTAAGGCCCAAGTTATGATTTAAATGCCTGAGGCTCACAAGTTAGATGGCTATTTAGCAGACGTATGTTTTTTTTTATAAAATTTAAATTAGCCGGGTGTATGCAGTCAGATAACAGGAAGAGCATATAAACATCCCGGTAAACTTAGTCAGTAAAAGATCCAAACTGACAGCTTAGGGTCTCTGGTTCAATCCCTCGATTGGCTGCACACTTGTTTTTGAATGTTTCAGAAGAAAGCGACCTTATCGACAGATTAATGGTTAGTCTACAGAGTAGACAATAGTGTTGTCTGTCAAAACATATGTTTGCGAAGTCTCAGTTCGTACAAATAGGTTAGCTTAGGCCTATTGTATGTGTGTCGCTTGAGAAGTTCATTTTAATGGTATAATTTACACTATGTTCCTTCTTTTGTTGACTCCATTGGTTCTGCCATATTGCTTTAAATTCTCTGTTTGCCCCTTGTGACTAATTAAGTTCTTAATCATGTTTTGCTTCATATTGATTTATCTTTTGTCTCTCTTTCTTTTTCTTTTCTGTACTTATTTCTTCATTCCAGTCTTTAATTTCGTCATTCACATTCTCTCCGTTTCCTTCTTTCCTTGTGCATTCCTTCCTTTTTTCTCTGTTATTCATTCTTTCATTGCCATTTCTCTTATTTTTGGTGTTCTTTTCTTCCTATTATTTCATTTTTTTCTCCTTCCTTCATTCTTTATCCCCATTATTTTGTTATTTTGTATTATTATTTCCATTCTGATGCCTGCCGTTTTTAAAGTTTCCCTTTAAAGTCTTCCTTCTACCAGTTTTTGTTCTTCCACCTTGTCTTTCCTCTTTTATTTAGTTATTGCTTCTTTTGTTATTTCCTTTCTCATTTGTTCTTATTTGCTTGTATTGTTCTCTTTTCCCAACTTCAATTCTTCATTTTACTTTGTTCTTTATGCATCATTATTTTTCTACCTTTCTGTCAAAATGAACAAGGTAGCGCAATCGGTAGAGTGTAGACTCCATGTACGGGAATCCCTGAGTTCGATCCAGCGCCAAGGCGTACAAAAGTCGTTAAAAAGTGTAGTGGTATAGCTCCCTTGCCAAATCGCAAGCAAATATTAAGGTAGTTCCACGACTGGTTGGCCCGCTGTCAGGATAATGTGACCGGTGTGGTATCATGCCTGGTGTTCACGGCATGCTATACACAGTGAAGGCAGCATTATAACTGCTTCACATGGACGTCATCTTCAGATAACTGAAATACTGTTGGTGGGACGATGAACCCATTAAACATAAGCACAACACTTTGACTGTTGCAGTGAGTGTTTTATTTCCATATTGTGTCCGCATTCCCCTTTTTCTTCCTTCTTCATTATATTAATGCATCATTATTGTCCTTACTTTACATAAATTTCTTAATTCATTATTGTAATCCTTTCTTTTTTGCCCTTTTATAGTCTGTCTTTCATATTTCCTCCTCCCTTTTTACGTTCTTTCCACCTTTGTTTCTTTTTTGTTGTATGTTTCCTACATTCCATAATACTTCTATTATTTGTTTGTAACTTTCATTTTTCTCTTAAGTGATTTTATATTTTCCATTTCTTCCTCTTCATTTGTTCATCATTTCTGTTTTTCCTTATTCTTTTTACTTCCATTTATTTCTTCAGCCCTCTTTTTTCTTAACTTACATTACTTAATGATGTGTTGTTCTTCTCTCTATCTCCTTACTTCCTTTAGTCATTCCTTTATCAGTTCATTTACATTACTTTTTTATATTTTTATTTCCTTCTCTCTGTTATCCACAATGACGTCACATATAGACATCGCCGCTGTATCTTTTGGTAGTTTTAGACTAGAAACTCTAAAGAGGGAAAGGAGTTGCATGCAGATTGCATTTCACAAGACATACAATCCTCAAACATCGGTTTAATTCCACAACGTTAACAGAACATAACTTGATGTCAAATAATTACATGAAATGTCCAAAAATAACAATGGTGATAGTCACTGATAGGTCATTATCTGCTTATTTGTCAAGCAACATTTTTATGTATAATTAAACCCTAATTAACAGACTGTTTGGGTCTAATTAGTAAGTACTGTCAACTTTCACCTTTCATGTTCTGTTCTGTTGACATTGGAGTGTGATTGATACTGTTGTATGCAAAAGTATGCCGGCTTCAACATGGTTAACATGGCGAAACTTGCATACATCTGCATTAAAAACATCAATTGCACAGATGCAAGATATAATGTTAACAAAATAAGACCTTACATCTTTGTATATCTTTCAGTGCTGTCTTGTATGACATCATACACACTTTAAAAGTGTATTCATCATGGAGTGTATATGTCCACAAATTCACACGCTTTATCACCAGTACCCAGTAGGGGTATCAAACTTCTCTCTTCTTTTTAGGTAATATGTTAAAAATCTAACGACACATTTTAGAATGTCAGTGTTCAAGTTTCTCTTCTGTAGGTTACCTGTTTTGCTTATTTTCTTTGATGTATACAGTCAAACCTGTATTAAAATACCACCCTCGGGACAGGGCAAAAGTTATCTCTTAAGACAGGTGGTCTCTTAATGCAGCATGGTTACTTTTTTGTGAGAAACACACTTGAAATTTAAAAATTGTGTTGTATAAGCAAAAAGTAGAGAAAGCAATAACATCAATATATTTTATTAGTGTAACAGAACAATAAGGCATGTAAAGGTCAGCTGATGTCTATAAAAAATAATTAAATCAGCACATACATATGTTTATCAAATATTATGTTTGTGCAGGTTGTATTGTGTACATTCCTGATGGATTTTCACAGTCAGTTTGTATTTTGTGCTAAATCTTGTAATAAAATCAGTATGTACGTTCACGTTTTCGTTTTGCAATGTTCTGAATCTGCGTTTTTCCGACACCAATCTCAGATGCAACAGCACGACAACTTTTCCCAATGTCCAAAAGTTTGACAACTAGGACACGTTCTTCTAGTGTAAGGCACGTTCGTTTAGACGTGTTAACGGGTAATGCAGTGAAGAACAACTGTTCCAGATATTCCATCATATTACTGTATCCAGTTGCAGTTTGCGCTTTATAATTGTATGTTTCAAGTTTTTAGCAAGCAAATCAATTTATCATAATAAAAACAAACATAACTTTTATTTACCTTTAAAGAAACCAAAGTCGGAACATGATAAATAGGTGTCAATACGAGCGGTAATAGAGCACACTCGATTAGATGTGAATCGAGCGGGGGCTTGATGTGTACATCGACTCAGTGACATTACGTAATTTCCCAGTTTGACACGGCCTATTGCAGTGATTAGCAAAGAAGGGCAAACGTGTAAATTAATTGCTTCTTGTGTGATCGTAACTAATGTGTGAGTTGATTAACGCGGTCGCCTATTAGGGGATAATTAAAGCATATTTGACATGTTTATGTACGGTCGCTGGACGCAGATCAAAGGTGGGCGCTTATTGCATTACAATTACATAACAAATATGATTGGGCGACTTTGAAGTGGTCGCATAGCGCAGGTGGTCGCCGGTAATGGGTGGTCGCATAGTCAGGTTTGACTGTATTTTTACTGCAGTTACTTTATCTGCCAAGTTTTGAAATTGATGTGGCAACAAACATATTGCTTTTAGAAGTAATTCCAATGTATAAACTCATATCTCCTGTTTTAGCTCACCTGAGCACAATGTGCTCAAGGGGAGCTTTTGTGTTACCGCTTCGTCCGTCGTACGTCGTCAACATTTCAGCTTGTGAACACGCTAGAGGCCACAATGTTTATATCCAAAATTCATCAAACTTGGTCAGAATGTTTGTCTGCATGAAATATTGGATGAGTTTATTATTGGGTCACCTGGGGTCAAAAAGTAGGTCACTAGGTAAAATTTTAGGAAAAAAATTGTGAACACACTAGAGACCAAATTTGTGGCCCAATCTTCACCAATCTTAGTCAGAATGTTTGTCTGCATGAAATCTTGAAGGAGTTCGTAACAGGGTCACGTGGAGTCAAAAAGTAGGTCACTAGGTCAAATCTTAAAAAAAGCAATTGTGAACACACTAGAGGACCCATTTATAGGCCAATATTCATCAAGCATGGTCAGAATGTTTGCCTACACGAAATCTTGGAGAAGTTTGTAACTGGGTCACGTGGAGTCAAAAAGTACTTCACTAGGTTAAATCTATAAAAAATATTATGAACACACTAGAGAACCCGTTGATAGGCTAATCTTCATCAAACTTGGTCAGAATGTTTGCCTACATGAAATCTTGGAGGAGTTTGTAACTGGGTTACGTGGGGTCAAGAAGTAGGTCACTAGGTCATAACTTAGAAAAAGCTTGTGAACACACTAGAGACCACATTTACAGGCCAATATTTAGCAAACTTGGTCAGAATTTTTGACTGCATGATATCCTGGAGAAGTTCGTAACTGGGTCACGAGGGGTCAAAAAGTAGGCCACTAGGTCAAATCTTAGGAAAAGCTTGTGAACACACTAGAGACCTCATGTATAGCCCAATCTTCACCAAACTTGGTCAGAATGTGAGTCTGCATACAATCCTGGAGGAGTTCGTAACTGGGTCACGTGGGGTGAAATAGTAGGTCACTGAGTCAAATCTTAGAAAAAAAGAGTGTAAACACATTAGAGGCCCCATTTATAGACCAATCTTCATCAAACTTGGTCAGAATGTTTGTCTATATGAAATCCTTGATGAGTTCGTTATTGGGTCATGTGGGGTCAAAAAGTAGGTCACTAGGTAACATTTTAGAAAATATCTTGTGGAAACACTTTGAGGCTACATTGATGGCCCAGTCTTCACTAAACTTGACCAGCATGTTTGCCAGTATGAAATCTTACATATGTTTTGAAGTGAGTCATGTGGATTCTGTAGGTTACTTGGTAAAATTCTAGAAAATGTTATCAACACAGTGGTCACACTAATGGTCCAATCTTCACCAAAGATTTCTAAAGTAAATAACTCTTTATTAATTGATGCCAGATTTGAGCCTACTAAAAGCCTGTGTCATCAGCTGAGCGATTAAGGGCCATCATGGCCCTCTTGTCTGTCTAATGTTTCATTAAATAATGTATCTTTTGTTTATACTGCCGTAGACCAAGAAAATAATATGACAAACAGACTTGCTGATTTTCTGATCCCTTCAACGCCTTTTTGAGTCCCACTCAATGCAAATATGAATTTTATATACACCGTATAGCTTTTAGTCACCAAAACAATTCTTAGGTCAATGCGGGGAATAAAGCCAAACAAAACATTGTAGGAATGTTTAATATAAAATCGAGTTGGACAAACATGTCATGCTGACGTGAAGTAAATTCAGCCTGACACAGAGGAAAAACAAAATATTGCTATATTCACTTCATTGACAGTGCGTATTTAGCAATTGTCGTGTTTGACTAGAAATGCAATTGAATTATTGAATTTTACAGGTCGTCCGTAGCCGTGCGTACATCAAAATTTGGAGACAAAACTGCGATAAGGAAACTAAACCAGCCAATAACTCCCACTTAAGGAACCAGCTTCCCAGCATCGTGTTAGAAGGACAACCATACTCATACCAACATTATCTATTTAATTACTGGCATCCTGTCTTCATCAGTGCCCTCCAAGCAAAGGGGACGTGTACAGCATCATTCACCATTGTATCTTCTGACATCTGACCTTAATCCGACTTACCCTACCAGGTGGAGTGGCAGATCATGGACAGCCTTGTTCTTCACTCGATATTTTACCTTCTTGCCCCTCATCATTGATTCCCAGCATGGGAGGTTGACAGAGAATGACACATTTCGTTATCAAAACTCAATAGGAAGAGTATTATATTAACACTCCGCCATCTACAATACAAACTTGTTAATCATGGTGAACATCCGTGTTTCCTTGAAAGATCGTGACTAGCATATTCCACTCTTCATATGAACACCCTGCCTACGTATGATTTATTTTACAGGCGTATTAAAATATTACCCAGTTCATTCGTCACTCTCCATTCTTCATTATCTGCCTTCATCCGCGTTATTCTAACAGGCGAACATAGGATGATGGTCAACAACGTATATTCTGCTTGACTCCCAGCCACCATCCGTGTAACTTTGCAATGCAAACTTCTCTATTGACTGACACCCTGCGACCAACCGTGTATCCTTTCAAATCATACATACCGTTCATGGCCTACAAGAACATGGTCGACATTGCCTTTTCGTCTATATATTGACACACAGCCTACATCTGTGTTACATCACAAGGCGGACAACACTTGTAGGCCCAGCATCAATCCACTTTCTATCATGACCCGATATGAATCCGCATGGTCTGCAATTTGGACAGAAAATACAGTGCTATACTATTCTGCTATACATATTTAAAGACCCGACCTTAGGCTGAGCTACTGTGGAAGGCAGACTTAATTTGATAATACTTCAACACCATCTGCTGCATCACCACGACCAGACACCAAACCGCGTTATGGTGCAAAGCTAACGAAGATGAATATACACGTCCCGTACCCGCCCAGATGTTATCATTGCAGGAGGCGTGTCAGTTCACAAGATATGCTTCCGCTTTCATCCACCTATCGGTACGCGGTCGCCGACTTGAAACGTGCAAATGTTTTGGCTACAAATGCAGGCCCAGTCTGAGCTCCATATATAAAGACCAGACCGCAATCCTTTGCAAGACAAACTTAAGATTCAGCAATGTCAATTTTCAGTATATATCTCTACGACCGGCTTAACCTAGGGTTACTGTTCAAAACTTCTAGAAGATTCAGGAAAAACACGAGCCTCTTATGTATTAATCTCCAGCTTCAGTCTTCGACATCACATAACACAATCTGAATATGCATGCATGAATATGGATCGCCCGGTGCCATGCTGAACATACGAAAGCATTGTCCTGCAGTAACATTCATCAATCTGCACGTTATCTACTGGCATCCAGCTGTAATCTGCGTATACTCCGTCCTGTTCAGAGTCTGTCGTTATGTTAACAGCAAACCTCAGTCCGTGTCCTGCGTCCATTCATAAGTATCAAGGTTCAATCGCATCTCCAGTCTGAGCCTACCCAGAAAAGCAATGAAAGTAAGTCATTTTGTCTTTGTGTTCCTTCATATGTTGTCTCTGGATGCTGACCTACTATATATCAAACACCCACGTTTATTTAACCAGCAATGTTTGTCAAATGTTCACGACATATCCAACAAGCATTCGCCTTGGACTAATACGGTGAGCCATATTGCCGAGGATAAACTGACCTTGATTACCTTTGTTTTACTGCGTATTGAACTGGTTGTTGTTGTTGCTGTTTAAGTCAAACAATTTGACCAAAAGAAGTTAACCTGTCTTCGACGTCCATAAAAAACAGAATATACAAATATATATTGTATTATGTTTATCTTGCCTCTTTAAATCTATTCGAAGACTGTTTCTAAATGTATTACATGAGTGCTTTATTTTTCTACCTCACACAGAATACGTGAGATGTGATAAACTCGGGAAATAATCATTTACTTAATCGGTAAAAAAGTTGATTTTTCTCTATTGCACTGATCGTTTAAGCTGAAGATAAAGAAGCCACAAAAAGTAATGTTTGATTTCCTTCATTCATATACGATCCAATTTTGAAGTGACTGTTTTGAAATGAATTGATAATTAATGGCAGAAATTTGGATCAAAAGGCGAAATAAAGCTTCCTATTAATGTGGAGTCATTTCTGTTCTGTTACTGTAGACAGTTAGCACTGTCTAGTCTAACTAGTCTTCACACTGGTTGTGTCAATTATATGTGTATTACTTTATGTTAAGTAGGTGTCATATGGTTTAGTATGGAATATATTAAAATAACCATATGTAAGAAAAGAAAATGCAAGATGTCGGTGATTTACTTCAAACGTGATAATTTACTTTATGTTTAAGCATTCCAACCTGGGGTATAGCCGGTTTACCAGTCACCTGCCTACCATGGTATACCTTTGTCTATTAAGCCACATTTCGCAAACTAAGCCATTTTCTCGAGGAACTTAATTATGCATAGGTTTACAATAATGGTTTGGATACACGCTTTTAAGTTTCAATACCATGCGATTCTGTTAGCAGGTTAAACAAAATGTCATTTGTCAATATGTAGCCAATTTATACCTCTAGAGCAACGTATTGAAACTTCTCCACATTTAGCGACCTGCCCACGTGAGTCTTTTACAACATCAGCAGATCCAGTCACCGGCCTAGACAGCATCTCAAAATAAAGTCAACTATTCTGACAAGTCCACTGTGTCCACACTTTATTGTGACCTGATGATGGAAACGGTTTAAAATGATATCATAGATCACCGATAACATAGTTTAAATATTTTCTGACAGTTGATAACAATAGGAAGGCGTGTCCTACTTACAATTTATGTTCGTACGTATGCATGTTTGTCACATATAAAATACACAGTGCTTAATGGCAGTAGCATTGTTTTGTCATTTGTAATATGTTCGTATTCAAGGGCACCCATATTCGAGCGGTTATGCTGTCAACTTGTAACTTCTCTGTTGTTTCTGCCTCTCAGTAATTGAGATGTACGGCTAGACAAAGGACCTAATCCAACAAGCTTCCAGCTAACCTCCTGTGCGTCGTGAGTTCAATCCAAACACGTTTCAGTGTTTTTCTTCCACTTAACTTGTCTTAGTGGCCGTAATTGTGTCAATGAAATATATTTCAAATCGTATTCCTATTTTCCCAATGAAAGCTAACAACTCTATGTGTGTGTAGGTATTTGACATGCAAATATGTTTACATATATTATACATTTATTTTAATTGCCCAATTAATATTCATCGTTTTGAATAATGAGGTTATATCATAATTCTTATATAGCAGAGCCAGAGATGGTGAATGTGTGGAGAACATCATGGAGACGTACAGCGGACAGTGTTAGAAGCTTTGGGAACGAGATTGTAGGGCAGAGGTAGGCGTGATTGTTTTTTATGGTAACTGTCTGTAAATATCGCGATTGTGCTCCCATAACATGGTCAGCAGAACGACCAACGCTGTTGAATTGGTGGTTTAGCTAACTTAAATTAGTGATGGCGATTTTGTCTTACTTAAATATAAATGCACGGAAAGTCAACATGAAAAATTTACCGCCGCAGCCGGGAATCGAACCGCGGACCTCTTGATTACCGGTCAAGCTTGCTACCACTACACCACAGCGGCCAAGTCAAATCTGTAATATCTGAATTAAAATTAAATGCATAATCTCACTTTGTAAGATATGTTGAACTATTTTGTCAACGTTTGGAGCTCTATTATTATACGACAAATCATGAATGTTTTAACTGTAAACATCGTATCGACATTGCAGAGCCTTGGATAATAAATGGATGAAGGACATCATGGAGACATTCAACGGGCGAAATGTGGTAAGCACGTACGTGACCCACAGACATTTTGTAATAGATTGATGTAATTCTAACAACATCTTAACTGAAAGGAGCAATGTCCTTAAAGTTTTGGTTTTGAACAAACAGCTGTAGACGGGTCTACGTATGATATATATGTTGTTGTTGTTTATTTTATGAGTTTTTAAGTTGTTATGTCCCTAATTTACTAGATGCTCCGGCTTCGACCCTGTTCCGCGAAATACCAAAATCGTTATTAATAGTAGCGGTATTGGTATAGCACCCTTGCTGTCGCTCAAGAAAATGTAAGGATAGTTCCATATTTGGTTGACCCGGTATCAGTATATTGTGCCAGGGTTTGGTATGATGTTTATGACATGCTATACACAGTCAAGGCAGCATTATATCTGCTGTAAGTGGACACCGTCTTCACAATAACGAATATGTTATCGTCGCGGACGATAAAAACAGTAGACATGTCCTAAATTTAAAGTTTTTTTTAACTGTTTCAATCTTTGAACTATATTGAACTACATCCGTATATTCAATTCAGATTGAGGGAAACATGCATGTACCAAAGACAGACTGGAGTGCTAATCTAGATTGTAAGAACAATTGTTGTCTCGTTATTTAAGTTTTCAAGTGTAATATTTTTTCTATATAATTAGAATTGCATGGCGATACTGTTGGACCCAGAGGGAAAATGAGGATGAGAAGCTATACAGTGTGAGGCATCACAGTCTACTTGTGTTGGTCTGCAACAACTTCAGGGATTCTTCTGGAATGATCATACAACGCCGGTCTCGACTACAGATATAAACGTCGATCTATATACTATTACTACAGACAACCAGAACATGCGCATGTTACCTTGTAATAAAGTAGCCAATTTACAGTCTTCAAAAGACATCGTTTCATGCCTAAAGAATACATGCTGTAATGACAGCGTTTTACGTCTGAAGTGTTATTTTAGCCTGTATTTAATTCCAACATAAAAATTCAAAGAATTACAAGTTGCAAATGCCAACAAAATCCATGGTCAGGAACACCCATGTCCGATCGAAAGATCGATATGGCTTTACCATCGTTTGTCTAAGATGTCAACTTGATTACCTGATGACAAATTATTATTTTTAACACACTTAAATTAATGACATGACAGTTTGAACAAAATAGGAAGTCTTTTTTAAGCAAGCTTTTTTACGACGACATTGCTGTAATACAGGCACATTTTAGGATGAAACAACACTTACACAATGTCAGCAAACAATAACGCAACCTTTATTTAAATTTGTGTCGGACTATCAGTGAAAAATGATGACGCTTCTCACTGTTTCCAGGTTTATTTTGGGAGTGCATGGATTCGTTTAATTGATATATCCGCATACATGTTAAAAGGTGTAGATCCTATTTCTAGGATTTTAATCATCTGAATTGTTTGTCATGTTTAACTTTTTAACGTTGGAAACAGCGAGTTAACGCACGCTTTTGCAATTTACCAATTATTTATCAAGCAAAAAATATAATTGTTTCACTTTTTATACTTTTAGTTTAAATGCGTTTGTAGATGATTGTTTAGAAATCATGTGAGCATAAACAAAGTCTATAATGAAAAAGGTTTAGCCATGAATTGTTTATTGTATTATATGTAGAAGTAGGTTTGTGTGGTTTTGTAAAGTCTTGCATAAACGATTGGATGTAAGAAAAGTCAGTTCATTGGAATAAGGCAAGTAATTGATAGAAATTAATATTCAAAATAAAAACATCTGGAGGTTGTGTGATTGCAAAAATTGTTACCTTCGTAAGAGCTTTATGTAGGAATCAATAAGTTCATCTTCTACCATATTTTCTACATGTTTTTGTAATGTTAAAAATATGACATTCGTTAGTGATTCAGATTCATCCAATAGTATGCTTTATTGTATGCAATACTTATGCATCACTTATGTTGTAAAGTTGGTGCAACGCATAATGACATTTGAACTGCCTAGAAGTATATTCATGGATATTTAATACATCGACTGTAGTACCTGTTTTGCAGTTCAAAAATAAATACATCTTAAAGATACGTCAGTTATTCTTGATGTGATGTAACTTCCTAACTGGGTAAAGGGTTAACATAGTCAACGTGAAAGCTCTTTTGAAAATGATTCATTGCTGCAATTTGAGCATGGATTTAGATGTTAAGCATATTCGTTTTATACCGTACATTTAGTTGTAGGTTATATATGCATTTGAACACATTTAAATATTGCGATTTAGACATTTTTCCTGATTACTTAGACTCTTTGCTGTGTAAATGTACATTTAGCGCCAATGTTAACTTCTTATTTTAATTTCTAGAAAAAATAATCTATCATAGTGATGTTAGGATTTAGGCAATCGATGTAGTAACAATCTTTACCTATTATAGACTGTTATGCTCAATGACATTTTTTCGAAGAAATTATATAAATAGCATATTTGATGCGACTGCTGGCGGAATCGAAAGAGACTTTGTGAAAGATGTGCATATGTCCATAAAACACAGACTTGGGGGGGGGGGGGGGGGGGATATATTGTTCATCTCTAAACTTCAAAACTAATTTTAGGCCTTTATACGCCCAAATATACAAATCGAACCTGTTTGAAAGATTTGTTATTCCTGATAAAACAGCATTAAAACAAAGTAAGCACGCTCAAGGGACACAACTACTATATATATATATGCGCTTAATAACTAACTAAGGTTATCTACCTTAGACAGATGTTGGTTTGACATTTACAGAGATACAGTAAACTTGTGCATGCCGGATAGCCTTGCAACTCGCTTACCTATACGCAATATGAAAAATAAGAAAACTGTTTTTAAAACTGCCATTTGGTAAGCAATGGATACAGCTGAGGGCATTATGTTTCAGAATGTTATCATCACACTTTATAAGTAGCACTTATTTTCTGGCATTTTATAAATGGTTAGAAGGGTGGATGTTTTAAATCAGGCTCTATTTTCTTAAATTTCCTTAACGCTTCATTATTTGATGAATGTTTCAATTAACTTCTTCTTTTTTAGTTCATATTTATTTAACATAACATTCATCCGGACAAGGATGTGAAATAAGTGTTGCATATATTTATAAATCAAATGCAATGCAGTTATATTATATTGTGTATATATGTTGTTGATATATTGATCTTTTGGTCATGTATAGGGCCTGTATTAATTCATTTATATACGTGTAAAGTATTGCTTGTTACTAAATACATCATAATATGTTAATGTGTTGTATGGGATTGTGTAATGATAAAATTATCCGATATTCAGAACACACATTTCCGTCGGACACAATTTACACATGCGTGTCAATATATTTTTCCTGCAAGCTTACATTATGTATATATCAACAATATGCGTGTATATGTCGATGCAATTGCGTCTTATTTTGTTGTGTTACACAAAAACAATATCTGGTTAGACATTTAACATCCATCTTTCAAAAAGGTTAGGTGTTGTGCTGTGCAGCTGTTGTTTTGTATTGTTTTGTACATATATTATATTATAATGTTTTTATTCAATGTTAAATACTTGATGTAATGAAGACAGTGTATCTTAACTATTTATTGACTTTATTGCATTTTATTAATTATGTTGTATATACTATTGCGTTATTATAATTGCTTTATCTTGTATTATAGTGGGCACGTGGATAATTATTATGTCTTATCATTGGTGAGGTTATGATGTTAATATGGTGTAAATAAGTGCATAAAATATATAGACGAGTCAGATTGTTGTCGTTGTTCTTTTTCCCTGTTACACAGATACAAATACAAAGTTCATAAGCACATCGTCGGACCAGATATAATTAAGAGTACGATAATAAAAAAGACGTGTTTTGACTGTTTTTGGAAATTAATTGTTACTTTTGAATTCAGATATTTATTTGTTAAAGATACTATTTATTGGTGATGAATTTAATGAAATACATGAATATATAAAACAACACTAAAGATTACCCGTTTGTAATTATCAACATCATCGCATCATTTTTAAACATACATGTCTGATTCGCCGAGTATAGCAATAACTGGCTCAAGTATGGTTTATGTTTTTCACGTCTTCCAGTTGACCTGCTGTACGTCGGTTGTTCTCCTCTCCAGTTTTTCATTTAGCAATCCTAGCTAAATGCCAATGTTGATAACGTGTATCCGTACATTAAACATTCTCAATATGTCTGCATCGGTGCTTAATGAATAAACCAACTTTGTGTTATGGTACATAATATATAAATTATTACATTGAAAATAGTAAACCATATGCTTAAACTTCTATTGTATCTGCATGCTTCAATTCGTTTTTAGTAATTATAATACAAACTTGTAATATCACCTTCTGATTAGACATTCTACAGTGTTTAATATTAGGTAATGCCATTTAAATGACAAGCGCTTGGAAAACCCACTGATATGACAGATTTTGGTATCGGTACATGACACTGTTTGCCTAATAACACTCCAACAAACTGTGTGGCTATAAGAACCTTATGCGAAAAGGTCATAGTGCTTATATCAGTTGATTAATATTTTATATTGAACTAATTTATTTAAAGTCCTACTTTAACCTTAAGTGTAACAATGAACAACTTAAAGGGCGATAATAGACGCAATATTGTTAAAATATATATATATAAAGTACTTGAGTTGCATCCCTTGACACTTTTTTCGGTCTGACACTTGCTTTAGGAAAGATATCGTAACGTGTTAGAGTGATATGTATAGTTGATAAGCTTCACAAATAACATGAAGTCACGTATTATGCATACACTGTAATGTGCTTAATAAGATGAAATAGCAAGAATACAGTGACATTCAATTAATGCAAATATCGTCTTCTTATAGACACTGTAACTGAAAGTTATGTGTGTATGTGTGTACGTATTTTGTGTCAAACATGGACAGTTGTATAATAACACCCGATTTGAACATGATATTTCTTATACACACGCGTCCCCGTTTATCTTTAGTTTCTTCTAGAAAGCATGTACTAACCACTAAGTCCCCGTTTATGCGTAGTATGTTAACCATTCTTGCACACATAAGGTCCCCGTTTATACGTTAAATGTTCAACAATCACACACAGACGCATAATCTGAGTAGTACTAGGATACAACTTTATGACCCAAACTAACTGGCAAGGCTTTGACGTTCAATAAAACAGCTGCAATTAAAGGGTTTAGAAATACTCCAATATTGTTTAAATCTACACATTTATAAATGAATTACATTATATCATAGACAATTTATAGTTAAATAAGTTTGAAAAAAAAGATAGATCAATAAGCATGTTGTTATTTAGGTTTTATAGCACTTTTCATTACTGACGAATATACAAAGTAACGATGCATTCTAATAACACACTTAAATGTCTGCATCGTAAGAAGAAAGGTTTTACAAAAGAAAGTATAATATTTAGACAAGTGATTCGATAAAATCGCTATTTAATATTTAAATGACAATGCGGTCTTTTCCTCTGATGACACATCAAGCTTAGCAGCAGCAGCAGCAGCAGCAGCAGCAGCAGCAACAGTAGTAGAAGTAGAAGTAGCAGCAGCAGATGTAGTAGTAATTGTATCAACATTCAATACCATATTGACCGTGGCAGCAATTTATTTTAAAATGGCTAGGAGGTTGATTCTTCTGATGGCAAATTAAGCTTAGCAGCAGCAGCATAAGTATTAATTATTATTAGTAGTAGTAGTAATAGTAGTAGTGGTAGTAGTAGCAGCAGCAGCCATATAAATACTACACAAATAATCAAATCCGCACAGTTTCAATTATGTATATGCCATCAGTTTTTACCAGCACATAGCCCCCGAAAATGTGTGTTATAATTACACAGTGCATGCCTTTTATACATTGAAATAGAAATGTGTGTTTCTTTGTTTAATTCTTAATTTATAACATAAGAACAGCAATAAAACACAACATAGTCCTATTTAGAGTTAAATGCCACAATTGTTAAAAAAATATTGACGAAAAATGCACTAAATGCACAATTTGTCTAGAAGTGTAACCGGTTTATAAGTGTAAGCTCGTCCATTATAGTCAAACATGGCAACTATTCATACGACTGCAACCGGAAACAATAGCTTAAGTGGTTGACCGTCAGCTTGCGGATCGGTAGATCGCGGGTTCAAACCTTGGCCGGGTCAAACCAAAGACTTTAAAGTTGGTAGCAGTGGCTTCCCGCCTACGCCCGGGCTAAGGGGATAGCGTTACGCCTGACTCGTCGATATCAGTATAATGGACCGGCCGGCTTCTGTGCTATAGAAATGTCGCTGCACAATATCGGCAAATATTACCGATAAGCTCTACGAACGCTTTTCATCGTTGAATGTAGATGAAAGTGTATGTGAAGATTACATGGACATTCACTGCATATTTCTACTCAATTGACTTTTATTCATTTACATTCAGTGTACATACTATTCTGTGTATCTTAACCTAGGGATAACAGTTTTCGCCAATGTAACAAATGTTAAAGTGAATGTCAGTTTTTATTATAGGATTTGTCCTATTCAGATAGTGACAAACAAGATGATTAGGTTACTGTTTAGTTACATTTTAACCAATGCTCATTTGAACTTCATATAAAGGACGAATCAAGGCAATGTTACGTACCCTTTATGTTTCGTTGAGTTGCATGTCAGACGACATTATCAGAAATGCATGGTATACTCTTGGTATACATGTTAATGCGATCTGTCATATTGCATACAACACAAAATAAGTTGCTGTTATTCTGTATCGTCACTGTATTTTTCTTATAAATATGTTATATAAATTGCCTATTGTATTGTTAAATCATAGTGCGAAACATTAACGTTCAAGAAAGTACTAAACCTTCATTACATCATTTTGCACTGTACTTTCATATTAAACCATGATAAACAGCTAGTTTAAACTGCGCCAGTGGTGTAGTGGTATAGTAGCCTACTTGTATTTCCACTGACCTCTTAGCCTCTCACCTCGTGGGTTCGGGACCCTTTCGGGGCGAAGGACTCAATGTGGGAGGGTCTTCTAGCTGACCTTCGTTACACCGGTGGTTATGCCAAGAATTCTTTAGAGGCACTTCCTGCTCCAAAATATCATTTAAACGCTATCATGATTGGCACAAATCATAGCTTCGTAGAGATATATAGTGACTGTCCTACATAATTGGACTAGATAATTACCCTAACACTAACCGGACTCTTGTGTTTATTGCCAGTCCCCGTTTCCGCAGCTGCATGCAAGTAACCGGGTCAAGGCGGAAAAGGGATGGGGAGAAGAGGTTGTGCGTGACTATATAATTGAGATGACACAGAATGATCTAGTCTGAAACCAAATTCAACGAAGTCGGATGCTAGAAAATGTGTATTAAAATTTGTGTGCATTAAATAGGGTTAACCGGATAGAAAATTGCTATCCGGATACACGTGCCATTATGATCCGGTAAAGGTTTGAATTATTTACACAGGCATTGCAATTGCTAATCAACTGCTTTTGCTATGCAATTATTATACAGGTATGAAGTTTGTAGGTCATTCAATATTTAACTTTATTTCTTATATATTCTAGATGAAGTCAGTGTGTATTTCCGCCTTTCTTTCTTTCCTTCTTCATTTATTTTTTGCACATAATTTATGTCGGGACTGAAAGCAGAAATCAACCACTCTCTACCATCGGCTCATACATTCACCTCTGTTATTGGCTCACTTAATGTCGGGACTACTTTCGATCCACGTGACTGCCTCGTGACTGCCTCGTGGATCACGTCCATGTTTATTTACAAAGGCGCATTAATATCACTATGTTATTCTTCCAAAAATAGTGCGCTTGAATTAATTAAATATCTTTAATTATTTACTTCAATATATGTCTTTTGAGTAGATTTTTATTCATTTTATGTAGAAGTATTATTCTAATTTGAAAATATTCTTAAAATAACACTTTAAAATTTTCGTAAACAATCTTGACGTGAGCCCATTGCAGAGGTGTCTGAGAGAGGAACGAACGACAATTCTGCATGGGAGATTGGAAAACACCATGACATAAACTGATTTAATATTACCGTTTAATAATGCAATTCTTGATTCCATTTCATGTTTCAAAGATCTGACTGCCTAGTGCATTATATGAGAAAAGAACATGAAATGAGCAATTTCAATACAATAAACAATATATTTTAATGTAACATAACATGCCTTTGTATACATTGAACATTCGCGTCGCCTATTTCACAGATAATTCCGACTGGGTTAATGTAAGAGAAATGCAACAACAGATACAAATATGGTGATATGTATTGTAAAGTCTTTGTTTGTTTATTAGGTTTATCGTCCCACCAACATGTTTGAATGCAATTATATTGTTCAATAAAACGCAAAGCATATAGAGCGGATGCCATTCTTTTGTTAACAGGGTCTGACGTTTTACAAAATGGAGCTGTGACCAAGCTCATGTATATCAATCGTCAGAGTTTCACTTCAAACTGAAATCGACCAATTCGAAAACGATATCATACTCCAGCTCAATGTATATATTCTAGTGCAGAATGTACTCTGCTGGCAAAACCCGTAATTTCATGCTTAACGTAAGGTTAATTTTACTGTAGGCGTCTCATTCTCACATATCACATTTACATATGTACATTAACATCAACTAATATGCCTCAGTTTGTTTCTAACATGCAATAAACAACAAATTCACCATTGGTTAAGTCCAGCTTTGATAGAAACAGGAGGAAACTATAGTGAAGCACGGAAGGTTTAAAGTACTTCAAACTATTATATATATATATATATATATATATATATATATATATATATATATATATATATATATATATATATATATATATATATATATATATATATATATATATATATATTAAAATCGAAACTACCTCCAGACAAAGGCTAACTGGGTAAGACGGAGCAGGCTGGAAAATGAACTTTGATGACGAAAGGTTAACCGTAGATATTTAATAAGGAGGCACTGCAATAACGAACTGAATGTTGAAATATATATAATCTGATACCGTAACAAGTGTGCGTACATTAAGTTGAGATCAATATCTTAATGTTTTAAAACTCGGTTTTCAAGAATGATGGTGGGTGTATAGCTTTAAATCTAAGTCAACCAAATACCAGACAGGGAATCGGGTTGCTCCGCAAATTAAACAAAGGAACAATTGCATTGAACTCTCTAACCGCTAATGTAGTTTAATGTATTTACTTGTAGCGACAATAATGCATTTTTGCTTTATTATGTATTCGTGTGTGCATGTTGCCTCCATAATTTTTACGTAGGAAATAAATCGATTACCTAAGTAATTCATGAACACAAACTATATTTTATTTAAGTGAAAAAATAAAGACTATTTTCCCTCAAATTCAAGAAATAAGTCATTGTTATCTGAGCAGGTAGAGTAAAATGTTGATAATTGATGTCCTAGGTCTGTGTAAATAGAGGATATTGCATCCACGATCTACATTGAAAACAGTGCAGTGATAACTATTTTAAAGAAAAAACACGGGACGGCTTAATTTTGAGATCAGTTTATATTATCACCCGGGTAGTCTGTTTTGACGTACCTTTTTTAGCAGAGATTACTATCGTGCTAATTTATAGATTTGGGAAAAATGAACAATTACAGCGATTTTTTACAATGTGTACACTCTATATAGGTGGCGTTCAAAATCGTCATAACTTAGACTGAAGTACATGTTCATGTAACAATAATGCCTACATACAGTAAAACAGCTGAAACTCATAATGTTACATGGAACTGTTATAGGCATACTGTCGGACTAACAACTTTAACGCACTGTTTCATGGGGTAATTCAACGTTTCATTAAAATGAATATAGAAGAATCATTACATACATAGGGAAAGTGCTGATGATAAAAAAGTCAACTGTATTCGCATATGTGTTTATATTTTCTCAATATAATCTCACGCTGATGCCACCTTGCCATCTTGGCCTCCAATAACCATGGCAATTCCTTAACGCCCGCTGCAAACCAAAACGTGTTTATGTCCGCAACACTACACCCCCACTCCCCTACTCCAACGACTGCTTTTACGACCCAATATAAATCGTTGAAAACATTATTGCATCGTAAACACATATAATCTACACTTTTGGGTTGTTTATGCTTGTTTGTAATTGCATCGGTCTTGGTGAACTTGAAGTGTGCCATTTGGGTACTTTTAACCCCGTTTAAAGAACATGATCCAAATTTCGTCCATAGCTACAAAAGGTTTTAACATGTTTTCACACTCTGTCATATAGCTGTGTAAATGTTCGGAGCATATGTTAACCTCTTGTTTTCTTAAGTTGTTGACAAAAAGTGCGTGACCCACCTAAAAATATCGTTCGCATGCCTAGCTGATCAGTAAACATAGTGTAAAGAGAGCAAAGATGCATACCTGTTTCCTGGGCAGTCTCATCACAAGTACTTAACCTGTATTCAGAAACTGAGCTACAATCTCTACGTCTTCTTCATTTGTGACCGAAAATGACCCACCTGCGAATGTTTTTGCGATGGCTCTGATCTATTGTTAGTGATTCTTTGCACCCATCTAAAAACCATGTTTTAATTCACAGGTCGTGTCCAGTTCTTAAATTAAATGTACGTCAAAATGTATTCACGCTTGAGCGCGAACAAACTCTAAAACAACTTTGGATGTTTATAAAAGTACCTTAAACAATTCCCATAAACATTGAGAGTTGTAGTTGCATGTTTTTTATGTTTTTGGTCAAACACTAGGTACGCGCTCTCCTGTTCGATAAGGATGTGTAGGTTTTCGCGTGAAATACACAAAGTTTAATTTCCAATTTGATAAGACATTTACTTTATGTTATTAACCAAACCCCATATCATATTTTGCACCTAATAAACGTGTCACGAGACAGTGCGAAATATTTAGATTCCGAAGATGTCATACAGTTCCGAATGTTCTGAAAGTGTTGTGTTTATATGAAAACCATTTAGAATACAATACAAATAGTTTATACATGTCTAGAGAAATATAGTTTGAGATGAAATCGTCTATGTGCAATGCTATGTCCATATACTAGAAGTGATTGGTTATATTTCATGAAAGCAACAATATACAATATAGACGCCAAAAGCAAATAGCTAATTTGACAATTATTGAATTAAATGCATACGCAACTTCACATACAAATACTGTTTCTTCAAAGCTCGTATTTTAACATTAGAAATGCCCACTCATAGCACAGTTTATTACGTTACAAAATTCGATATTACTGAAAACACATATTTTTTTTTACAACCACAATGTTAATAGAACACACATGGTGAAGCCCCAAATGTATCTCTGTATGTATTGTGTAAATCCTGTGCATTTTAAGCTACATTATTATCAGTCGTTGTTTACTGTATAATCGTTCTCAAATGTCCACATTTTTGAAGCGATTCGGTGAATCACTATTTAATGAAAACATCGCAATAGACACACGATTGTTTTAAATGTCCTTTCCTTTCTTAAGTTTTAAGAATAGTTTTTGTTTGTTTCTTTTACTATATTTCTTTATATGTAGTCAATTCGTGCAGGTCGAAATGTTGGCAGCAATACAGTAAATGGTCACGATCTCTCCTTGATACAAATGTCTAAGTAAGGATATTTTCACGTGAGAACAAGCGTTCATTCAGGAAGAGACGAATGCATCTACTGGCTGTTACGTTGCTGTAACATCTCATATGGCATATCATCCACTTGATCCACGCTCCCTGTAAACACGGATATACACTTTTGAAAGAAGGAGAACATTTTACGTCGTTAACATCATGGTACCAGGCCTAAAGTTGCATTCTTTTTTTTAAATATATGTATATATACATTAACCATTTAAGGTTTGATAGAGGGACAATATACCAATTCAATGAACCATTTAACTTAAACAACATTTAACTTTGCAAGCAAAGTGCATACCCTTGTTAAGACCATGTATATTACATATTGAATATTGTTAGAATAAGTCGTTTAGATCTTTTGCCACAACTCACAGACATATTGGCTACTTACCAACCTACCTCCCTACCTATCTCCCTACCCATCTACCGACTGACCGACCAACTTATCGATCTACCGACCTACCTACCTACCTACCTGTCTACGGCCGTATCTACCCACCTACCTACCTACCTTAAACGCCTACCTGCATATATATACATACATATACATATATATATATATATATATATATATATATATATATATATATATATATATATATATATATATATATATATATATATATATATATATATATATATATAACACTGCGAGAGAATGTATATATATAAAGATAGAGAGAGAAAGAGAGAGATAGAGAGGAGAGAGAGAGAGTGTGTGTATATATATAACACTGCTTTAGGCATTAGGGGACACCTCCTTAAAACATGCATTAAGGGGACAATTTACAAAATTGATTTTTTAATGATCTGATGACATATCTATAGCCTTCAAAGCACAAAGAATGTTACCTGAATTCAATTTTCTAATATTCCTCATAAATAAAAATATACAAAAAATGCCCCCCCCCCTAATATTTGCTTAGTACATTAGATAGACCAGAAGATATACAAAATATATCAAATACATTTGGGTGATCGATGCACGTTTCAGGCATTAGGGAGTCATTACATGAGATGTTTTTATGGCATTTTTAATAACAAGAGTTCTTATAGAGACAACACACCTGATTATTCGAGTACAGCATAAAAGGCACAATGTGTAAATATAAAAAAATGTAATGTGACCATTTTAATAGTTCAAAAAATTTAATTTTAAATAATCTCGAAAACGTGCGAAAAGAAAGGGTCCACAAAGTGGCATGTAACAGTGTATAAAACAACACACAAAATAACAATCTTTAAATAAGCACTGTATTAAAATACATACAACATGTAGTCAATGTTTGTGCACAT
Source organism: Sinonovacula constricta (assembly GCA_007844125.1). Taxonomy (NCBI): domain Eukaryota; kingdom Metazoa; phylum Mollusca; class Bivalvia; order Cardiida; family Solecurtidae; genus Sinonovacula; species Sinonovacula constricta. The sequence continues at coordinate 20,516,554 of CM017570.1, read as the reverse complement.
GTTGAAAATAAGCTGCTCATGTAAAACCAGGACGAGTTGATATTTGTACGGTATACATCGTATTGAAGCTGTCGACTTGAGTCATATAATTTGTGTACTAGTTTGTCATCCTTTCACCAAAAGCAGACAAACTAGATATTACTGTAGTATGTCGGCAGAAGGTACCAAGGGGTGATGCTTTATTTTCTTTGCCCAGAGTTGTTATATGTACATGTAATAGGCTGCAAGAGTTGAAAGGCCATCCTCGTTCCCAATGTAGATGTATTAGCTCTGAAGGTAGAATAATGAGAGTTCTGGCGCATACATTTTAATAATACATGTATACATTTGCAATGAAGGTTCTTTAATTTGCTCTTATATATGGACAACAATGATATATATATAAAACTTATGAAGAAAATTGGAAAAGAAAATCGAACTTCAATGTTTAGACAGAAAATTTTATGATTTCAGCAAATAAAAAAAAAATATAAGCTCCTACTTATATATATATTATAATAATCCTGATGAAGACACTAGTTGGGTCGAAACGTTGATTAATTAAACAGTTTACTATAACCGATGTTGGTCGTTAAATCCACTAACCAACTTCTTTATATGTAATTATATTAATATAAATAAATACTCTTATAAATATGATCTTAAGTACATAATAATAGTAAAAAGTTTCTTATAATTTTAATGGGAATAGATTTTAATATACCCCTTTATATATTTAATACGTTTTATAAATACAGAAAAAATATCTGTGGATTGTACATGTAGAGAAAAGTGTTCCTGTTATGGTATATATTACGACAAATTTCACTACTAGGTAAAGAGGAAGTAGACGAAAGACAGCCCTAAAATCAATAAGCGCTATAGGCGACCCTATACTGAAGCACATATCGAATGGCTCTGTCTTTTAGTTACTGAGAATCATGTTACGAACATTTTTGTTTTAAAGAATGCATTTTGACAAAATTTCAATAAGTCAGTAAATAGGAAGTAAATGTACGACAGCCCTTAAACGAGTGAGTGCAATATGAGACCCATTACAAATGCTGCATACCATATATCAAATGGCTAGAATTTGTAGTTCCCGACAAAAATGTTACGAAAATTTTTATTTTATGGTATGTATTATGACAAATTTTTACTAAGTTGGTAACAGTAGATGTGAGACAGCCATACAATCAGAAAGCGCAATAACACACCCTATTCTGAAGCTGCATAGAGCATTTTAAGTAGCTGACGATTGTACACGCATAGAAAATGTTACAAAAACTTACATAAACAAGTAGCTGTGGATTGTACTTGGAGATAACAGTTTTCATGTTATGATGTACATTATGACAAATTTCTCTTGGTAAACAGGAATAAGAAGTGAGGTAGTCCTGAAAACGGTAGGCACAACATGCACCCTTATACTGAAACTGCATATAAAAAGTCAAGTGCTCCTACTTTTCGTTCCTGAGAAAAATGTTTCGAAAAAGTTCATGTTATGGTATACACATTTTACAAAGTCAGTAAACAGGAAGTAGATCTGTGACAGCTCTAAATGGCTTCATACCAAATATCAAGTAGCTATGACATATAGGTCCTGACAAAAATGTAACAAAACATAATTAAATGTTTGACCAAGTGGATTTCCCTTATAAACCTCAGAATCTCCTCTTTGCCGAAAAAAAAAATGAATATGTTATAAAAGAAATCTATTTGGTTTTGTCATTCTAGAGTGAATACATGTACACTTTATAGTAACTGAATCAAAGGTAGTAATTTTAAGATTTTTTGGTTATATAAATGTATTATCATGCATGCTATTAAAACTGAAAACATATACAATGTACATGAACATTTTTAAATCTTTTATTCAAACAACATCTAGAGTTTCCTTTTGGCCTTCTTAAAATAAATACTAGTAAGAATAAGGACATATTATTCATTTTATAAATAGAAATAAGAACATTACTGTTTCTTTAAAATCATGCAAAAAAGCAGAAAAAGTAGCATCCCCCCTTATAGGCCCCTAATGTCTAAACAAAGAAAGGGAACTCCCTAAATCATTCTAATTTATCATTTGATGGTGAGGACCATTATTATTAAATGTATAGCAATCAGTAAATTAAAATTATAGTTATTGTGCATACAACTAAAAAGAATAAGGCATTTTTAAACAAAAAGGGGTACCCGAAAAATAATCCTGCTTATCCTTTGATGGTAAGGAACACCATTGTAAAATGTCATAGCTATCGGTCAACTACAATTCAAGGTATTGTGCATTCATCAAAGTTAACAAACAATGATGACGACAGCTTCGTACCATAAAATGTCCAAAATGTCTTTGTGATCATATTAAAATAACGTGCCTTTGCAATTTTGTTTATCTGTCTCAATGTAGACATAACTTCGAAATGTGTGTCGAACTACACATGTGTCTGTTTCTGACCATTTTACTGAAACAACAAGAATAAAGACAATTGTGATATGGTAAAGCACAATTAATCTTACAAATAACTATTAAGTAAAAGTTGCCAGAATTCTCAACAAATTCACAGCCCTTGTTTGTGGAGGACGCTGTCAAAAGTGCTAGAAAAGTGCAAAATAATGCTAATACAGGGTCATCTCTAGGTCATGTGTGAGTACACTGTTGAAAGTGTCTAGCCCTGAAGAATATTTAATCGGCGTTTGATGAAAATCAAAGTATTAAAGTGAAGATTAAGTTCAATATTAGGTCAATGCCAATTATAGGTTTTGTGTATGTTTGTCATAAACACCATGTAAGGAATAACACTCACAGTTATTGAGAAAATGTCCATTTTTGCACTTTTGTGCAAAACTTATTTAAAATTTAAAATTTCATCTAAAGGTCAATGCCATTTATGAGGCAAACTGTTGGAAAGGTCTTGTACCAAACAACATTCTGTAAGGTTAATGCACATCAGTCAAGAAATAACAAAGTTATTGAGAAAATTGTAACATTATGGTCAAGGTCCTGTTTAAGCACACAGCTATTGCTCCAAGGAACATCCTTCAAAAGACAACAAAGTTATAGCCAAGGTTTAAAGTTTCATGACAAGGAACAGACTATGATAAGTAACTGTTTTTTTCTTCGTAATCAGTTAAAAACGCCGATATTTACAATGTACTTTCATTAAAACTAGTTAGTGGTTTCCAAAACCTTACCATAAACAGGCCGACAAACAGACTGACAGTTTGATATGCTTTGGCCTACGCTTTTCCCTAACTATGGAAAGACGTAATAGATATTTTAAGCTCCAATAAAAACATACTCATTGGGTGATTAAATACTTTTAGTTGACACCAATATAGTATATACAACTATATAAAGATAATATGCTTACATTTTATGTTCCACAAACTACACATGTGGAAGACATTAAGCGAATCGTATATGTTTATGTTTATTGGGTTTGTCGTCCCACCAACAGTATTTCAGTTTTTCGGAGACGATGCGAATCGTAAAACGATATGTTAATAAGAATAAATGTGACAAAGTCCTATGAGCATTGCAACATATACCAACATTTGAAAAGGTACATGACAAAGGCATTCTCATGCAAGACAATTGTAAAAGTAAGAACAAATCTGTGATGAGGCATTTAACAAAAAGAGCAAACCCGACAGTTACCGCCTTTGAACAGTCAATCGGCAGTGTGGACTGGTAAGTCGTAACAACTCATACTGGCCTTTGTCTAAGTGTTGTATGTAGAAGTAAAAAAAGTAAGTGAAACTAAGATTATTATTGTTATAAACCTTGACACCATGTTGCTTCAATAATTAACCAAAACCTGTCTTAACATATTAAACAAGAATAATGTGTTGTTGAAAATTCTTGCTGCTTTAAGTAATATATAAGAAATATAAATGGTTTATTTGTAAAATGTTTACATTGATGTAATCAGTTAAAAGTTCCGCCTTTCTCTTCAATTGGACCATGTTATTTATGGCTCACTTTCATTGTGTACCTAATCAATTGCATCGCAGAGTCCACAAACAAATATAGCACAATAATGTTCACAGTCTCGGGAATTTATACTGAAATGCTAAAATATGCAGAATGATGAACATGTGCAATATGCTACAATTTTTGTCACGACATCGGTTTCGGTAAATGTGATATACTAAATGTGTTTCTTTTAACGGTTATAAAAATGATGGCATCTGCTCCCAACTCGCATTTAACTTAAATCTATTGGGAAAGAAAAAGTAATTTAAATAACTGACAATTGAGATGCAAACATAACGAATGTCGGGTTGCAGCTAGTTATCGCCCTTTTTAAACCATGCCTGGGTGTTGTGTGCTATTTTACGGATTGTAGCAGGCAAGAAATATCAAGTTAAACATTGTTATCCGTCCGTTTTATTTCATGAGCGTATCTTGCAAAGACGGAAATTTGGTGTTTATTAATTGCTACAGTACACTAATGTTACCAATGTAGCTCTAAGGAATGCCTAGAATACAATAATTACAAATAGTCAAGCACTTTACTTCTCCGTTTCTCAAAATTGTTTAAGTAATACAATCAGTTTCATTTACAACATGATGTACATAATATATGATATAAACTGCATTGATATTGATACGTTTGACATCTGGCATATGAACATAAATTGTGATTTGTTTTCCTTTTCAATTCAGCTGTTTTCTTTAAACTGTTGCCTTAATGAAACCTCTCAAGAAGTGCGCAGAGCTGTAAAATTGATACAATCGCCATGGTCGGACCTATTGCCATCGGAGGTGATAGAGCGTCGGCTTGCGGATCGGGAGGTCGTGAGTTCGAACCCCGGCCGGGTCTAACCAAAGACTTTAAAGTTGGTAGTAGTGGCTTCCCTCCTAACGCTCGGGGCTAAGGGGACAGCATTACGCCTGACTCGTCGGTGTCAGTATAATGGACCGGCCGGGTTCAGTCCCTGGGCACCTCATAAGTGCCCCTGTGCTATAATGATAGAAATGTCGCTGCGCAGTATCGGCAAAAATGTCGGCTAATCCCAATCCCTAACTAGGTCCCGTGTTCGTATAGGATAGTGATTACGTACATGAGGGTCTATTATTTACTACGTCTTGCAATATTTAACCCATCTGTAGTCCGTAATGAATAGAATATATCAGTTATTGTCCAATATGAATGGCAGGAACGGGTTTATTGAACGGTCACACAAACCTAGACTCAGCGGAGAGCATGTGTCCAATAATGACTCAACGTACTCTACCACTTGATAAACCTTAACTTGCTGACACAAAAAAAACCTACCTCGCAAGGTATTATGTATGATGATGTGTGTATGATGTTTACCAAGAGTAAATCAGTTTAAAAATCCATATCTTTTTAATCGATGTTAAATCATCAAGTTGTCCATTATTTGTATAACATACCGTTTAAGTACGTGTGGGTCTATCAATAATCTAATCACGAGAAATAACAAATCTTGACTCATTATCCAATATTCATTGACTGTATCAACACCTACCTGACTCACTTGTGATTCTTTTATTCTCGACATGCATTTACTTTGGCAAGGTTCACCTAATTCACTTCATAAAACAATATCAAAGGCCGCGGGCGGCCCAATAGTATCTACTGAAATGTGCCCGAATGTCGAGTGACTTCAAGGGGTAGCTTGCAAGACAGTCACTGCATAAAGGATTATTGTGTTTTGCGTTAGTCTTTTTATAAATTGAATACACGTGTACTTCGACAAATAAACTTAATCTATGAATTTTTCGGATTAAAGAAACATTCATCGGTGACGAGTTACCTTACTTCTAATAAAGGAGCGATGTATGTTTTCAACACTGTAGATGTGTACAGTGAGTTTTCAAAGTCAGAAGTATGTTATAAATCCAATTGAATAACTGATGTGCAAGTAATAAATTCTTTACGAACGGTAACAACCTAAGATGAGCAATTCAATATAATACTTTCAAACACAATTCATTAATTTCATGTTCATTGAACAAGTCTGTTAGTGCACCCCAGATAGCCTAGTGCTAATAATCACTATGTTTTCCTCACGCGTTATTCACAAAATATCATGGCCAGGCGCTCCATAAAAGCAGTGATAAATGTAGATATTGAAGAATTAAGAATAATTTACAATGTACTATTAATAAATTTGGGCCACAAAACATGATTCAACTACAGAAATAATTCTTAGTCGCACTTCTAATTTATACATTTTTCTGAAACATAATATATCATATATATCAACAGTTAAACAGTAGCTATTAATACTAACACCTTATTATTCTAGAGAGCCATAACCGTCATATATAACAAATGACTAATAAATAAGTACTGTAGTTTAATGGAGGCTAGTTTTAAAGAGGCATTTTTCATATGGTATTTGAGTATCTGAAGGTCTAAGTAAAAATGTGCTGTAGGCAGATATTGCAAATATATGTAATACATGTCATATTGGCATCACATTGATAATATAGCTATATCTTGTCATGTGTTTTTTTTTATAATAGACTATTACTTTCTGTATATTGTTGCCATATATTTAGTCATACTAAACATATTATTTATATTCTTTGTATCAATAATTTTCTTCCTGATTTTATTATAAAGTACAACCAATAGCAGTTAACACCCTAACCTGTATAGATGTCAGTAATTTATGACATACTCAACTCATATTAACGATTGCAACTTGCATCCTTTTCATTTTAGCACACCCAAAATAAAAATAAAACTTGTCTATCTAACGTTACTTTGCAGTTTATCAGTGTGTGTAGGTTACTATATGCTAAGTTGTACTGCCGGCGTAGATAAACATTGTGGGCAACCGACTTTAATATAGACTTGTTCACATTCAACATACTGTTCATACATTGTCTTTATAAAGCACCGAACACAAATCTGTTCAAGTATATTTTGCTTGCTACGTGTCTGAAACAAAAATGAAAGAGTACATTCACGTATTAGTATTTTACTTTGCTGTTTAGAAGCGTGTGTAGGTTACTATAAGACAGTCTGTACTGCCGGCGTAGATAAACACTGTGGGCATATATATATATATATATATAATTGGTGCTGATAAAGTTTAATGATAATATGCACTTTCGAAGAATGGCCATATTCATTTGTTATTGTTAACAGTTACTGAAATGATGTTAAACTTCCTTTGTTTCATATCTTCAGAGTCGAAACGATACACAAGAGGAAATTATGTGTAAAGAACAATGTTGCTCCATGACTTACAATCTTCGAGACGTGCCATCCTGTAGAGGTACCTATTGTTTACTATATTTCCTTAGCGATGGTTCCCGGTGCGTCCCGTTGATCCCGCTCATTATGTCGTGACTTCCGTTAAAACTTCGTCATTGAGATAGTGTTGTGAATTACTCTGGTTTAGAAATGCGGATTAAGAAAGCTCCCTGGATTATACATCGTGAAACAGTTTTAACAATCAATCTGGGGTTGAAATAATGCAATATCAGTGTGTCATTAAATATGCCATTTACGATAATTGTTGGTGTTTACTTCTTATGCGGTATGTATATACATCCGTTTCTTTAAATACGCACACAATTCAATAACAACTATTATTGTTGCTGTTTTTGTTGCTCTAAATACACAGATGCTTCAAAGTGTCAGGCTTGTAGGTCGTAGTGTCCTTATGCTATATCTAGAAATATATTAAGTGTTTATAAGTATTGCTTGTTGTTTGTTATCGTTGCAGTTGATGGCGTTGCTGTTCTTTTTGTTTCTTTGTGTGTCAACTTACTGAATATTATTTTAGACTGTTTGACACGCTTATAACACACCTCTGTTTGATATCGTTTTATTTTACAGTATTAAACACTGAAAAAGCACTTGCAATTCCACAGTCTACGTCATACAATAAACCACAAATGACCTACTCTTGTACACTAGTGTGTAATGTGATGTATTGTTCATATTAATATTTCACAGAAATATATAAACACCCCAGCTGCTTAAATAGTTCATGCATCAAGGCAGCACCTAGAAGTACCCACTACCTTCAACAAACTAAAAGCATTAAGCTCGACGTATAACAAGTGTATTTCTCGGACAGCGGCTTGTTTAAAATACATAATACTTTATTTACAAACAGAACAAAAACCAAAATCTGTATTATAATACCCATACATCTTTTTCAGTTCAGCACATAGCGTTTATTAACGCAGAATGCAAGGACGACAGTTATTACATTTCCACTACGTGTGTTCTCTGTCCGATAAATTGTGCGACGTGCGTTTCAGAAACAGAGTGTACATCATGTACGAATGGCTTCCATGGCAACCATTGCAAGACTCCTTGTATACAGAACTGTACATATGGATGTCACCGACAGTATGGACACTGTACGTACGGTTGTCAGGACGGTCAGTTTGCTTCAGAGAAACTCCAGGGATGTCTCAACTGCCCGGAGACTTGTGGTCAGTGCAGCTCCACGTTTAACTGTTTTACTTGCCAGAATGGCTTCTACGGCACGAATTGCTCTGAGATATGTCCGCATGAATGTTCAAACAGGACATGTGATAAGTTAACAGGACATTGTCTTAAGTGTAAATATGGTCACTTCAAACACGACGGTAATTGTTTCCAGTGTCCTATGGGTTGTACAACATGTGACAATACCACACACTGTTTTCAGTGTCAGGAAACCCACGCAGGTCCATTTCAAGGAAAATGCGTCCAAAAATGTTCTGAAAAATCGAAACATTTCGTCTCAAAATCTAATCAAAGATGCGGCATTTCATTGGACACTACGCAGCAAAATCAATCCGTTTGTCTTGTTGTCAACCTTAACCGTAGTTATACATGTTCAACTTTACGATCTTGCATTTATTGTCGTACTGTCAGAGACGACTGTCTTAACCGATCAACAACATAAGGCCACGTGTGTCTAGGCTATGAACGGTGCAACACCGAATGCAATCCATCGCTTTTAAGTCACGCGATTCATGATGGCCGTCGGAAATCCTTCCAGGCACTGTGTGAGCAGACATGTTTAATATACCATGTTGACGTTTTCAGGACAGAACATATGTGCGACTTGACAACTGACGGCGCAAAAAGCAGCATTGAAGAAATTATCGAACATATCAGCTGTTTCCAAGGTAACAAAAAACTCATCATGAAGAATTGAAAAAAGTGCCACTGATGTATTCTTTGAGTGTCAAAATTACATGACACAAGGACCTAATGCTTTGATGTCCATTTCCTGAAAATCCTTGATGGTATTTGATTAAATAGTGTTTTAAAACCCGTGGACAAAAACATGAGGTTAATTTAATGAAATGCTTTTTTCTCTTGCTCCGCTAAATTAATTTTGTATTTTAGCAAACATATTGATCATTTCTATTGCAGAACCTGAAGTCGTCGTTGATTTTTCAGACGGTAGACAACTAAGCATGCACTTCTTTCTGGAAGGTGATGTGGGTTTTCAGCCGTTTGACTTAAATGTAATTTTAATGGGGAAAAAACAAGCAAACAAAATAGTAATGCTATTTCTGTTCATTTCCACTCATTTTTTTTTCGAAAATCGTTTGCCATACATTTGTTTATGTAAAACACAAGATGTAACGATGACACTGAACGTTGTACAATTTCTGAAAATCATTGTTTTGTGTGTCTCGTGTAATCTGTTTAATAATCAAACTACTATTGGTTAGTTCAATTTGGCTATTTTTACTAATATAAATATCTACCAAATGCCTACAATGCCCTCACAGGATTTACTAGCATTTGTTGTACTGAAATACGACACCATTTTCTTGTGTGCTTATATCAATATCTTGGAACAAGTTTGTACATATATCGAAATAAAGCATACGACTTTTGTGTAAGTTGTCGGTATAGCACGTGTACGTTGAAAACATCATAGAACGCCTTCAAGATATGCTAGAGAAACAAATATGGTTATTATAATTTGGAATCGCTAGAAATATTAAGATATCCTTATTGTACGAACTTTCACATTCAATTAACGAGACTAACTTCAGTTAGGACCAAAATGAAAACAAAATAGTACAACAATTAGGAATTGCCTTTTAGGCAAATCTTTCGAGAAAAGTTGTCCGTGGCACATACGTCCTCCCCCAATCAACTGTCTCACTTATTGATACCAGCATATTAACCTCCATTAGACAGATTATGGTTTGTTTTGCAAAAGGATTTAAATTTAGATCACCGTTTAGTCGAGAAGTATTAGTTTTTAACAGTGTTCTGTTATCATTCCTTTCATTGCATAAAGCGCCCTTAACCCGCTAGAAGGTAGACGTGTATTCTTTTAGTCATGAAACGTGGATGTTTTGGCTTAGCTTTACACTTTTTTCATGTAATGGATTGATTGGTAAATGCTTGCGATTAGTAAAGTTGTTAATTGTTGTTCAATGTTCGCTCACGTAAGGGCTTAATTGGTAAATGTATGAGATTGGTAAAGTTTGTTTCATTTTTCACTGGTCGTTCATCAAAGAGATTAACTGGTAAATGCTTGCGACAAGTGTTTTCTTTTTTCCTGTTCACTGTTTGCCCATGTGAGGGATTATTTGATAAATATTGGCTATTGGTTAAGTTTTTATTTCCTTTTCCCTGTTCACCCATAAAAGGAATTAGGTGATAAATGTTTGCGGTTGATAAGTGCTTTCATTTACATTTCACTGTTCACCCATGTCAGGGATTAATTGGTAAATGTTTGCGACTGGTATAGTTTTTTTTCCTTTTCACGGTTCGCCTTTGCAAGGAATTAATTGGTAAATGCTTGCGAATGGTGTTTTCCCTTTTCATTGTTCACCAATGTTAAGGATTAAGTGGAAACACTTTGTGGTTTGTAAAGAGTCTTCGATTTTGCCTCATGATGGATGCACATATACCCAAGCCCCAATACCAGCAGCGTTTAATTATTAAAGTTTAGATAATATACGCATTTTACAATAGCTATAAGATTTAAGCCACATAACCGTAAAATACAAAGAATGGGAAGGTATAACGTAATACTATAAATATTGTATTCAAATTTATGGAGCAAATATGTTTTTGAGATACCGCATACGAGCTGGTAAATGACAACGCGTCTCATTTCCAGAACTTTCCTGGGAATACAATGAACTTTAATGCCCCGCCACCAGTGTATGTTTGTGTGCGTTATTTGTTAAACATTATACTGAAAGAAATTGTGGATTGATTTTTCTGCAGCGTCGTCATTCAATGCACATATAGAAAATGGAGTACTGCATGAGCTTAATGTTGGAAAAGGTCTTTTTTAATAACCAATTTATATGTCCATGTGTTGTGTTAATAATTTAAGATGTTTTTATATTAAGTCATTTTGTTTTTCTTTCAAATTAATGCCATTTTTATTTTCCAGACCCTTCAATGCCGGTCGCTGTATTTGCTATTGCGGTGACTGTAGTTATAATTATACTGATGATAACGACTGCAGTTTATCTGCACAGAAGATGGAAGTATTCTGATAAATACAGGTGGTTATTGACATTCACAGTTATATTTTATACTGTAAATTCTATCTCACTTTTGTCAAAGTTTAATTACACTTCAGATCGAACACGAGGACATTGTAAAACAGTACTGCCACTAAATAATCCTAATGGCTGATGAAACAACGTTACGTTAAATGCAAACCATTTACTTCGAGATAGCTTAACTTGTTTTAATGAAATCGTTTGCAGGTCTTTTGATTTCGGTATTTCAATTATGGTATGACTTTAGTTAGTTAATTAAATATTTATTTATCTCACTTTGTTAATAATATTGATATGCAATTGATAGTGAATATGTTACTTTGCTATATGTAGAGTGTTATAAAATATGTATTACCCTATAATATTTTGTCTGAATGAGCACCCTTTTTAATTAGTGTTTCCTTGCGTAAATATGTATCATTTATATTGTCTTCGTTTGAGTCAATCGCCTTACCACGCATTGTACATTATTTGTAATAAGTATTACAATTTACGATTTAGCATACAGTTAAATCTCTTCACACCAACGTCTGCTGGAGGTAGACAGACTCATGCTGGTGAAGGGTGCTGATCTGTAGAGGTTGCGAATGGTACGAGTCAAAACGAGGTTGAAGGTAAATAATCGGATAACCATTTTCCACTGTTTAAGTAAATTTGATATTTTAACGCATTATTTCTTTCCCCTCAAAATCAAGTACAACTCACATTATAGTTACAATTATTCACTGTAGATTAAACTAGTATGCCCTATTACATACAACTTTTTTTTTGTCAGACAATTGTTGACATCAACTGTTATTATAAACATATTGCTGGTTTAAAAAAAAAGCCTTGTTTTATATTTCAGACTGACCAGTGAGGTCGAGCATGGAGAGAGCACGCCTAAGTGTATAAAGAGTCATTGCCAATGTTCCCATGCAGTCTATCTTACCCCAACCACATAGCGTCGTCATGACATACTAAAATGAGAACAATAGTTCTCGGTGCAGAAATACTTTATTCTATAACAATGTACTGATGTAATTCACCAACGAAAAAAAGTACCTGTTCCAAAATGTATAACAAAAAGTGTGCTTATAAGAAAAACGGCACCACATAAAACCGTAAGGATGTGACAAATGTTAAAAATGTGACTTTTAAAAGATTCTCCTTGTATATTGTAGACTGAATATATCTCTATCTATCTATCTATCTATCTATCTATCTATCTATCTATCTATCTATCTATCTATCTATCTATCTATCTATATCTATATCTATCTATCTATCTATCTATCTATCTATCTATCTATCTATCTATCTATATATCTATCTATCTATATATCTATATATCTATATATCTATATCTATATCTATATATATATATATATATATATATATATATATATATATATATATATATATATATATATATATAGTGAGAGAGAGAGAGAGAAAGAGAGAGAGAGAGAGAGAAAGAGAGAGAGAGAGAGAGAGAGAGAGAGAGAGATTTACAAATTTTACATTTATATATCTATATATCAGGCAAAATATGAATGTATTCTGTCACTCGTCCAGGGTCCGGCCTACATACACTGTTGCCTCTTGTCAACATAGCACACAGTTATGCACTCTTGACACTCCAAACATATTGACATTTTCTTTAAAGAAATAATGGTTTGAACATTCTAAATCTTAAATTAAAAAAAATCGTTTATTATTTATAACTCAGTATAACGTTTGCTGACTATTTGTAATTATAAATAGACAAATACACTGGTACATTATACTATGTAGCTGTGTGCTTTACACTTTAGAATTTTAAAGTAAATGCTGTAATGTGTATATGTTAATTTAAAGATTGTCGGATTCTTTGCAAATTGCATATGGTAAAATGAATACGAGCGTTTAGTGATAGCTGAAAACGATATATATGCATTATATTTACAAATTGTAAAATAAGACTGCAAAATGAAAATGAGACTTAATACGAGCTTTGATTTACAAATTCAAGGTCACCACAAAAATTTAAACGTTACGGTTTTGTGACAAATGTAAGTAAATTTAAAACCATATTTCAAATAACTGGTTCGTGTGAATTCGTGTATGTTTTATTTCTGAATGAGCATCACAATAATCGAGACGATGTAAACTCTCGGTCTGACATGCTAATACAGAGATTTGCCTTTTATATATCACAAATCTATCCAAGCCCTTATATTTGTCTCTCGCCATTCTCGGTCCTATATCACGCTTTAAGATTCGGTTTTATTTCTCCTCTCTCTTAACTGGTTCCCATCCCTGACTTTCATTGCGTCAATTTCTTTCTTGGGTATTTTTATTTTTTATTATATGTTATTATAGGTATTATATGTTTTCCTCTATATCGCTCTTTCAATTACTTTACACTGTCTAGTTTCTTAAGTAGTAATTGTGCAACTTTGGGACAAAAGGACGATTATACAGAGAAGTGTACACGTGTATAGAGTCAAACTTATATTAAGCAGCCACCTAAGGGTCAGTCTAAAATTGGCAGCTTAAGACAAATTGGCTGCTTAACACAAACTATTATATGATTGATTGTTTACCTATTATTATAAGCATGTATTTTTATAAAAAAAGTATTGCTTAAATAGAAGGTCAATTGCAAAGTAGAGTTCGAACAGATTTAAAAGAACAACGTAAATGCTTTTGGAATGTCAACAAAGGACTCAGAATATCAGAAGTGCCTCATTAAATAAAAGAAAATATTTCTCCAATATTAGTTGTTTGGTCACTTACAGTAAAACATACCATTTTAATGTTTCACAAGATTTGGCTTTATTTCTTCTCTCTCTTAACTGGTTCCCATTCCTTTCTTTCATTGTGTCATTTTCGTTCTTGGGAATTTTATTTTTCTCTATATCACTATTTCAATTACTTTACCTTTTCCAGTTTCTTACGTAGTAACTTTGTAACTTTGGGACATCGATTATACAGAGTCGTGTACATGTGTATATTTATAACTTTGACTCACTTATTTTCTATTTAAAACATACAATTGTTTTATATAATTCATCAACTATTCATGGGTTTTCTATTTGGTATATCGCAAAGTGATCTGTATTGTGTAAAGTAACAAGAGTTCCAATGAGTATCAATACTTATGGTTTTAGTGAGGGTGATAGAAAGGTGATATAAGAATGATAACCGTGAACATCTTGTTTATATTTTGAGCTTAAAGAGTTATCTGACTTGTTAACAAATCATTTTAGTTAGAAAAAAAAATCACACAACCACTGCAAACAGCCAATGTCATTGAAACATCCGAACATCATGTCAAGATGAAGCCACGATAATGGCAGTTAACCAGCAAGTGGTGTCCGGATATTTATTTTTATATTGTAATTGTTCGCCTTCAAACCCAATACTTCTAGCAATCACCTGACCCGCCACAATGTGCATCAATAGCATAGGACTTATTTATTTTGTAGTGGAGATATTGCTTCAGAATAAGTCAGTTTAGTCCCTTTTCTGTCTAGTATTTTGGTAAGCCGGTTTGTGCTTTGAATGGAACGAATTGGCGACAAATAGGTATGCGTGTTATGTAAATTACACTGCCGAGAGATAGGGATGTGTGTCTTGTACATTATACTGCCGAGTTATATGTATGATTTTTTTTAAATAACACTGACGACAGATAGGTATGTGTATTTTGTAGATTACACTGTCGTTAGATAGGTATGTGTGTTTTGTAAATTACACTGTCGACAGAAAGGTATGCTTGCTTTAAAAGTTTTACAGTCGACAAAGATAGATTTGCGTGTTTTGTAAATTACACTGTCGACAGATATGTGTGTGTGTGTGTGTGTTTTAAATAACATTGTCGACATATAGGTATTTTGTGTGTGTTATGTCTCGTCTCTGTGTTTTTGTCACATTTGCATTTACCTTGTTTGCCTTTGTCTACAAGTAGATAAAATTTAAATATCTGTGGAAATTTTGATAGGACCTTTTCTTATTTACCTATTGTAAATTACACTGTCGACAGATAGGTCTGTATTTTGCAAAGTCGGAGCTTGATAGATAGGAATATGTGTGTAAGTCGACCTGTTTATAAATAGGTGTATGTGTGAGTGTGAGTTAAGTAATATTGTCGCCGTGTGTTAGGTGTGTTTGGTCAGTTCGAGTGTCGACATATATGTATGTTTGATGTTAAACTAACTAAAGGAAATAAACAACACAACTACCACAATGCAATAAAGGCTCATATATGTTGCCGTATGGCGTATGGATAGTTTAAACCATTGTTAATTTGTTCATTTTCTGATACTGGCTAATTTCTATTCATGTTCTATAACGCTTTATGCCATTAATGGAAAAAAATGGGTTCATAGTTATTCTTTTTCAAGAAAATTGAAGTAAATTGTTGATCGATACTGAGCCGTGTAGAATTATCTTACATTGAACAACATATCTAAATAGGTTTAACTTGACATAGCATGTTTTTGGTACAGCTCCTTATCCATAAGGAAACGTGTTGACTGTCTTTTTTACATCTCTTCAAAGGGTAAAGTGTATGTTCCTTCTCGAGTCCAAACATCTCCTCCTCCTGCTCCTTCTCTGCTTTGAATATGTTCACAAATTCCTCCAATTCTGTTCAACTCACATGACCAAGGTCTAATTTTATCTTCCTCAAGAAATAAATTACATTCATCTCGTCCTCTGAAATGCTATCAATGTCCTTATCCTCCTCCTCCATTTTCCATCTTAATGACTTTCCTTCAGCCGTACTTTATATACCTATAATCTAAGCTAAAAAGAAAATTCTAGCTAGGAAGGTATGTATACTATAACAATCTCAATGTGCCATTTACTTTTTTAAACACTTTAATAAAATATACGTTAGTAAAGTTAATATGATGCAATCAATCACACTCTCAATGTACTTATCGTAGAAATAGATGTCTATGCCTGCATGTAAGCAATAATCACGAAAGTGTTCAATTAAAAATTTCGCAGTACTAATTTACGGATTTGAAATTTTGTTAACAAGTTTAAACAGACATAATTTCTAATCTTCTGTCACAAAATAGTAACATAGAAAATTAAATAAACAATATCTTGCAGAAAGACAAAAATATACAACTTAGAACAAGTAAATTTAGAAAAAAAATGATTGAACTGCAAATATAAAATTTGTCTATAATATATATATATATATACTCACGAATACATGTATGTATGTTTGGCCTTCTGAACAAGTAGAACTTCTTAACTCATTAATAGGGAACACTTATTTATTCTTGTATTCTAACAATACACAGTCAATATGTCCGAGATAAAGTCCGCGGAGAAATATTTCAAACTCACAGTTTATGTGTCCACAATGAAATCTACGGAGAACGCGATATGAAAATTCCAGGTAACTTTTTTATATAAAATTCCAGTTATACAGAATGATGATGCTCCAAATCTAGGTAAAGTCAAATGAAGATCTTGAATTGAATATACACCTATGTCCAACAAGCGTTGATCATAAAGCAAAAAACACACCAGTTCCTGTAAAATAAAATGAGCAATAGATAGTAATTACAAAATACAGTTACTTACAAAACAGACAGTTTTACAGGCAATGATTTAATATATACTTTACACTTAATCTTCATTGCCACATCTTATTAAGCACAACTTTAAAACAACAATGATCAGAGGCTTTTCTTCAAGAGCAATTACGCACAATGATATGTATAGAGTTTACAATACTCACCATAAAACAACAACAACAATAACATAGAAAGATTAGTAGATTTAGAAATTCCTTAACCTATCAATTGTGGACTGGTCTTTGTCTTTCACGGCGGCCACAGGTTAGAGCGAATGGGAACAAGGATGCTGTAATAATAAACGCGCCCATAGTCATGCAAAAAGAAAATGGCGAGGTAAAACATTAAACGTATGACCAATTCATTATATCAGTTAGATTAATTGAACGGACAGCCATCTTGAATTCCATGTATCATGTCAGAAAAAGACACGTTAAACATCAAATATTTCAGCTTCTTCAACAAAGCATTTATAGAACGCAACTAACCTTAGATTTTTCTTACCTGTACTTTGAGTTCTAAAGATAACTTAAATACTTAAGTATAAGGTAAAATAGAAATAATAGAATATAAGATCTTCTGGCTTCAAATGTTTTTTCTCTACTAAGTAGAAAAGTATATCATGTGACCACTAAAGGCTGAAAACATGAAAGGGGGATAATTAATTTTAAAGCAGTTAATCCGAATAATGATTAAAGGAATATGACTTTTAAAGGAGATATGGATGAAAAGTTGACCCGGTTACAATAGTTTGAATTTTAACATTGGCTACTCTAACAACCATGGTTACAACGTTTAAAGGTGTTGATTTTTTGATAAACATGTTAATAGCTACATTGCTTAAAAGGGATGTAAGAAATTATTGTAATAATACATGGTGATTAAGACAACAGATACGCTCGTCATTTAGTTTGGTGATAGGACGAGGCTGAGGATGATAATGATGATAATAATCAGGATGAGGAAGAGGCGGAAAAGATGGATGATGATGATGATCAGAATGATGACCATTGTGATGATGATGATGATGATGATGATAATGATGAAACTTGTGCTGCTGCTGCTGCTGCTGCTGCTGATGATGATGATGATGGTGTGAATAGTAATGTTAATGTGAGGGTGATGAAAACGATGATGACGATGTACAAATGACAAAAATGATAATGACCACAATTGTGATGCCGCTGCGACGGCTGAAATTGAATATGTTGATGACGACGATGTTGATGACGACGAGGGTGATGGTGTTGATGGCAATGATGATGATGATGATAGTTGTGGTGGTGGTGGTGGTGATTAGTAATAATGAAAATGTGACATACTTTCTGGAATTTCATAAATGACGTAAATATTTGAGTTTATCCTGTCATCAATTAGCTCGTATTTCGAGTAGTCTTTATATCTGCGAGCATGTGCACGATTGTTTTGTTGATCAAAAGCGTTATGTCTGTTTTAAGTTTAAGAGCATTTCAGCAGAGATTTACGACCCTTTTGTTTTAAGCTACAAGGTCACATATATAGTATTTGCTCACTGCGTGCTTCTATCTTTTTTATCATTTCAACTTTATAGTTCTTGAGGAAATATGTTTCCTGTTATATATTATTCCCAATATGGTATGTTTCACTACTAAAACTGTATTCTGATATTTCCTCAGGGTGTAATCTCCCTAATGTAATATGCTTCACTACAAAACATAACCTTTCTAAACTTCCCAAGGTGGTATGGTGTACTACTAACGTTTTCCCCATTAATCTCTTCAACGTAGTATGCGTAACTACTTGTAATATTTTTCAATTCAAAATAAGTATATTTTCTTACAGTAACTAGTTTTTTTTTAAACTGTCAAAGGTGGTGTTTTAATTGTTTATGTCCAACAAAGTCTGATTTAGTAGTTACTTTCATATTTTCTCAAAAGTAGTGTGTACTTAAATCTTTCCAAAGTACTATGTTGAACTTTAATGTACTTTAATCTCTCCAAAGCAGCATGTTGAACTTCAATGTACTTTAATCTTTCCAAAGCAGCCTGGTTGAACTTCAATGTACTTTAATCTCTCCAAGGTAGCATGTTTAACTACAATGTACATAAATCTCTCCAAAGCAGCCTGTTTGACTACTACGTACGTTAATCTCTCCAAAGCTGTATGTTTTACTTCAATGTACTTTAATCTCTCCAAAGCAGCCTGTTTGGCTACTACGTACGTTAATCTCTCCAAAGCTGTATGTTTTACTTCAATGTACTTTAATCTCTCCAAAGCAGCATGTTAAACTGCAATGTTCTTAAATCTCTCCAAAGTACCATGTTTAACTAATATTTACATTAATCTCTCCAAAGTTGTATGTTTAACTACTATTTACTTTATTCTCTCCGAAATTTCATGCTTTACTACTTTGTAGTTTAATCTATACAAAGTAGCATGTTAAACTACAATGTTCTTTAATCTCTCAAAAGCAGCATGTTTAACTATGTTCTTTAATCTCTCCAAAGCAGCATGTTTAACTGTGTTCTTTAATCTCTCCAAAGTTGTATGTTTAACTACAATGTACTTTAATCTTTCCAAAGTTGTATGTTTAACTACAATGCACTTTAATCTCTCCAAAGTTGTATGTTTAACTACAATGTACTTTAATCTCTCTAAAGTTGTATGTTTTTCTTCAATTTACTTTAATCTCTCCAAAGTTGTGTGTTAAACTACAATGTACTTTAATCTCTCTAAAGTTGTATGTTTTACTTCAATGTACTTTAATCTCTCCAAAGTTGTATGTTTAACTACCATGTAGTTAAATCTTCCTAAAGTTGTATGTGGTTTGTTTTACACCCTGTACTATGTCTGAAATCTGCCTCAAGTAAAATATTGTGTTACTTTAATGATGTTCTTTATTCTTTACAATGTGGTATGCTATTTTCCCAAAATGGTATATTTTACTACCACGTTTATTTAACTGAAACGTGGAATGTTTTAATACTTTGTTTTTTTATTGCCTAAATTGTTATGTTCAATGCTTATGCAATCATTAGGGGATGAAAAAATGTATATAATACACTCGCATGGAATAATGTACAAGTCTAATTTTATAAGCAATTACGCAAATATTTCTTTCAATGGTGTGAGGTTGATTATAATATGAAATTGAAATTTGTCAGTTAGAAATTATCTTTGTTTTGTCCTACTAATTAATGTTCAGTTAACAACGCATTGTTGTAAAGATTTTATAATTACGAAATTGCAGTATGGTGCGTTTTTATAGATCATTGTCGTAAGTTCGGCAAACTTAAGCTACTGTTTAAACGCGATTAAAGTACCTCTTGCAGATAAAATATACTACTTTTAAATTTTGCTCATGGTATTGTCTCTTTTCAACAATACAGTCCATCTCCGTGAGTTTATGCAGTTATTCTGTGTGGACAGCACTCTTTGCTGAAACACAATTGTATTAAAATACTATTGACGGCTGCCTTTATTGTGCTTCAAGTGGAACGTGACAGAATCTGTTCTTGTAATTAGCGGCGTGTCAAGGTCCATTCAAAATGGTGAGCTGTATGATAAAACAGTGTGTTTGACTTTTTTATTAACATGATTTAACACGATTCTGATCAAAGCGCTGAAATAAACTGTACGTTTTATATTATAAGTGATTATAGGTTTGCAAATAATTACCACTTTGAATTATTCTGAGGTAAAATATCGAAAGGATAAAGTATAAAACTCGAGCGACACTATTTTTTCCTCTGACTATGTAAGTGTGTCGACCCTAAAATCAAAAGGGCATATTTAAGCAATATGATGGTAAAGTTTCTTCCTGAGATTAGAAAATGTAGCTACCATACTGCCAGATACAACCTTTTAAAACACACTCGATCAGCTGTGTATAATGTGCATTACTTTTAAAAGGGGCATTAGGTCAAGGGCTTGAAGTTCAATTAACACTGCAGGTGCTCTCCTAACTGGCTTTACAAGACAACCAGAACATCTATGAAATCCTACGTGTTAAATGTCACATATATCCACATCATAAAAAAAATGTTTACATTGAAATGACTTGTTACACTGAGTAGACACATTGTTTATATACAGGTATTTGACAAAAGCGTTTTATGAACAAGATATCTCCCATTGAAAAACTGGTTGTGTTGTAGTGCAGTTCAATGAGCCATACAATAATTATTTTTCTGAATAGGTGCACAAGGCTAAGTAATGTTCTTAAACACTAACAACGGGAGGCATATAAAGTGGCTTTGAACAATGAAGCAGTATCGGCTCCTGCTCTCCTGCAGCGATTATAATGTGTGACTGTCGAATGGAGATTTTAGCAATTAACGATATCAATGACGTTTAGTTATAATTTAGAAGATCTGGAGGTGAGATAAAAGAACACATTACTTTCAAGTTTGACAAGTTCATTGCTTTGTAAGTACATAATGTTTTTAAACAAAACAGACGTTATACCTGTGGTAATCTATCGCCGTACAGATAATATAACACATATTCGTTTAAATATCATTAATTTTATAATCCATGTAAGTTAGTCTATTATCTTAGATAAGTTGAGTATTATTTAAGGTAAATGTACCTCAACATTTTCTTGATGTAAACAAGTATGAGGTTTAGCAATTCTCAACACTGTGTTGTTTCCTTAAATCGTCCTCTTCAAATATGACGCATAGATCGTATCAATCCAAATTGATGTTTTGCAAAGGCTCTATGTAGTATAATGGTCACAATTTACACTACATTTAAAAATAGCAATGAGGTCAAACTTTATGTAAAGTATGTATATCATGGATGCTTTGTACAGATCATTTTATTAACGTGCAGTTACCACTATTTTTTAGATAACCGATGATAAAAGTGCAATGTGCAAGCATCTTGTATTTAACACCAAAATATAAACGCACTTCACATTTTTACCATTATATTACTTATTCCCAAGGCATTTACGCTATAGTTCAGTTAGTTTATTTAATATACGCACTTTTTTTAAGTGTTTTCAATAGTTTAAACTTGACTATTTGCAAACTAAAATAAATATTCCTCAGTCCCCATATAGTATAGCCTATAAGCTATGCTATGCATACGTTAGCATCTACCAAACAGTGACGGGTTTACTCTGTTGCACACACTTATAACGGCTGGGACACGATGAAGTGTCGTGGCATGTAACACCGCATTGTTGCTGGAAGGGTTCTTCCTGGACGACCTCAGGGGGACCATTTCGTCATGACTTGCCAGGTAAATAAAAAGGAACCGTTGCAGAGATTGCGATAGGTTGTTTTGCCTGTTTAATGCCACAATTCAAACATAAATCATAAACATTACTTGTAGGAGTGGTTCTCGGGTAATCAGTAACCATAAACATCAAAACAATGATAACAGTGTACTCTTAATCTCTAACAAAACAGTGAAAATGAAAGCAATATCGGAACTAAAACTAATTTACCATTAGGCGATTTATATTAGGATTTAATCGACCGTACTTATTAATATGCCTGCCTCTTTCTGTATTGAACAAATAAACACAGAGACGAGACATAACACACATAAAGAAAAACCATCAGTTACCGCCTTGGAATTTCAAAATATTCAAAACAATTCAAAATATATGAAATCTCTATGCATTCAGAAATCGTATTATATATATATATATATATATATATATATATATATATATATATATATATATATATATATATATATATATATATATATATATATATATATATATATATATATATATATTTATTTCGATTAAATATATTAAATTGCTAGTCACACGGACGTTTGATTATTGTTGTATTGTTGTGAGATTTAATTGAATATGGCCTTAATGTGAGATCTATTTCTGGAATATGTTGCTTTCTCTTATCCTGTTTGAAGTGTGCGTTTCTCTACCTGCCAGTCAGTATCCCTGTCTGCCTGTTTATTTCTCTATGTTTATATTCATATTTGGTATGCTTTCAGTTAAAGTGTGGTTTAAACAACATACACAAATACCTACCTCATATTCATGTATTATACTCAAGTCCTGCTACGACGGTAGGACGGCACCTGTACCAAGACATCGCCAGAGAAATAGAGACCGTCAAGGTAGAAGAACAAACATCTAGCGGTATGGCAGCCCTCTATCAGTCCCCAACAACAGATAGTGTGTACGAAAAGACGGGCTGACATTTTGACACTAGGTTGCAGCAGGCCTTTTCATTGTTTGTGATAGAAATGGTTCATATACCAATACTGTATTTCATTGTGGTACTGTGCTGTTTCAGGTCGTACTCTGTTCTCGATCTAAAACGGGTGTAAGAAGTTTCATACAACACAGCACTTTACTTCAACGCAGTATTGTTGCAAACGGTTTGAACATGTATTTTCGTTTTCCGATGATAATATATACTCGTCAATTGCTTATTGGAACACTGTGAAAACTAGGTAGATGTTCATTATATTATGTTAATTATTTGATTGGAAAATCGATGGCTAAAACGTGTTTCTTTGATTCGAAATTGCATATGGTAAATTGTAACTGTAACACGGACGCTTAATTGAGTTCTACGAGTCAGGATAAAGACATTAATAACTGTAACGTTAGGCAGGTGTATGGCTAAGCTAGCCCAGTCCGTGGTGATACCGTTGACTGTTTGTAAATTGCGAGTCTAACTTTGGACAGTACATTGTGTGACGATAGTTGTGCTATTATTTGAACTAACATATTACAACACACATAGAACCTTGTCATATGCTCTTATTTCCCATCCACCCCGCCACCCCTACCCACCCCCGACCAGCCGAGGTCTAGGTATGTGTTATTCATATAGCTAATTGCCAAAAATGTTATTACCGCTTACAAGCTATACCCGCAACAGTGACGATATAGCTCACAAAGCCTTATTGTCCAATGTCCCTGCACACGCATGATCTTGTCAATGTAAGTATACAAGTACAGCGTATTCGCATATTCAGACACAGAACTCCCGTTTGCTTCATTGCACATCAACAAAAAATATTCTCCGTGGGAGAGATCGTGTTCATTAAGCAAAATTGTCCAATAGGTATTCATACAAACAACTTGTTCGCACCAATCGATTGATCGATAGTTGTTTTTGGAATACTGTGAAAACAAGGCAAACTGAACATTATAGTATGTAGCTATGTGTAGTTCGGCATTACAAAATGTTTAATATATTATGTTAGTTATTTGTTTTAATGGCTAAACGTGTTTTCTTGATTCGAAACTGTATATTGTTCCTTACAGTGTAAACTACACAATCGAGTAAATACAACTACATATTATTTTGGCATTCTTGATTTACTTTTCGATTTCTCTATTTATTCCGTTGTATTTACTTTCATTACACTTGGCCAGAAATCATGTAACATATAGCATCGCCTAAATTAAATAAAACGTACTATATTATAATTATGTGTTCAATAACTATATAAGATTAAGTAAAACATAAAACGGACGAAGAAAGTTCGTATTTTCTGTAAACATCTTTGCAGCTTTTTTACTCTGTTTGGTTTTTTATCGTAGTTCTGTGGTCTGCCATAAAATTTATACGCAAATCTGTTTTGACATCATTCATATTAATTAAGTTTATTTATTGTCGTAGTATGTATTGTCTTCACTTTGTTTTGTTTTCGTCCACAACAAATTAAAAAAAAAACGTGCATAACGCTTATAGTTTTAACAAATCACAAAGCAGAATTATCGCCAATAATTTCTCTCCAGTTTTGCAAACATTTTACTGACCTTTTTTCTAAAATCGTTATATACATGTTTAAAATAGTGATGGATGTTCATCCATACTTATACAATTAATTCTACCTTAAAACCAGTCTTTAACTTGGTATAACCGGTGTTTGTTCCTTTTGTATATCTCCTTGCAAAGTTTATTTTTACTTTCTTGAAGGTAAAACCAATATTTCAGTAGTATTATATATCGTCGATATGATGTAAATATTAAAATAATATGTTCATCACATACGCGACGAATCGAATATTATTCTGTGAAAATGAAACATGTTTAAGGCTTTTAGGACTTTTGCTGTGGATAAACTGGTGGTGCATATTTTGACGTTGAATATTAACTCCAGACCTAGTCGTGTGTGTATTGAGATAAAGATCTTATTGTACGCTCACAAAGAAATGTTCTCACCGGGGTCGATACTCCTTTAAGGACACATTGTCCAAAGGCAATTGAAAAGCACACTACTGACACCTAAGTATACTCTATCTGGCCAGGTATTGTGTTAATGGGTCTGAACTGTTACAAAAGATATGACTAAGTGATTTATTTTTAGTTTTAATGTTTTCACATTTATTGGAAGATAATATACTTTGTACAAATCTGAATATATATATATGTCCTGTTTAGTGATTAGATACATGAGGGTCTATCAGTAACTAAGTCTAGTAGTAACTTTGTGTAACAATGTTAACTACAAAATCGAGTAAATACAACTACATATTATTTTGGCTCTCTTCATCTTCTTTTGGATTTCTAAACATTTCACAAATTCTAAATTTGAACTAATAGGTTGCAATACACATAGAACCTTGTCATATTATCTTATTTTCAATTTAATATGCTTATCCCCATATCCGCCCTCATAGAGCTCGCAAAGCCTTATTGTCCAATGTTTCTTCACACGCATCATCTTGTAAAAGTATTATATATAGTCGGTATGAAGTGCATATCTACAAACTGGTCCATGTAAAACGATAACATAGCAAGTACATATTGAAACCAGCATGTTCAGCACTCAAGCAACAAATCGATAATGTGACTGGGTGTGGTATCATGCACTATGTTCACGGCTTGCTATTCACAGTGTAGGCAGCATTATACCTGCTGCAAGTGGACAACGTCTCAAGATAACTGAAATACTGTTGGTCATATGATAAAGCAAATAAACAAACAATAAACACAAAAACAGTGGTCGCGGGCCGCATATTGTCTAATGAAGTGTCTCTGAATGACTGATGTGCAAGTAATACTTGGTATAAGCGGCACAAACTGAAACGACCTGAGATGAACTATCCGAACACATGCTTATGTTACTGCTATAATTAATTAATACTTTCCAACACAGTTCAATAATTTCATGTTCATTGAACATGTATGTTACTGCACCCCAGATAGCCTAGTGCTAATAATCACTTTGTTTTCCCCGCCCGTTATTTACAAAATATTATTGTCACGAGCTCTTTAAGAGCAGTGATAAATGTAGCCGTCAAGAAGTCAAGAATAATTGACTATCTACCATAAAAAAAATTTGGTCCCAAAGAACATGTTTCAACTACATTACGTAGTTTTTAGTAGCACCTCTAATGTATAAAATATTATGAAACATAATATATCACATTTAATGTATCAACAGTTAAACAGTAGCTATTAATACTAACACCTTATTTATCTGAAGAGCCATAACCGGCATGTATTACGTATGACTAATAAAAAAGTACAGTAGTTTAATGCAGGCTAGTTTTAAATACGGTATTTGAGTATCTAAAGGTCTAAGTAATTATGTGATGTAGGCAGATATTGCAAATAAATGTCAGGTATGCCATATTAACAACACAATGAAAATAAAGCTATAACCTGTCATGTGTTTATTTTATAATGGACAATGACTTTCTGTATACTGTTTCCATCTATTTACTCATACTAAACATAGTATTTATATTCTTTGTATCAATGATTTCCTTCCTGATTTCACTATAAAGTACATCCAATAGAAGTAAACACTCTAACCTGTATAGATGTCAGCAATTTATGACATACTCAACTCACTTTATTGATTGCAACTTGTATCTTTTTCTTTAGCACAACCAAAGGAAAACATGTTCTCTATGAACGTTACTTTGGAGTTAATCAGTATGTGTGTGTTAGTATAAGCTAAGTTGTACTGCAAGCGTAGATAAACATTGTGGGCAACCGACTTCAATATTGACTTTTTCGCACAGTAACACATTCAACATACTACTCATAAATTGTCTTTATAGAGCACAAAACAAAAATCCGCTCGTACGTTGTAGTATACTATAAGACAATCTGTTTTGCCGGCATAGATAAGCAATGTGAGCAATCGACTTTAAAATATAATTATTGTCACAATATAATTGGCATCGGACTATTCATACATTATCCTTATAACTCGTAAAACGAACATGCTTTAAAGTATGTATTTCCCTGCGACGTGTCAGAAACAAAAGTGTACATTAAATATTTAAAATTGTATTTATTTTATGAATGGACTCTAAAAATATAATCAGAAAATATTTAAGAATCACGCTACAACAGTTAGATAACAAATTCATTGAATTCAAGTCATTAAATAATTACGTATTTTAACTTCGTACTTTGGAAAGGAGCCACATTCGTTTCGATGTATTAGTATGCATAATTCAGACTGTGCATTGCTTTCGTTTTCATCCAATGGCCGGAATATTTATTCACACAGGGAGAGGTAGAGCCCATAAAGCTCATTGTCGAAAACTGATTGCTCTACCTGACCTTGTTGACACAAATAAAGACCCGATCTTACAGAAGATAGCATGAAAGATTTAACCCCATCGTAGGATAGTCACCTATGCATGTTTACTACATTTGTCGACGGTGGGTTTATTCGTAATTTTTCTGTCATCTTATTGAGCTGAATAGAACAATTATTAGCCAATCATATTACTGCTTACAAAGTCCATACTGTTCAGCGTGGAGACTAGCAGTATAACAATGGCTGCGCACTGTGCCGCAATTTAAAGAAACGAGCTTTATCATTGAACTGAAAGCGGGTAGCATGACCTAGGTATGTCATAGCGTCTGCGCATGTTCCTTTATTGCGTTGTTAGTGTAACAAAGATAGTCTGAACGTTACGGGTACAGTTAATGAACCACATTCTGTTAAAACAGAATTTAACACGCATTTTTTCGCTCGTTATATCTGCCATTGGAAGTGTACAATTTATTTGTGGAACGTGTATTTATTCGGCCTTAAACCTGTCAAAACGAAAGCACGAACATATTGACGTTTTTGATTTCGTTATTTATTCTGTGGCAAATCAAGATACCAGATATTTAAAATGGCGACAGGAGATCAGGCAGAAGGCTGGTCAGAGGAATACATTGAATACCCGTGTTCTGTGTGTGAAAAAGATCAAAAACTATCTGATTCGGGACATTATTGCTTAATCTGCAAGGGTTTCTTGTGTGTGAACTGTCTATCAGGTCATACAAAATATACGACTGGACATCAAGTAATTGCGGTGACTGATAACAAGTTTCAGAACGTGCTCACCGAGCGATGTGTGGGTCATCCGGATGAAGTGATCGAAAACTATTGCGAAAAGCACGACGCACTTCTATGTAACACATGTCAGAGGCTAGGTCACAGGTAAGATAATTTGCATGCCAGATTATTGATTTCACATCAGTAACAGGCCGGGATCCAGAACCTTTTAACTGGCTGTGGTGGGTGTTGGCACAAAGACCGAATTTGACATACGCTCTAATGGGCATGCTCCCCAACAAAAATGTTTGTAAAGTTTCGAAGATGCATTCTTATGTGTATATGAACATAAGGTTAATCATTTTAATGGTTTTAGTAAACTGACTCTGAATGTCTGAACAAAATGCGAAAATATATACCTTTAGCAACGTTACTTTTTGTTTAAAAAGGCTTCGAATCGTTTATAAAAGTGTGTTAATATAGGAACACATATACTTTCCTTCGAGTTGGACCATAAAATGTAGGTGGATTATATTTGTAACTCATTTTTCTATCGATCGTTTGTTGAATGTATTGGGAAGGAAAAAAATAAAAATAAAAACTGTTTTTAGTAGGATTGTAGGCTTAACAAAAAAAAAATATTTCCTAAATATTTGCCAGTGATTCTTTAATAAATGCTTCTTCCTGCAGCTACAGATACCTAGATTAAACTATTACAATCAAATTAGCGATATTTTCTTTTCATTTTCCTCTTTTTTCTGCAACTTTATAATACTTCTATAAAGCCTGGTTTCTTGCTAAAACTTAATACGAACAAAATACTTCCAGAACAAAACTGCTTCCTTTTGTAAAGGCTGACACTTCCGTATATTGAACAATGCTTATAAATCTCCTCCTGTACATTTTCTAGATGTATAGTATTGTTTATTTCATTCGCACAGTATGGTAAGTACAATGATAATAACCTCAGATTTGCTGTTATAGTATATCGACTTCAAGATATATTTTAATAATCTACAATACTGACTTTGTCTGCTTTTGTTAAAACTTAGATTGTTTCCACCTATGCTAAAATAAACGAAAGGGATATTGTGTCGGTGGAGCGTGGCCGGGTTTGTCTATTCTATGTCAAAATCAATCTAAAATCGTTGACTTTAGGTACACTGAATATCTACTGTGCACCTTGATTGGGATGAAAGTTGACAAACACTCGTAACACCTCACCACCGAGCTTTAGCAAAAAGCTAAAAGCTGGTGTGGGCTTGGGGGGCGGGGGTGGGGGGGGGGGGGGGTAGAGCGAATGTTTTACACGCTATACATACAGGATGATCTAGGGGGTTAAGGGCCTCCGCTCTCTACACCACCACCCCCACCTGGCGCCCCCTCCACTGCGGTAAATCCAATACAAGGAAATGAAAATAAATTGTTTTATTGTGATATAAATGTATTCCGATTAGCCTACACAAATATTAAAAACAAAATACATTCTGTATAAATATAAACTACAGCACCATAAAATATACAAGTGGGAAATATAGTCCAAATGCAAAATGTGTTTAAACAAAAACCGAAATGAATAAAATAAGCGGAAGCGGAAACTCTTATTCGAAAAGTTGTAAGGATTATTCCAGCGCGGAATCGGGCGCTCCACCCTGCCCTTTTTAAGCCCCGCCCTGCTATTTTAAAGTCCCGTCCTTATAACATTATAAAGCCAATAAATAGCGCCCGTTTGCCATGTTTATGCCCGCCTTTTTACTTTTTGGTCAAAATGTGACCAATCAATCAATGTCATTCACTGTTTTATTCTACGATGTCATCTGGATGTGACACGGTTACGCAAATTTATCGTATCTTGCTACTACTGAGCGAGGAGAGAAATCAACAAGAGCGTCGACCAGAAACTGAAGTCTGTTTAACACTTAAAATGAACATAGGAAATATTCTATGCAACGCATTTTAACAAACAGAAGAAAAACCGCGGGATAATAGTTGATTATAAACTTCCCAACGAGGCTAACTTATTCCAATCAATTCCGCCACACAACAGAAACCTGTAAATGTATGAATATTATAATTAAGAACATTTTCTTAATTCGCTGGAAAAACATGAAGAAAAATTAAAATTATGAACAGTATAAAAGACGTGTTCTCACCGAATAATTTGTCCATAAGCGCACTAGTTGATCAGTGAAATAAAGTGGGAACGAGGCTGTTGTCATAGGTAATGTGCAGACGGAATTGCTCGAACCGTTCAATGTTTAAAGTGCCAAATTCACATCTGGCAGCAGACGCACTACTTTTACGTTGGTGGCTAAACTTTTCACCAGTATCAAACGGCGGTCAGTTACTGAGACAATCCATTGATCTTGTCGGCATGTCTAGAATATTTCAGGGCAATACCTGTGATGTGAATTGAAACGTATCAACAGCCAGAGGTGACTTTGACCGGTTCAAAATTTTCAATAATTTAGTCTTCGTAAGAAGCACGTGTTATAATCATAATTCGCGAGGAATTAAAAATCAGTGCTAAAATACACAATAGTTCACCATTAATACTTACATTTTCTTTTATTCAACACATATTTACGATCTCAACTGAAATTTCACACGCCCGGTGGGACTAGCTGCAGCAGATTCCTACTCTCCCGAACTCAACTTCCACCAGCTAATGCAAGCAGGCGAGTAGATTTTTTCCACCCCTGATTAGTTTTGCAAACTGTTAGAGTTAAAAGTGAATGTTAAATCGGAGAACCTAATTTGGGATCAGTTTTTCTTGAGAAAGTTTTTAACTTCGAATAATGAAATGTTTCGTCTTGTACAAAGATTTTGAATGATATACCAAACTTATCTACAAAAATACGTAAATTAAAACAGAAAAAAAATCTATGTATTGTATTTATTTACAAGTATGTCATCATTAAGGAATAAAATACAAGAATATAAACAAGAAACATGAATGAATAACCCCTTAGTATGCTTATAAACTTATAAACCTAGAAAGCACCCTGCCTTTTCTTAACAACCTGTCCGTTTTTGTGCCACCATGCCCCATTTTGAGCTTTAGAATACTCCTTCAAACTGTTACTATTTTTAGTATTATTGGCGATTATAGAGTTGACCCTGTATCTGTTCCAGATTTCGAGACATAGAGAGTTGTATTATCAACTTCAGGATGCTGTTTTTTTTTGCTAAAATCCGGACGGCTGAGTTACAGTTTCTCTTAACAAAAAGACTCAGTAGGCTCCTATCTGGCATGAAGCAACTCGCTTGCTCACAAGGTGTTCCTAACCTTTCACACTGTGACAAATTTCATGCAGACAAACCTCCTCATCAAGAATGCTGGGTCATACATATGTTTTCTTGGATGTTAGGAGTATTTTCTAGGGTTTGATCAAGTGTCCTACTTTTTGACCCCACGTGACCAAGTAACGATAGGCTGCAATATTTCCTACAAACAATTTAGTCAGGTTTAATGAAGATTGGGGCACACATGTTGCCTCAGGTGTCTTTAGATTATTTCCTTTTATTTGACATTTGCCTTAGTTGTTGACCCAAGTGTCCAATTAACTAACTCCACGGTTTCTTGCAAATATTCTGATCGAAGTTTTCGTTAAGGTTGGATAAAGACTGCTGCCTCTAGAGGTTCCACAAACATATTGTTGACGACGCACTACTCACGATGTTTGAAGGGGTATCAGAAAATCACACCTTGAGCAAATTGTGCTTAGTTAACTAAAGTGTCACTGCATCTAAGCTGCAATTACCTTTCCGCAGTATAATTATGTTCTTCCGTACAAAAATCATATTTCGAAAACAAGTTTAGGTTGGTAACAATACTATTCCTTTCAAAAGCCGTATCCCTAACAATAATAGACATTTGTCTTTGAGTAATCGGCAAAATAGTCTCAAGCAGGTTACATGATAGAAATGGGACAAATGACATCTATATAAATATATAGCTGTATTGATACAACTTCACATATTCTGTACACCTATAATACTATCAGGGGACTTTCAATTTAATGTCATTGTGTACTGGTGTATACTGGCGTTTAAATAGCAACCAATAACATGGACAATTTAAGAAAATACGACCTCTTTCATAATCCAATGCAATTAACAATCGTGTTCGATAAATATTTAATGTAAAGCTATAATAAATGTACATTTGATAATTACAGAAAATGCGAGAATGTAAAGAAAATCAGCGATGCAGCAAATAAACTTATTGCCGATCAAAAACTTCAAGCAGTACCCGACCAGTTAAAGTCGACTCTTGACCGTGTTACCCAGGTCATGGATACTATAGATAAGTATGTGGATAATGTACAGAAGAAAGGACATACATACATAAAGGACCTGGAAAATTACGAGCGAACACTTATTGCCAAAATTAGACAGCTTACCGCTAAGGGAAGGAATAGTATTACACATGCCCAAAACCAACTTATCTCCGCAGCCAATGAACGTCGCAAGGACTGTGAAAAAACTAAAGAACTAATGAGCAAAATTATAGAGGACGTAAAACGGTCACAAAAGCGCACCGCTCATTTAGTTATTCTTAAGAAGAAGGGACAGGGACTTGTAAACAAAGCGGATCATCTATGCAGGGAGCCTAAAGATTGGATCAAGAATACACCGTTTACCTACAAGCCTGATACTCAAATAGTTGAATCTTTGAATGGCTTTAGTTCTCTTGTTACCGAAACAGAACAATACACGATCGGACATAGGAGTGATATAAATATCCAGATATCAGTTGATGAACAAGACTGTGATATCTTGGGATGTGGTCGGCTCGGTGACGGGACTCTGGTCCTGTGTGATTATGGCAATAAGAGACTGAAGCGTGTGGACCCCTCCACCAACAAGGTTATTTACCACTGTAACATGAAGGGAAAACCATGCAGCTTATGTAGCATCGGTCCGCAGGAGGTGGCGGTAAGTGTTAAACTGTTTATAAATGCGTGTGTGGTGGTGGGGGCATAGTAAGTAAAAGAAATATATACATTTTCAACATGTTAAAGAATAAATAATTCTTACAATGCCACGGATATGAAGGAACATTTTGAAATGTAACTGTTTGGATAATTTTATAAAATATATTGTACTGGATATGGTTTTTATGTGAATATAATAGTTTAATTTATACTTAGGTATATATCTAGAGCTATAATAACGCAATATTCAAAGAATACTTATGTTTCCATTAGCAATTGCATTAAGAACGTTTGTTTATGAACTTAGAGTGTTTTTTTTTTAAAATAAAGGTTTAGTGGGGTTTTTTTTGTTGTTAAAGAAATGGTCACTTTGTAATACAGTGCAACTATTAATTACTAGAGATTTCCTCTTATAACGTCTTATAGGTTTATTGTTCGATGGATAATGGTATTATAGTGAAGACAGCTCTATAATTAGGTGGTTCTAGCATCCGTATTTAAAAAGCGTTTGGTGGTGGGACAATCGGACAAACAATACAATAATCACCCCATGCAACATATGTAAGTCTTGATAAAAGTGTGTACATTCACATAAGATTCTGCTTGTCTGTATGTGTTCTACGTCATATAAGTTGAATAATGATAAAAACACCTTTCCTTTCAAACATGCTCTCCTCATGAACAGTAGTAGCGTAGATGTAAAAAGTAGATCACCACCATCATCATCCCCTTCCTATCCTTAATCGCAATAATTGTGAGTGTTTGAAGCTTCTGATTCATTAAACAGGTCTTTTACTTTTTCCTAAGTATCCACCGCGATTCAACGGACACCTCACATTGCTATTCAAAACAACAAATACACAGGTTGTTTCTTTCAGCATGATTTCAATCAAGTGATTTGCAGATTCTGTCGCATTCGAAGTAATACTACAATTAGGATCAACTACAATACGGCAATTAAACGGTCTACCAAGAAACATGTTACATAAAATATTTTAAATACAATTTGAAAACAAAATATATTGTTACGAAGCAAAGATTTTACTTCTACTGTTACTGCCATTGCTACTGATGATGGTAATAATAATAATATTAATAATAATAATAATAATAATAATAATAATAATAATAATAATAATAATAATAATAATAATAATAATAATAATAATAATAAAAATAATAATGATAATAATAATAATGACGTTAATAACAACACTACCTATAATTACAACGAACAAGAGGGCCATGATGGCCCTTAATCGCTCACCTGATGACACAGGCTTTAAGTAGGCTCAAATCTGGCATCCAGTAATTAAGAGTTATTTACTTTAAAAATCGTTGGTGAAGATTGGACCATTAGTGTGGCCACTGGGTTGATAACATTTTCTAGAATTTTACCAAGTAACCTACTGAATCCATATGACTCACTTCAAAACATATGTATGATTTCATACTGGCAAACATAATGGTCAAGTTTGGTGAAGCCTGGGCCATCAATGTAGCCTCTTAAGTGTTTTCACAAGCTTTTTCTAAGATTTGACTTTGTGACCTACTTTTTGACCTCACGTGACCCAGTTACGAACTCATCCGAGATTTCATGCAGACAAACATTCTGACCAAGTTTGGTGAAGATTGGTCGATAAATGTGGCATCTAGTGTGTTCACAAGCTTTTTTTAAGATTTGACCTATTGACCTACTTCTTGACCCCACGTGACCAAGTTACAAATTATTCAGGATTTCATGCAGACAAAAATTCTGACCAAGTTTGGTGAAGATTGGGCTATAAATGTGGCCTCTAGTGTATTTAAAACCTTTTGTTAAGATTTGACCTAGTGACCTACTTCTTGACCCCACGTGACCAAGTTACGAATTTCTTCAAGATTTCATGAAGACAAACATTCTGACCTAGTTTGGTGAAGCTTGGGCTATAAATGTGGTCTCAAGTGTGTTCACAATATTTTTCCAAGATTTGACCTAGTGACCTATTTTTAACATCACGTGACCCAGTTACGAACTCCTCCCAGATTTTATGGAGACAACCAAAGTGACCAAGTTTGGTGAAGATTGGGCTATAAATGTGGTATCTAGTGTATTCATAAGCTTTTTATAAGATTTGACCTAGTGACCTACTTTTTGACCCCACGTGATCCAGTTACGAACTCCTCCAAGATTTTATGGAGGCAAACATTCTGACCAAGATTGGTGAAGATTGGGCTGTAAATGTGGCCTCTAGTGTGTTCACAAGCTTTTTTTATATAAGATTTGACCTAGTGAGCTACTCTCTGACCCAACGTGACCTAGTTACAAGCTCATACAAAATTTTATGCACACAAATATTCTGACCAAGTATGTGAAGATTGGGCTATAAATGTGGTCTCCAGTGTTTTCACAAGCTTTATATAAGATTTGACCTAGTGACCTACTTCTTGACCCCACGTGACCAAGTTACGAATTTCTTCAAGATTTCATGAAGACAAACATTCTGACCTAGTTTGGTGAAGCTTGGGCTATAAATGTGGTCTCAAGTGTGTTCACAATCTTTTTCCAAGATTTGACCTAGTGACCTATTTTTTAACATCACGTGACCCAGTTACGAACTCCTCCCAGATTTTATGGAGACAACCAAACTGACCAAGTTTGTGAAGATTGGGCTATAAATATGGCCTCTAGTGTGTTCACAACCTTTTTATATGATTTGACCTAGTGACCTGTTTTTTGACCCCACGTGACCAAGTTACGAACTCCTTCAAGATTTTATGCAGACAAACAGTTTGATTAAGGTTGGTGAAGATTGACCTATAAATGTAGTCTCTATTGTGGTGAACATCTTTTTCTAAGATTTGACCTAGTGACCTACTTTTTGACTCAACGTGACCCAGTTAGGACCTCTTCCAAGAATTCATGCAGGCAAACAATCTGACCAAGTTTGGTGAAGATTGTGCTATAAATGTGGCCTCTAGTGTGTTTTAAACATTTCTCAAGATTTGACCTAGTGACCTACTTTTTGACCACACGTGACCCAGTTACGAAATTATCCAAAATTTCATGCATACAAACATTCTGACCATGGTTGGTGAAGATTGTGCCATAAATGTGGTCTCTAGTGTGTTGAAAATCTTTTTCTAAGATTTGACCTAGTGACCTTCTTTTTGAACCCACGTGACACAGTTACGAACTCCTCCAAGATTTCATGAAGGCGAACATTCTGACCAAGGATGGTGAATATTGTGCTGTAAATGTGGCCTCTAGTGTGTTCACACACTTTTCTTATGATTTGACCTAGTGACTTGCTTTTTGAGCCCACGTGACCTAGTTACGAACTCATCCAAGATTTCATGCAGACAAACATTCTGACTAAGTTTGGTGAAGATTAGGCTATAAATGTGGTCTCTAGTGTGTTCACAAGCGTTTCATAAGATTTGACCTAGTGAGCTACTTTTTGACTCAACGTGACCTAGTTAGGAACTCATCCAAAATTGCATGCAGATACTTATTCTGACCAAGTTTGGTGAAGATTGGGCTATAAATGTGGCCTCTAGTGTGTTCACAACCTTTTTATGATTTGACCTAGTGACCTACCTTTTGACCCCACGTGACCCAGTTACGAACTCCTCTAAGATTTAATCCAGATAAACTTTCATTTTGACCAAGTTTGGTGAAGATTGGGCTATAAATGTGGTCTCTAGTGTGTTCTAGTTTGCTTTATCTAAGATTTGACCTAGTGCCCTACTGTTTGACCCCAGGTGACCCAATAATGAACTCATCCAAGATTTCATGCAGACAAACATTCTGACTAAGTTTGATGAAGATTGGATAAAAATTGTGGCCTCTAGTGTGTTCACAATGTAAATGTTGACTAGGAACGACGAACGACGGACGAAGCTGTATCACAAAAGCTCCCCTTGAGCACGTAATGCTCAGATGAGCTAAAAAAAACAAACAAAAAAAGAAACAACAATAAAAAAGATGACATCACTTTTCACTAAACCACTCAATAAAATATTGAATAATTCCATTTTCCAGCAATAAATGTCATTATGAATTCAATCAAGTAAGAGAGCTTTTTTATATCAGTATTATAGTATATAATTAATTACGGATTTGCATTACTGTTATTATGTAAAAGTAAGTTCTTTTTGTTTCATGGATATGTCGCTTGATCTAATAGAACCCATTATTTATAAATATAATTATTATAAATACAATAATAGGTCCACAATATTGTATATGGTTCTACTTAATAAAGTACGTATGCCTGTGTCTAAACGGCTGTTTCGAATAGTAGGGTCGGCCGGAATTTGTAAATATTTGACAGTTTGTTAATGGCTAATTAAAAATTCGAATGGACAAGACCTTTTATTTATTTTTACTATTTAGTATATATTATATTTGACACTATAAATATAAACTTGCCAAGGAAAAAGGAAATAAATATGAGTATCTATTTTATCCTATCCAACTATACAGATTACAAATTGTTCACAGGTTTTAAAATACTGTAGATATAAACATTTGTATATTTGGGCTTAGACTGCAAAACTAACTGGGTTAAATATTAGATCTGCAAACACATTATAAAAGAGAATATATGCTGGTCCACCCTAGGCTTGAACTAGGTGTTCATAAGAACTGCACCGTCTGAATTGAACCAGAGCTTCAATACACCTATAATTAAGGTGTCTAGCTTATATAAATTTGAAAAACAACAACAATATATTACTAACGCAACTTAGACGATTTATCATTTTGTATATAAATAAAAAAATGGGCATGGTTTGTTATCTGTATACGTTATTAAATGTGTCGGGCTTTGACCAGGGACATGACAAAGGGCTTAAAACCAAACACACATTGCTATAGCATTGACTAAATTGCATGCCATCAATGCATATAACCAAGATTTTCTGGAGAAGAATACCTCTCGCTAAATTGTTGGAATTTTCGTCCCACCAAACGTTTGTTTTAGACTGTCAACTTGAAGCAGCTATAGCGTCACCTTCACTATGTATTGCATACCGTTAAGACATGACACTATACCACACACAGTCACATTATCCTGACAATGAAGCATTCGTAAAACCACCTTTACATTTGCCTTTGCGTTAGCAATCGAAACTATAAAACTATCATTCTTAATGACTTTGGTATGTCGCGACACAGTTATCAATCATGTGGCTCCCATTACTAGCACCAAGGCTCTATGGACAGCGGAACCGTTTTTAGTCGTTACATTGCCAATGTGGATTCAATCACAAGACACATTTCACATACTAATGGAAGTGATTCGATAACAGTAACATATAAGGCCCAATATGTTGATGTCGGTAAAATACAAGACCCAATGACTTGTTGTTGGCAACATATAAGACTCATTGAGTCGATAACAGTAACATATAAGGCCCTATGAGTCGAAAAATGTAACATATAAGGCCCAATGAGTCGTTGACAGTAAGATATAATGCCCATTGAGCCGATAACAGTATATATAAGGCCCATCGAGTCGATAACAGTAAGATATAAGGCCCCATGAGTCGATAACAGTATAAATAAGGCCCATCGATTCGATAACAGTAATATATAAGGCCCCATGAGTCGATAACAGTATAAATAAGGACCAACGAGTCATTAACAGTAAGATATAATGCCCAATGAGTCGATAACAGTAAGATGTAAGGCCCAGTGAGTTGATAACAGTAAGATATAAGACCCAAATGACTTGTTGTTGGTAACATATAAGGCTCAATGAGTCGATAACAGTAGCATACAAGGCCCAATGAGTAAAAAAAGGTAACATATAGCGCCCAATGAGTCATTAACATTAAGATATAAGGCTCAATGAGTCGATAACAGTAAGATATAAGGCCCAGTGAGTTGATAACATTACAGTTCTGGAACCGTAACAGTTGTCACACGATACGATATACGTACGGTGCGATTACGTTCGATGTACGATACCATGTGCGGTTTTTACACGATACCATACACGTTACGGTTCGATACCATACACGATATGTATTACGATAGAAAATCTACACGTTACGATGCGATGCGGTGTACGCTTCGATACAACATACTGTACTTTTACCGTTTACGTCACGTTGCACGAAATACCATGGCAAATGCGGCATGTTGTTAAAGTAAAGGTTCAATCAGCCTATTTATACTGTGCCAACTCGGTTTTGTCCAAATCGTTCTCCCCAATCGGCCCACTTCCAGCGCATATAGGCGGTAATGTTTTCCCACCTTTCAAATGAGACAATACACATATTTCCATCTAAATGGTAAACTGTGTAGGCAAATGATAAATAAGTGACGCCAATATGATAGCCTGCTTAAACATTGAACAAGTGTGTAAAATGTACCATGTTAAGACAAATTAATATACATCTGTAATTTCCCAACATTCTTACACCACTCTTCTATACACGTATATTTCAATGTTCTACCCC
Organism: Sinonovacula constricta; assembly: GCA_007844125.1. Taxonomy (NCBI): domain Eukaryota; kingdom Metazoa; phylum Mollusca; class Bivalvia; order Cardiida; family Solecurtidae; genus Sinonovacula; species Sinonovacula constricta. The sequence continues at coordinate 20,476,916 of CM017570.1, read as the reverse complement.
TATTCCCCACATCCGTATCTGCGTTTTACTGAAGTGAAATTTCACAGCCAGATTATGTGTGCTGGGATCTTCATACATGTATGACATGTCTTCAGACCGGATGCAGTTGTTGTGCACTACAGCTAAATGACCACTGCCCGTCTAATTTGATGTAAACGTTGTGTCATAAAAGTGGCAATCTGTGTGGGGGCTTATAATCGCTCGTGTGAATTGTAGGTACATGTACCGAATAACCTACATACATGGACTAGCTGCTAGAAAAAAATAACACCAAAAACATACCATTGTCTCATACTCAACCCCTTTCCAACCACTATTTAAATTAAAAAATCGGTAAGGAATAGTAGAATATGGGTCAATCGGGAAAAAACTTAACAAACTAAAAAGATAGAAACAGGGCTATCAAATAATAATTATATTATTATGAGACAAAATAGGACTAACAACCGACAAATTAACACCTTCACTTATTTCTTTCCATGTAGGTGTCAAATCCATTAACATTAAAACAAATTTAGAAGTAGTAATCGACTTAATTGATAGGATTATTCCCTTAGTTAAACTCAACTCAAATACTGAGTACTGAGATATCGCTACCCACATCCACATCTACGCCGACGGTAGCAAGGATACAAACAAAAATGCTATATGAGCATGAGTTATTATGATTGAAAATCAACAGAATAAAAAAACAAGGCCAAAATAAAACTAAACACTAGACATTTTATATTTAGATGCGAACTGTTAATTATAACCCATAAAATTTGTTCATATAGAGCAAATTGCCGATCAACAATAAATATTAACCCCGGCTCTCTTAGTTATTTACAAGCATTTCAGACAATTTACGGAAAGAATAGACAAGAACTAATTAAAGAAATATATAGATTAAAATACTAAAATACAAATGTTAAGCAAAATCTCTAATATGAATTTGGAGATTGGAACACACCATCATAATATAGCCCATGATTAAATATTTCTAGACTCAGTCTCGGATCCAGCTACCTAGCTGAAGTAAGTAAATCCCCCCTCCCACCCACCCCCCGCCCCCGACAAAGCAGAACTAATAATACGCGCTCTTAATCTTTTTTAGAATAAACGCATTTCATTAAATATTTAATTAATAATATAGGATAACACCTACATAAACTGAATTAATACAATGTCCAATCGATATCATATCCAAATCAAACAATAACTAAAGTTTCAAAACCCACAAGACACGTGATGGGGTGAAATCTCTTTAAAATCTAAACATTCCTAATAAACCCATTCTCTGATTGGCTGGACCCCAATTTGGAGGAAGATTATGACTGCTCTTTGTTTAAAGGCATTGCACCTCTAAGAAACTGTTTCTTAAAATGTTCACCATTGAAATGTGTTCTACTAAAAATACTTACAAAGGACCATTTCGTTATAAGAGGAAATCGATTTAAGAACAGACCAATTAACACCTCCGGTCAACACGTTAAAGATCAAACCAATCAACATAACGAACGGCTAAAAATCCTACTTCCTTTAAGATTAGTGGTGTCATAAAAGTGTCACCAATTTATTGGAATTAGCACACGTGCACGTGATTGGCAGGGCGGGAAAATGTACGGAAATTAAGAAGGCATTATGACAGATGTGTACTGTTATTTATGATACTAGCACATTGTTTTGACAAACACATTCCTACCTTAAACATTTGATCACATCACTGGCAGAAGAATAGTTATATTAATTTTTTTTTGCTACACTTGTGAACGTACTTTTTTGAATTTTCGTCGAGCACTGAATTGCTTTTATTTATTTATTTAAATTCGCATAAATGTGAGTAAAATTTACGCGTTTAAAATTGGCGAAGAAACTTTATCAGTGCTGATTGTGCCCAGCGATGACATAGGTAAGCTAGCTTTACAATTACCTTGTCGGAATATCAGAGATGATTCCAATCGGTCCAATCATTCATTAACAAAGTTCAGTGTATATGAGCCGTATCAATTGAATACCATATTTAAGACAAACCTCTTTTCCATAACCTGACATAGAGCTAGATTATGTTATAGCTAGTTTTTTCCAGCTGTATGTTTATTCCAATTACGTCTTACTGCTCTTTATTTTCCATAAAAGCGTGGGCAAATAACCAGAATCCTAGTTTTCACGAATATTTTCCTAAACGTCCATTCATATTCAATATACGCATATTGTCATTTAAGTAATAAGTTCGAAGGTGTGCAATATTAATTTGCTCATCGATAGTATGCATGTACCGGAAATGTAATATATAGTTAAGTTTCTGTTTATAAACTTCTTTTTGTATTTGTAAAGCATTTATTATGACATTTAAATTTCCTGTGAACTTTTGTATGAGCATGATAATGTCATTAGAAAAATGTCACTATATATGTGTCTTTGTATCAAAGAATTATGAGAAGGCACAGTGCAATTCTGCTTGTGTTACGTTACCATACTATACGTTCCGTTACGATACAACGGTCTTGTCATAAGCGTTACGGTCCGATACGATACGATACGATGTACCATTTACGATACGGTCCGTTATGTTACTTCACGATAGGCATATTACGTTACACGATGCGTTACGTTACCATACGATACGTTTACGATAGAAATACGCACGATATACGATGTTTTGGACAACTGGTACGGTGCCAGGACTGTAAGATATAAGACACAATGTGTTGTTAATGCTAACATACAATACTCAGTGAGTCGATAACAGTAAGATATGAGGCCCGATGAGTGGATAACAGTAAGATATGAGGCTCATTGAGTCGATAACAGTAAGTTATAAGGTCCCTCGAGTCAATGACAGTAAGATATATGACCCAATCAGTTGATGTCGTGTCGGTAATGTATAAGGCCCAATGGGTTGTTGTTGGTAACAAGTAAGACTCAATGAGTCGATGACAGTAACATATAAGGCCCAGTGAACTGTTGGTAACATATAGGACCCAATGCTTTGTTGGTAACATACAAGACTCAATGAGTCGATACCAGTAAGATATAAGGCCCAACGAGTCGGTAACTGTAAAATGTCCTGTCCAATGTGTCGATAACAGTAAGATATAATGCCCAATGAGTCAATACCAGTAAGATATAAGGCCCAATGAGTCGATAACTGTAAGACATAAGACCCAATGAGTCGATAACAGTAAGATATAAGGCACAATGTGTCGATAACAGTAAGGTATAAGGCCCAATGAGTCAATAACAGTAAGATATAAGGCCCAATGAGTCGATAACAGTAAGATATAAGGCCCAATGAGTCGATAACAGTAAGATATAAGGCTAAGTGAGTCGATTTCATTAAGATATAAGACCCAATGTGTTGTTGTTGGTAATATATTAGACTTAATGAGTCGATAACAGTAACATATAAGGCACAATGGGTCAGTAACAGTAACATATAAGGCACAATGATTCGATAACAGGAATATATAAGGTTGAATAAGTCGATAATATTAAGATATAAGGCCCAATGAATCGATGACACTAACATAAAAAGGCGCAATGAGTTGATGTCATTAATTGCAAGACCCAATGAGTTGTTGTTGGTTACATAAAGGACTCAATGAGTTGATGGCAGTGAGATATAAGGCCCAATGAATATAAAACAGTAAGATATAAGACCCAATGTGTTGTTGTTGGTAACATATAAGACCTAATGAGTCGATAACAGTAACACGTAAGGCCAATTGAGCAGCCAACAGTAACATATAAGGCCCGATGAGTCTATAGCAGTAAGATTTATGGCTCAGTGAGTCGATATCAGTAAGATATGAGGCCCATTTAGTCAATAACAGTAAGATTTAAGTCCCAATCAGTTGTTGTTGGTAACAAATTACACTCAATGAGTCGCTAACTGCAACATATTGGTAACATATTAGACTCAATGAGCTATCAGTTACATATACGGCGCAATGAGTCGATAACAGTAAGATATTAGGCACAGTGAGTCGATAACAGTAGGATAAAAGGCCCAACGAGTCGCTAACAGTACATATAAGGCCCACCGAATAGATAACAGATTTAAGGTCCAGTGAGTTGATAACAATAAGATATAGGGCCCAGCGAGTTGATAACAGTAAGATATAAGGCCCAATGAGTATATTACAGTAAGATATAAGGCTCAGTGAATAGATAACAGGAAGATATGCGACCCAGTGAGTCCATAACAGTAAGATATAAGGCCCAATGAGTTGATGTCGTAACTTATAACCCCAACAAGTTGTTAGTAACATGTTAGGCCCAATAAGATTATGTTGAAAACATACAAGACCTAATAATGTGATGTTTTAACCTATAAGTTTCAATTAATTGATGTCGATGATATAGGAGGTCACATAATAACTGATGTCTGTAACATATAAATCCCTATGAGTTGCGGACAGTAACATTTAAGGCCGAAAAAGTTGATGCAGTTAAATATAAGATCCGATAAGTAAATACCGGTAATATATAACTCCTAAAAGTTGATGTCTGTAAAATATAAGAACCATAGATTAATAGCGGCAATATATAAAACCCAATAGAATGATATCGGTGAAGTATACAACCCAATAAATTAATTGCCGTAATATATAACGCCAAATAATTTTCAATAGTTAACATGTATGTAATATGTAAGACACAACAAACTCATGCCCCTGACATATAACATCCATCGAGGTGATGTTGGTAAGACATAAGGACCAATAAGATAATACAGGTGATATATAACACCAAACAAGTCGATGATGGAAATAGAAGACATCAAATAAATTGATGGTAATAAAATATAAGGCCCAATAAGTTAATGCCAATGACGTATAACGTCCAATAAGTTGATGTGGATAGTATATATGACCCAGTAAGCTGATGTCGGAATAATATAAGACCCAATAAGATCATGCTGATGTTATGTAACACCCAATAAGTTGTTGCTGGTAACATGTAAGGCACAATAAGTTCATGCTGGTGATATTATATTATAAATTCAAGATGTTGTTTATGTGAATTATTATCCAGAGTGATAAGATGGGATCGGAAAAACTGCAGAATGGCTTGCCAGTTGATTAATAATTTTAATTCTGAATATAACAGCAATTTAAAAACACAGCAGAGTTAAAATAATTTAATCCAATGGATATTCCAATACAGATATATATGCAGTGTCTTCTAAGATCGAGGAATTCCTTCTGTCATACAAAGTCACAACTGCCTAATATATAGCAATAAATTACGCAAATTATTAATTATCAGCATTTTTTGGCCTTCCTTCGATATGGCCTACATGTTTCGTTATGATGTAAAGGCAGATATATCCCCTGACAGGTTCCAGCTGGTGACCAAAGCAAGCTAGAAGCACAGCACAATGAGCACAGCTGAATGACTCTTAGATTTTGTATAATTAACCCCAGACTCGGCCAGTGGTAATTATAAATTGATTGTGAAAAATCTGGACAGTTAGTGTTTTACCCAATATTAATAAACTTAGAAAATAGCATCATTTTGACATCTTAAATATTAGAAATAACTGAACATTATTTGAACTACATAGTATTTGAATATCAGTAAACTAGTAAAAGTACATCATTATAACGTACAACAAAGAAACATACAATAGTCATAATGCATTATATAATAAAAAGCATGCATAATAACATAACGTTAATAACATCCAATAAGTTTATGTCTGTAACATATAATGCCTAATGAGGTCATCCCGGTGATATTTAAACCAAATCAATTGATGTCTGTAACATATAATGTCTAGTGAGGTCATCCCGATATTAGATTACACCAAATAAGTTGATGTCTCTAACATATAATGCCTAATGAGGTCATCCCGGTGATAGATAACACCCAATAAATTGATGTCAGTAACATATAATGCCTTCTGAGGTCATCCCAGTGATATATAACACCCAATAAGTTGATGTTTGTAACATATAATGCCTAATGAGGTCATCCCGGTGAAATATAACAACCAATAAGTTGATGTCTGTAACATATAATGTCTAATGAGGTCATTCCGATGATAGATAACACCAACAAAGTTGATGTCAGTAACATATAATGCCTTCTGAGGTCATCCCAGTGATATATAACACCCAATAAGTTAATGTCTGTAACATATAATGCCTAATGAGGTCATCCCGACGATAGATAACACCAAAAAAGTTGATGTCTGTAACAGATAATGCCTAAGGAGGTCATCCCGGTGATAGATAACACCCAATAAGTTGATGTCTGTAACAAATAATGTCTAATAAGGTAATCCCGGTGATAAATAACACACAACAAGTGGATGTCTGCAACATATAATGCCCAAGGTGGTCATCCCGGTGATAGATAACACCCAATAAGTTGATGTCCGTAACATATGCATAACGAGGTCATCCCGGTGATAGATAACACCATATAAGTTGATGTCCGTAACATATAATGTCCAATGGGGTCATCACCGTCATAAATAACACCTAATAAGTTGATGTCTGTAACATATAATGCCTAATTAGGTCATCCTGGTGATAAATAACAACCAAAATGTGGATGTATGTCACATATAATGCCTAATGAGGTCATCCCGGTGATAGATAACACTCAATAAGTTGATGTCTGTAACTTATAATGCCTAATGAGGTCATCTCAGTGATAGATAACACCAAACAAGTTGGTATATGTAACATATAATGCCTAATGAGGTCATCCAGGTGATATGTAACACCCAATAAAATGATGTCTGTAACATATAATGCCTAATGAGGACATCCCGGTGATAGATAACACACAATAAGTTGATGTCTGTAACATTTAATGCCTAATGAGGTCATATCACTGGTAGATAACATCTAATAAGTTGATGCATGTAACATAAAATGCGTAATGAGGTCATAACAGTGGTAGATAACATCCAATAAGTTAATGTCTGTAACATATAATGTCTAACGTGGTCATCCCTGTAATAGACATCCAATAAGTTGATGTATGTAACATACAATGCCTAATGAGGACATCCCGGTGATATATAACACCCAATAAGTTTATGTCTGTAACATATAATGCCTAATGAGGTCACCCCGGTGATATTTAAACCAAATACATTGATGTCTGTAACATATAATGTCTAGTGAGCACATCCCGATGATAGATAACACCAAATAAGTTGATTTCTGTAACATACAATGTCTAATGAGGTCATCGCGGTGTTATATAACACCCAATAAGTTGATGTCTGTAACAAATAATGCCTAATGAGGTAATCCCGGTGATAAATAGCATACAACAAGTGGATGTCTGTAACATATAATGTCTAATGTCGTCATCCCGGTGATAAAAAAACACCCAACAAGTGTATGTCTTTTACATATAATGCCTAATGAGGTCATCCCAGGGATAGATAACACCAATTTAGTTGATAACTGTAACAAAAAATGTCTAATGAGGTCATCCCGGTGATAGATAACACCCAATAAGTTAATGTCTGTAACAAATAATGTCTAATGTGGTCATCCTGGTGATAAATAACACCCAACAAGTGGATGTCTGTAACATATATTGTCTAATGTGGTCATCCCAGTGATTAATAACACCCAATAAGTTGATGTATGTAACATATAATGTCTAATATGCTCATCCCGGTGATAAATAACACCCAACAAATAAATGTCTGTAACATATAATGCCTAATGAGGTCATCACGGTGATAGATTACATCCAATAGGTTGATATCTGTAACATATAAAGCCAAATGAGGTCATCACGGTGATAGAAATCACCCAATAAGTTTATGTCCGTAACATATAATGTCAAATGGGGTCATCCCCGTCATAAATAACAACCAATAAGTTGATGTCTGTAACATATAATGCCTAATGAGGTCATCCCGGTGTTGGATAACACCAAATAAAATGATGTCTGTAACAGATAATGCATAATAAGGTCATCCCGGTGATAGATAACCTCCAATAAGTTGATGTATGCAACATATAATGCCCAAGGTGGTCATCCCGGTGATAGATAACACCCAATAAGTTGATGTCCGTAACATATGCATAACGAGGTCATCCCGGTGATAGATAACACCATATAAGTTGATGTCCGTAACATATAATGTCCAATAGGGTCAACACCGTCATAAATAACACCCAATAAGTTGGTGTCTGTAACATATAATGCCTAATTAGGTCATCCTGGTGATAAATAACACCCAAAACGTGGATGTATGTCACATATAATGCCTAATGAGCTCATCCCGGTGATAGATAACACTCAATAAGTTGATGTCTCTAACATATAATGCCTAATGAGGTCATATCAATGGTGGATATAATCCAATAAGTTGATGTCTGTAACATATAATGCCTATTGAGGTCATTCCAGTGATAAATAACACCCTATAAGTTGATGTCTGTAACATATAATGCCAAATGAGGTCATCCAGGTGATATACAACACACAATAAGTTGATGTCTGTAACATATAATGCCCAATGATATCATCCAGGTAAACAAACACACACTAAGTTGATGTCTTTAAAATATAGTGCCCAATGAGGTCATCCAAGTGATAGAAAACACCCAATAAGTTGATGTCTGTATTATATAATTCCCGATGATGTCATCCAGGTGATAGAAAACACCCAATAAGTTGATGTCTGTAACATATAGTGCCCAATGAGGTCATCCAAGTGATAGATTACACCGAATAAGATGATGTCTGTAACATATAATGCCCAATGTGGTTTTTCAGGTGATAGAAAACACCCAATAGATTGATGTCTGAAAGATATAATGTCCAATGATGTCATCCTTGTGACAGATAACTCGGAACAAGTTGATGTCTGTAACATATTATGCCCAATGAGGTCATCCCGGTAATATATAACATACAATTAGTTGATGTCTGTAACAAATAATGCCCAATGAGGTCATCCCCATGATAGATAACACTCAATAAGTTGATGTCTGTAACATGCAATGCCCAATGAGGTCATTCCCATGAAAGATAACACCCAGTAAGTTAATGTCTGCAACATATAATGCCCAATTATGTCATCCCAGTAACAGATACCTCCCAATCTGTTGATGGCTGTAACATATAATGCCCAATGTGGTCATCCTGGAGATAGATAACACCCAATAAGTTGAGATCTGTAACATATAATGCTTAATGAGGTCATCCCAGTGACAGATAACACCCAATATGTTCATGTCTGTAACATATAATGCCCAATGTGGTCGTCCTGGAAATAGATAACTCCCAATAAGTTGATGACTGTAACATATAATGCTTAATGAGGTCAGGCTGGAGATAGATAACAACCAATAAGTTGAGATCTGTAACATATAATGCTTAATGAGGTCATCCCAGTGACAGATAACTCCCAACAAGTTGATGTCTGTAACATACAATGCCTTGTAAGGCCAATGATAGATAACACCCAATAAGTAGATGTCCGAAACATATAATGTCTAATGAGGTCAGCACAGTGATAGATAACACCCAACAAGTTGATGCCTGTAACATATAATGCCTAAAGAGGTCATCCTAGTGACTTATAACATCCAATAAGGTGATGTGTGTAACATATCATGCCTAATGAGGTCATCCCGGTGATATATTACACCCAATTAGTTGATTTTGGTTACATATATTGCCTAATGGAGTCACCCCAGTGAAAGACAATAACGAAAAAGTTAATGTTGTTAACATATAATGCCTAATGAGGTCATTCCAGTGATATATAACACCCAAAATGTTGATGTATAATACATGTAATGCCTAATGAGGTCATCCTGATATCAGATAACATCCAATTAGTTGATGTCTGCCACATATAATGCCCAATGTGTTCATCCCGTTGATAGATAAAACCCAAATAAGCTGAATGATAGAATGATAGATAACTTCCAAATGTTGAGATCTGTAACATATGATGCCCCATGAGGTCATCCTGATGATATATAACACCCAAAAAGTTGATTTCGGTAACATATTATGCCCAATGGGGTCACCCCGATAATAGATAACAACGAATAAGTTGATGTTGTTCATATATAATGGTTAATAACGCCATAGAGTAATGTATAACACTCAATAAGATGATGTTGATAACATATAATGCCTAATGAGGTCATCCCAGTGATATATGACACCCAAAATGTTGATGTCGGTAACATATAATGCCTAATGAGGTCCTTTTGGTGATTTATAACATCCAATATGGCGATGTATGTAACATATAAGGCCCAATTAGGTCATCCAAGAAATAGATAACTCCCAATAAGTTGATGCCTGTAACATGTAAGGCCAAATGAGGTCATCCGGGTGATATATAACACCCAATAAGTTCATTTCGGTTACATATTATGCCCAATGGAGTCACCCCTGTGATAGATAACAATAAAATAGTTGATGTAGTTTACATACAATGCACAATAATGTAATCCCGGTGATACCGTATATAAGATCCAAAAAGTTTAAGTCTATAACATTTAAAACCTAATGAGGTCATCCATGTGGTATATATTACACCCTGTAGGATAATATCTGCAACATATAATGACTTATGAGGTCATCCCGGTGAAAGATTACAGTCAATAAGTTGATGTATGTAACATATACTGCCTAATGAGTTCATCCCAGTGATAGATAACACCCAATAAGTTGATGTCTTTAACATATGTCTCATGAGGTCATCCCATTGATACAGTGACTGCATATTTTGATGTTACATGTATTAAACACTGAATATAAGGTGCTGACAGGTTTGCATATAAATAGTTCTTATCAGGTGTTGTTAAGGGTTAACACACCGAACAGTTAGTACAACACTGTGTATAACTGTTCATAAGGCGATGTGGTCGTCTCAACATTGGACCTTATCATTTATATTATCCTACCACACTAATTAATATGAAGTATCTCCTAATGCAATTCCACTCTCTTACACAGTCCATTCAGTACATGTACCTCTGTCACAGGCTTAGAGAGGACTCCATGTGCATGCAATGTGTGTGTGTGTGTGTGTGTGTGTGTGTGTGTGTATGCATGCATTAATATTTCTGTATTTGACAGTGTTTTTTTTCTGAAAAAGGGTAGGCCTACAGGGCCATGGTCCTTTGACAGGGGTGTCACTACAACCAATGTTGGTGAAAATAGAGGTGATTAAATAATTAAAAGAAATTCGCAGTAAACATCTTCAACATATTTGAAATACAGGAATATAAATACATGTTATTAAACAACGTGACAAAACCTCCCTAAGCTTCTATTAGTGTGAATTCCTTTCAATGATAATAGTACGACCAAGCATAGACAAATGAATGCCGCGAACATATTCTGAAATCTCAACTGGATTATGTTCCTTATAAAGGAAAGTGAATTAACTCAAACTGAAAAAAAACAACATATAAAGCAAGTTATAATACAACAAATTATAACAACGAAGTGTCATATATACGATCATAACTTACATTATGGCTCGGCAAAACCATAGTCAAAACAACGTTTTCCTAAGCATTAATGATTAACTATTTACAAACTATTCAGTTCTCCTAAATCGAAAGTATTCAATAACAATCGAGTGTAAATTAAAAAAAGTATTTGCAAGATAATCTCCCCTAGACCAGACGTGTTTTACATGCTGCTCCCGCGTACATTTGAACTGTAAAAACATAGATCCACCCCAGAATCCCATCCGTTTAAAAAAACATTAAACTGTGGTTATTAATAACTGTCACTAGATACGGACAGCGTTGAAAAGAGACGTGACTGTGTTGTTGTTTTTTGTATACACCAGGGCCCGTAAGAATGTGGTTCATGCTTTTTTTCACTGTTTGCATATATGTACGCGGATATAGTTATTGGACAACACACACTTTCACGTAAAATAGGTTCTAGTCAATGGCCGTCTTAGTATCATATACCGATTAATTACGGAATAGACCGATGTTTGATGCGGATCATCAAAGTATGGCGTTAGTTTTCGGGATTAAAAGAGCATCTTCATCTATGATATTTTAGACATGCGTTGAAATTGTAAAGTAGCAATAAAAATTAACTTACATTGGGTGCCATCCAATCTAGGGATCATATATAGTTGTCAGAGAGAAAGTATGTGTTACGTCAGTCACAATATCTACATAGCGGATATCATAATCTTCATGATAAGTTAAACAAACAAAAAACAACAACAATAACAACAACAAAAACAAACAGCACACACACACACACACAAACACATACACACAACCAACCACAAACACACACACAGACACACACACACACACACACACACACACACACACACACACACACACACACTGAAATCCAGTGTATTCGCGATGATGAGGTTTCCAAGCCATTTAAGCAAAATACTGTAATGTTATTTACATAAATTAAAACTGATCTGCGCTTGCCTTTATTCCCATAACGTATATGCCTGTCAATAATAATAATTTAACGATTGGCCCGATAATAATATAGTATTTTAAATAATGATGTAATATCGATCACTTACCACTTTGTCAAATATATGCATACCACACACACACACACATCGAGTAAGGGACACTAACTTCGAGCTACAACATACAACATAACCAATTAACATTAAAAACTGTTTACGTTTACGTTTACATTGTCTATAATTATGCATGTGCTTTCAACTCTTTTACCTGGACGGTGGCGGGATACATCCCCCATCCCTACCCACCCCGGGATCTATCCCTGATTCATACGCCAATCTATGTCTAGCAAGCTGATTTGAAAATGTATCGTTTAACCTTCCAGCGACATTTACCGCGTTCCTGTATGCATACAGTGAATTTCATTGTTGCACGCGCTACAAAATAACGTCATTTCAACAATCATAAACTTTAGGTGGACGCTAATATTTCGCCTGTGGAGTGTAAAGTATCGTGTTTTCTTAATTAAATATAATATATTATATATGGTTAAAATTAATAATCATAGCAATATCACATACTTATCTAGGTATAACAACAATATAGACATTTGTTTTGTACAGTTTAATGTTGCTAAAAGTTCGTCTGGTAAGTAGATTTTGCCGCATTGTTCAAAACTCGTTTCTGCCACAGGCGACAAGACACATTTTTAAACTTTGAAGCGTTATTAATAAATTGTTTATAACAAAGTAGCTCTATACACATAGCAACAATAGCCATATTAAGTTTATAAAAAGTCAGATTCATATAATTCTAATCACTTTGGATCGTTTTACATGTTTGTTTACAATTCAACTGTTTCAGAACGCCGCCCGTGAAAACGAGATGCAAGTTTTCTCCAACAAGACGAGACTCGAACAACAACGAACACTATTAACATATTAACAAATTAACTTGTATATTGTTCATCTGTAGTTCATGTTTATGTTACAGGTTACTGACTTGTCAAACATTGTCCACATTATATCCGCCGTGAAGGGTCTGACATCGAGCAGGACGGTCGACATGGGCCAGAAGACATCCAGACTTGCCTGTCATGGTGGAGAGTTATTTGCAGGGCACCGTGACAGCCTGAGGATCCACGACATGTCCTGTAAGATAATCATGGACATCAGCCGTAACACCGACGGTCAGTCAATGTTCTCTAGGATCAGCGGTATCTCCGTGAACCAGGCCGGTGATCGTGTGTTTGTCAGTGACTTGGACGACGGTTTGGTGTGTTTGTCCCGGGACGGTCGGGTCGTGTTCCGTCTCTCCGATGACGACATGGGTCTGAATAAAGCCTGTGGTGTGACCACTGACCACCGGGGAATGGTGATGGTGGCTGGAGCGTTGTCACACAACGTGGTTCAGGTGACAGATCAGGGGCGGGTGGTTGGAGAGATAATGGCCAGGAAAGATGGAGTCTGTTACCCAGCCTGTTTATATTACGACGTCGACGGAAGGAAACTCTACGTTGGAGGGCAGACGTCACAACTGCTGGTCTTCGAGTTGTTGTGAAGAGTCGACGTCAAGCAGCCATGCAACAATAGAGGAATTATTTAGGTATGTTGATTACTTGATATTGATTGAAACACATTAGATTATTTATACACAGCTTGATAGATTTAATATTGTTGTATTTTAATTCATTTTAATGTGTTAGGAAATATTTAGTTAATTTTGTGTGATGCATCACGACACGAGATTTTCAGTTCCAAAGTTGAAACCTCAATTTCATCACAAACAGTATTAATTATAAATCCATTTGTCCACCATATAATCATTATTATTTAGAACTAATTGAACACATAAATTAAATGTTGTCAGAATTTTCTAGACACAACTATTTGTACAATTTCGATATTATTTCGATATTATTGGCAAAAGTTGGCGTTTTGCAACCGTTAACTGGTACGAGTTACGTCCCTTCGTAAAGTATTGTTTTGTATGAAATATGTCAGTGTACAGTGGTGGAAATAAACCAAATATTGATGGATTTAAACGTGATTGATTAAATGTAAGTGCTATGTTTATTACAGAGATTGTTTTTTAATTAACGGATAAATACCACAGTAAGTAGATGAAATATTTGGTGTAAAATAAACAAATTACTAAACCGGAAATCTGAATGTTTTGCAAATAGCCTTATTTCGGACATGTATACATTTCGGATGCTGATGCGATGGATAAGTTTTCTGTTGATAGTGAATTACTGATGAATACTCTAGTGATAGAGAACATATCAGAAAAAAATGACAAACAATACATCATCTGACACATAAAGTTAAATGTTAACAATAAGATGTTATGCTATTTTCTCTACACTAATTTGGTCATCTATTATCCTGAAGGTGTATCCTCATTCCAGACCATCTGCATTCGGGACCATCATTTTTTACCATCATTTCGGGCCATGTTATAATCATCTCGGACCACTTTGATCGTCTTACCGGACCATATAATAATCATTCCGGACCATATTTATTTGATTTATGAAATAATAATCAGTACTTAGGAATGAAGTCTAGATGATGTAAGATCAAACTTATATTTACTAGGTCGTTGTAAAACCCTCTTTTATTGGCGTAAACGTTCTTTAAAACTTGAGTTTTAAATCACGCGTCCTTTAAGAATAGGTCAGTTTATAATTGTGTATATTAAATTGGACATAATATATAGACTAACAAAATGTTTTGTTTATTTTGACATTGGAAATGGCATCTAATATTTGGTGTCTGTAAATCAAAGAACACTTTATTCAAAATAAGCACAGGCGTGTTGGCGGCACACTTTTATCAGTAACACTCGGCGGTTGTTCACACCTCTTTTTATTACTATTGTGTCTGTATTTTATGTGAATGTCTCACCTCATGTGTATTGTAGATGCCTGATTATTCATAGGTTTATCCTTTTTTGAGAGAATAGTTTCGTAATTTAAAAAAAAACAAAACAGCTGGGTCTACAAGTGAGAAAAAAAAAATAGACAATAAGTTATATATTTTATTAACATATATCATTCAAGAAATAGTACGTTCTTACATGGATATCAATTACAAAGCAACGTTACAAAATGTACAACTTTTCAGAAACATTATAGTGATCCAATTTAAATACAACAAACAATCAATAAACATAACAAAAACAAGTAAATGGACAGTTTGTACACGACACACATAATTAATCAAACTCATTTAACAAGCACATTGGACAAGCAAAGGCACGTGTAAAAACTCAATTACACAAGTCAGTAATTCACTCTTACACTGGTTCATACAGCGTGGCACACGCATCCAGCTGACTCTTTGTCAATCAGTAACCGACAGTGATACATATTTCATTATTAAAAGAAATATGGTCCGGAATGATTATACTAGTATTTTTTATGGTCCGGAATGACGATCAAAGTGGTCCACGATGATTATAGCATGGTCCGGAATGATGGTCCGAAGTGCAGATGGTCCGGAATGCAGATGGTCCGGAATGAGGGTTATTCATCCTGAGCAATAGTCTTAATATTGTTTCTACTGTTGTCTTTCTGGCATTCTAAACTGTTGTCAGTGAAATGTAATAATATTTTTTGTTTATAAATATGCTCTTGTAGTTATGTTTCGGCAGACTTTAAAAGCAAAAAAATGAAATGTTTTAACAATTGAACATAGTGGTGAAGTATTAGTGGTAAAGTACTATAAGAAATGTCCTGTGAGACAGCAATTTACAAATTGCATTTTCATTTGACCATTTTTGACCATATTTTATTAAGTAAGACCACATAAAATATACATATCCTAAAATTAAGATGTTTTAAGGGACATGTATGGTAATTATAGCATCTTAAATTGCATACATGATATAAACAAGTAACAATTAAGTGCCATAAAAATCATATTAAAATAGCTGACTTGACCACTATTAAACACACCAGAGTATTGACCAGATTGGTTTGGAGTTAAACCATTCACAACTCAGGGTTAAAACCGAGGATGTTAAAACAGTCCAGCATTGACTGTAATTGAGCAATATTATCAAAAATCACATGCAGATTAATGTCACACATTGTTTTAATTTACATTTGATCGGTAATGAGTCATGTTACTGTTTTGGCAACCTTACAAATAATAAACATAGGATGTCTAATCTAGTCTTATTAGATGCTTCAAGTTAAAAAGCACCCAAGGTAATAATATATTTAAACTTTTGTTTATAATAAGTTGTCCCGATCAAGGGTCCAGTATTGGCCCCTTGATAGCTATTGACAGGGACAATTTTGACTGGTTAATACTGTGACAGTGTCCAACCCTGATTTTGTAATGTTAACAGTTTCAGTGTGTTTTCAGCATGAGATAACCCTGTGTAAATGATGCTGTTGCTTGTTAAGTTATTTTATAAAGTGAGTCAATAAAATGTTTCTGTAAATATTTATTAATAGTACCCCTTGTTAGACCCTAAACTTGTTAAACACATAATATGTTATAACTATAAATAGTTATATATAATATGTTATATATATATATGTTATAAAATAGTAAAATAGTTTCAGTGTGTTTTCAGCATGAGATAACCCTGTGTAAATGATGCTGTTGCTTGTTAAGTTATTTTATAAAGTGAGTCTTTGCATTTGTTACTTCTTGTATAGTGATGTCTGTGCGTGTCTCTACATTATTAGGTGGATCAGGTAAGGAGTCATAGGCTTCCTCTTCATGTGGAAACTCTGTATTTAGGTGACTTGAACACACAATGACCTTAACAAACAAGTAAAGAAGTCAGTTAGATCAAAGAAAAAAGCTAACTTAGAACAACTAGTTGAGAGCATGGAAGATGATTTTAGGAGAAATAACACACACAATTTGTTTAAGAATGTCAGACGCCTTGAAGGCAAAAAGGAAAAACCCATCAATGCAACAAAAGACGTCACTTTATAAAATAACTTAACAAGCAACAGCATTTAGTGATTCTGAGCAAAATGACATTGACACTCTCTACTGCTCATTTAAAGACACAGTAAATATGACAACGCAGGAAATTGCTGGCATTAGTAAGCGAAAGCACGTACACGGGCTGGATTCTCAAACCATAAAACTATGCGATGAAAGAAGATCTGCTAGAAAGGAACTGATGATAAAGCCAAACAACTATCAGCTCCGAGCTCAATATAATGACCTTAACAAACAAGTAAAGAAGTCAGTTAGATCAAAGAAAAAAGCTAACTTAGAACAACTAGTTGAGAGCATGGAAGATGATTTTAGGAGAAATAACACACACAATTTGTTTAAGAATGTCAGACGCCTTGAAGGCAAAAAGGAAAAACCCATCAATGCAACAAAAGACGTCATGGGTAATATCCACACCAACACTGATGAAATACTTGATTGCTGGAAAAAGCACTTCAAGAGTCACCTAAATACAGAGTTTCCACATGAAGAGGAAGCCTATGACTCCTTACCTGATCCACCTAATAATGTAGAGACACGCACAGACATCACTATACAAGAAGTAACAAATGCAATCAAGAGAATGAAATTGCACAAAGCACCAGGTATAGACAATATCACTGCAGAGGTATTGAAGGCAGGGGGGAAACCAATGTGTGAAATGCTTGTCAAAATATTCAATTCAGCCTGGAAGGATAAAAGCATACCAAAAGACTGGTCTAAAATGATAGTCACTCCAGTTTATAAAAAGGGGGATAAATTAGATCCTGCAAACTACCGTGCAATTTCCCTTCTTTCCATTCCAGGTAAAGTGTTCTGTAAAATCCTTTTAGACAGAATTAAGCTAAGAGCAGAAGACCTGATGAGTGAGAGTCAGTTCGGTTTCAGACCTGGTAGGGGAACAGTAGACGCTATCTTTATTGTTAGACAACTAATTGAGAAGGCCAACGAACATAAAGTCCCCTTGCATTTTAACTTTATAGATTTTAAAGCTGCATTTGACACCATCTGGAGGAAAGCACTTTGGAAAATGATGTTGGCGATAGGAATTGATCCAACAGTAGTATACCTTATTGAAGAAATGTATAAGACCACAGAATGTGCAGTGACAATCAATGGGCAGCTCACAGAATGGTTTGAAGTCAATGTTGGTGTGAGACAAGGATGTCTGCTTTCCCCAACCCTTTTTAACATCTTCCTTGAGTTTGTAATGAAAGAGCTAAGGAGCCACACCAACAGCTCTCTTGCCATGGATAATAACCTTACTAATGACATTCGATATGCAGATGACACCACACTTATTTCTTGCATTTTCGAAAAGCTGAAACTATCATCTGAAGCACTCGAAACAGCGTGCAAGAAATGGGGCATGAAAATAAACTCCTCTAAATGTAAGATCCTTTCCTCAGAAAATGATATAGACATTACCATCGATGGCAACCAAATCGAACATGTTAACAACTTTGTATTCCTGGGAAGTAATATACCAGACACTTCAACGGAAATTGAAAGAAGGATTGGAATTGCATCATCTGCCTTTGGCAGGCTGAAAACCAACATTTGGAACCAACTATCAATAACAAATAAATTGAAAGCACGCCTCTACAATTCACTCATTCTGCCAATTGTACTGTATGCCTCCGAGACCTGGAGTGTCACCACGTCAGATATCAGAAAACTTGAAGTCTTCGAAATGAGATGCTTGAGAGCAATTCTAGGTGTTAATAAGCTTGAAAGAATTACCAACATCACTTTAAGGAAAATACTTAATGTCCAAAACATTAGTGAGGTCATCAGGATGAGGAGGCTAAAATGGTTCGGACACATTTCGAGAAGACCAGACGACAGCTTTGTCAAAACTGTCCTAATACAAGACTTCCAAGGCAATCGCGGTAGAGGGAGACCACCACTGAGATGGCAAGATCAAGTTAGGAAAGACACTGGTATTCCTATAGCTACTGCAATAAGACAGGCACAAAACCGCAAGAAATGGTCTGCTACTATGAAAGGTGCCAAGGGCCACCCGGCCTGAGCATTTGATGATGATGATGATGATAAAATAGTATGTATCCAAAACAGCCAACTCCTGGCTGGAGACAGTCGGATCAAACTCTGCTCATATCATTGGTGGTGATTACGTCCCTTGAAAGAGAGTTGACATTATTTGTTGCTTGGTGAAATTCGAAGGAAAAGAAACGTTATTAGGATGAATGAGGATTTCTAAAACTCGGACCAAATACGTCGGAAGATAAGGTAATTCACATTACTTCTAAATATACATAGATGTTATTGATTATGTTGTAAAGGCAAAACACTTTATTAGACCAAGTGTTAGCAGACGATTGGGAAAGTGCTTTAAACCTAAAAGTATTCACTATTTGATAAGTTAGTGTTGCATAAACGATTTTACAAAGTAAAACCCTACCGCGTTTCAGTGTACCTGTGTATACTGTGCGTAAAAGAAAACGTGGATACGTGACATGGAAAACGAAAGCAGAAAAAAGTGATCGTGAAAGTGAGAGCAGTGTAAGCAGCATCGGGGAATCTGATTTTAGCACGAGTAAAAATAAAGCGAAAGATAAGGTTGTAAAGCAGAAAAAGAAAAAAAGGACGAACAGAAAAAAACGCTAAAAGCGCTGACAAAATGAATGCCTTGGAGGAAGAGGATGAGATGTCGGAAGGTGAACCAAATATAGCGCCGCAAAAATCAACAATTACACTAGCATCCATCCAAAAGGAGCTAGAGTTAATTAACTCAAAGTTAAGTAATGTAGTTGAAAAAAACGGAGAAGAAATGAAAACTATTAGTAAGAAAATTGTTAGACAAGTTAAGGAAGAGATTAATACACTATTCGAAGATAAACTAGACAGGTTAGAATGCAGGATATTCGAAGTCGAAAGAGAAAATGACTCCCTAAGAGCAACACTTGAAAAGAGGAAGCAAACAGAAGATGAGAGGAAAGACAGATCAACACAATCGGTAATGAATATGGAGAAAACGATAATGACACAATCAGGCAAAATTAATGATCTAGAACAGTATGGCAGAAGAAACAATATAATTATAGCGTGTTTAGCTGAGGAAAAAAGAGAAAAACAGGAGTCACCGACGGAGACTGCAGAGAAGGTGGATAGCTTCCTGAATCAACAAATGACGAGATTAAATCTAGAGAAGAAAGACACTGATATGTGCCACAGACTGGGACAACCCAATAGATCGGGACAAAGACCAGTCATTGTAAAACTTATATCGCGTATGAATAAAATCACGCTGCTGAAACGCAAAAAAAAAGAGTTAAAAGGAACAGGAGTCAATACTTTCGTCATAACGTATAGAAAATATCAGCGCATGGACATTTTGTTTTCAAATAGATCGTTTTCTTTTCGTTGCTTGCATTTGAGAAACTCGTCAGGAAGTGCGAGGTTAGAGCTCTGTAAAACCGGTTTAAGCACCCCAGTCGGTCCATATTGCCGACTGAACGTTCCAAGGCGGTAACTGTCGGGTTTGCTCTTTTCCTTAAATGACTCATCACAGATTTGTTATTACTTTTCGCTTGGCTTGCATGTGAAATACCTTTGATCTGCGCCTTGTCTCGTTTGGTATATGTTGCAATACTCATAGGACTTTGTCATATATTCTTATTCATAAATGAGGACCTAAGCAAATTAAAGCGGCTTGTCTTTGGTACTATCAGGAAAAACCTGCCACAGGATGAACGGGTATGGACAAGAGAAGGAACCATATATCACAAAGACAGGAATGAACGAATACAAAAATACAGTTTGGGAATTATAAACACTGGCTAGGACCACATTGGCCAGGCGTCTTAAAACAGTCGACCACCGACGGCTTTTAGAGGACGGCTACGCTCATTTTGTTGAGCAGTATAGCTTGCACAGCTGACCAGCCAGTTCACCTTTAGAGTTCAAGATGATCCGTCACACATCGGCGAATATACCATGATAACAGCAAACAAAGCCTCCGGACATAAACACTCTATGTTTGTGTAACCTAAGGCCAAATTGATTGGCAGTGTGTAAGGATATTGAATTTTAATCATCCAAACTGTAAAACAAATAGGTAAAATTGGATAAAGAAATTGAAAGAATACAATAACGTGTATGCTTCCAGCAGAAAATTGTTTTCTTATACAAGTTCGCAATCTAGTTTAGGAAAACAATATAAATCGCAAATGTAAGATACAATCAGCCACCTAGTTGGTACAAACACACTTAAACTTTATTGACCGCTCTTGTTCTTTAGTTTTTCTCATATTTTTGTTCAATTTTGCTTTAAGTACACTCTGATTGTTCCTACATACTTCCTAACTAATGTATCAATGACCAATATACTCGCTTTAAGTACAGTCTGATTGTTCCTACATACTTCCTAACTAGTGTATCAATGACCAATATACTCGCAATATATTTGCCTTGAATATACTTCGGATTATAAAACATCTTCTATGTCTAAAAGCGTAATGATTCTGCAAATACTGATAAACCATAATGCAGGTTGACCCTGACGGTTAAAATATTTTAACTGATATACGATCGACCTACCTATATTAATCAAAGACAATGTTCGTTGTTGTTTCTATTAGCAGTACACGTATATTATACCATAATTCTTTTTGATTTATTACACACTGTAATCTTAAAGGTATTAACTCCACATGAACACATTTAACAGCTAAACATGTGATAGATAGATAAAAAAGTTGTTTTATCCGTATTGGTATAGTTTGGACCATTTTGCATTAACACAGATGTATAGTATTGATTTGTTATCGTTATTGTGTACCGATCCTTTTAACTGAACATATATAACAACCGGCCAATAAACAAGCCGGCAAATTGGATGACTCTTCCTTTTCGCTTTCGCCAGGAAGATGAATATATACACACACGCGTGCAAAAACAAAAAGCACCATCCCGTTTTGACTGATTCAAAAACAAACAAAACGAGATACCCTATTTAATGAAAATAAAGACAAATCGTAAATACACTATTTACTATTCACACAAAGTAACTATGCATCTTCCTTTTCGCTTTCGAACGGAATATTCAAAGATAGCTGTGAAAATGAAATATTATTTTACTAATTTTTACTTTGTATACCCTTTTTACCTTTTTGAAATCTTATTGCTGTCATTACAAAGTACATCCTTTTAAAATGTTTATAATATTGTATTATTGTGAATAAGTAAAGAAAGACATATAATATTTACTGTTGTAAATAAGTATGAAACACATATGATATTGCATTATTGGAATAAGTATAGAATCACATATAATATTGTATTGATTTGAATAAGTATAGGAACACATATAATATTGAATTGTTTTTAATAAGGATAGGAACACACATTGTATTATACTGTCGTAAATAAGTATAGGAACACATATAATATTGTATTGTTGTGAATAAGTATTAAACATATATAATGCTGTATTGTTTTGAAAAAAAGTAGAAGAACATATATAATATTGTATTGTTTTCAATAAGTATAAGAAACATATGATATTGTATTGTTGTGAATAAGTATAGGAATACATATAATATCGGATTGTTGTGAATAAGTATAGGAACACATACAAAATTGTATTGTTGTGCAAAAGTATAGGAGTACATATAATTTTCTATTGTTTTAAATAGGTATAGGAACACACACAATATTGTATTGTTGTGAATAAGTATATGAACACATATGGTATTATATCATTGTGAAAAAGTCTAGGAACACATATAATATTGTATTGCCTCGAATAAGTATAGGTACACACATAATATTGTATTGTTGTGAATAAGTATAGGTACACATATGATATTGTATTGCTGTGAATAAGTATGGGAACACATATAATATTGTTTTGTTGTGAATAAGAATAGGAACACATACAAAATTGTATTGTTGTGAAAAAGTATAGGTACACATATAATATTGTATTGTTGGAATAAGTATAGGTACACATATACTATTGTATTGTTGGAATAAGTATAGGAACACCCATAATATTGTATTGTTGTGAATAAGTATAGGAACACATATGATATTGTATCATTGTGAATAAGTATAGGTACACATATAATATTGTATTGTTGGAATAAGTATAGCAATGTATATAATATTGTGTTGTCGTGAATATGTATAGGAACGCATATAATATTGCACTATTGAGAATAAGTAAGGGAATACATGTCATATTGCATTATTGTTAATAAGTATAGAATAAGTATAATATTGCATTACTGTGAATAAGTATAGGAACAAGTATAATATTGCATTACTGTGAATAAGTATAAGAACACATATAATATTGACTTATTGTGAACACTGTTAGGAAAACAATAATATTGTATTATTGTGAATAAGCATAGGAACACACACAATATTGTACTGCTGCGAATAAGTATAGGAACACATATAATATTAAATTTATTTTAATTAAGTATAGGAACACATATAGTATTGTATTATTGCGAATAAGTATAGGAATACATATACTATTGTACTGCTGTGAATAAGTATAGGAACACATATAATATTGAAATATTGAAATATTGTAATTTAAGTATAGGAACACATATAGTATTGTATTATTGTGAATAAGTATAGGAACACATATAGCATTGTACTACTGCGAATAAGAATAAGAACACTTGTAGCATTGTATAGTATTGGATCAATGTGAAAAACTATTTTAAGGAAGTACAATGTTTAATTATTTTTGAAAACGTTCCACATTAAGAGAAGCATACGATTAAAAGTAAGAACTGTTCAATTTAACAAAACGAAATCGAATAGAAATCTCGAAATGAAATAACCATTTGCTAATGTTAATACAAACTAGTTAAATAAATCGCTATGTATCTATTTATTATTCTCTTAACTCAATTATTATAAGCACTAAAGCAAATGCAGTATAAGCATATAAGGTCTAATTACTAAAACAACAATTATATATACACAGCATCTTTTACTATGTTGGGTATGGTTCAATACGAGTTACAACTTCAAACATTATAAATGGAAACAGAAATCATATCAATAAACGTAAGAGGTATGGGCAATAAAACTAATCGAAATCAGCTATTTGAGTGGTTCCGCATTAATAATTTTGATATAATATTTCTACAAGAAGTTCACTGTATAGGGAACACATCGAACATATGGAGCAATGAATGGGGAGGACATAGTTACTTTAGTGGAAAAAGCAATAGCAAAGAAGGCGTCGCAATATAAATTAACCCTAAAACAAATATTACTGTAAGCAACTTCACTGAATTACAACAAGGGAGATTAATGAAGTTAGATATACGTCTAAATGACAAAGAAATAACATTGATTTATATATATGGCCCAAATAAGGACGAACCAAACATTTTTAATATTCTTGAAACAAATATTCTCTGCAACGATGAAAAAACGCATATAATAGGAGGAGATTTTAACACAATTTTAAACTGCAATCAAGATAAAAAGAATGGGAAATCAGATTCAACCTCTTTTAACCTCCTGCAGACTCGTTGACGTGTGGAGAATCCAGCATCCAAATAAGAAACAGTATACATGGCACTCCACACAAAAACCATATGTACACTCTTGATTGGACTACTTTTTAATATCAGACAATATATTAAATTTCATTAAACTAAGTAGCATAAAGCCGGGTTACAAAACAGATCACTCACTTATTTCAATTAAATATGACAACATAAAAGAGGAAAAAGGCCCTGGGTACTTTAAACTTAACAATTCACTCCTGTTAGACGAGGAATATAAAAACATAATAAAACAATGTATAACAGACACGGTCAAATATAACTCCGATGCAAATCCTAATACGTTATGGGAAGTTATTAAAGGTTCAATAAGGAATGAAACAATTAGGTTCTCAACACATAAAAGAAAGAACAACGAATAAAAGAGAACGAGAAATCAAAAACAAGATAGAAACACTCGAAAACAAATTAAATGATGCCACACATAACAATGAGAACATAACGCATACTATTGTCGAACTGAAAAAGCAACTTTCTGAAATAATTGATGAAATAATAAACCTAAACATTCTAAGATCAAAAGCTATTCATGATGAACAAAACGAAAAAAAAAACAGCATATTTTGCAAACTTAGAAAAGAAACGAGCAGAACACAAAACTTTATACAAATTAAAAGTAAATAATGAAACAATTGTAGGTACTAAACATGTTCTAAAAAGGAATTCAGATTCTATAAGAAATTGTATGAAAAGATATTAAAATTGACGACAACGCGAAACATATTTTCCTACGTGATGATATAAAACAACTAACTGACGATGAAAAACAGTTCTGCGAGGGAAAACTAACCATGTATGAATGTGAAATAGCACTAAAAGATATGAACAATAATAAAAGTCCAGGTTCCGATGGCCTAACAGTAGAATACTATAAAATATTCTGGAAAGACATTAGAAAACACTTATTATATTCATATAATTATTCTTTCACTACAGGACACCTTACAACGTTACAGAAACAGGGAATTATTACCCTCGTACCAAAACCAAATAAAGATACAAAGAACCTGTCAAATTGGAGACCAATAACATTGCTGAACATAGACTATAAAATTGCAACAAAATCTATTGCCAACAGACTAAAAAATTGATGATGAACAAACTGGTTTTATCAAAGGCCGGTACATTGGCGAAAATGTCAGACTTATTCTAGAAGTTATGGAATATTTAGAAAGTAATAATAAGCCCGGCCTCTTATTTTTCGCGGATTTTCAAAAAGCATTTGACAGCATCGATCATTCATTTATCATAGACTCTCTTATTTCCCAAAACTTCGGCCCCGACCTTATTCAATGGATTTCCGTATTTAATAACGATATCCAAAGTTTAATTATCAATAATGGACACTTATCCGAAGGATTTAATATTCAAAAGGGAGTCAGACAAGGCTGCCCGCTGTCCACATTTATCTTTATTCTCTGTCTGCAACCACTGACACATTACATAAGACAAAACAGTAACATACAGGGCATACAAGTAAATAACACGGAAATTAAACAATCCTTGTTTGCAGATGACGCAACATTTTTCAATAATGGCGACAAACAAACTTTTGAGTCATTAATAGAATCATTAGAAAATTTGTCAAAATGTTCTGGCCTAAACTTAAATGTAAACAAATCGACCATTCTAGGAATTGGAACATTAACAAATTCGGACATTACTTTCTGCAAAGACAGAAATTGTATATGGACCTCCGAAAGTGCGACTACTCTAGGAATAACCTTTTATAATGAAAAAGACAAAACAATTAACATTAATATAGGCAAAAAAGTAAACGAGTTTCATCAAACAATTAAACAATGGGAACACAGAAAGCTAACATTAATGGGAAAAATTACTGTCATAAAAACGTTCGCATTACCTAAACTCATATACCCACTAACAGTCTTAAAAACTCCAAATCAAAATACAATAAACAGTCGATATTCAAATTTATATGGGATGGGAAACCCGATAAAATAAAAAGAAATGTTATGTACCAATCGTATGAAAAGGGACGGTTAAAATTAACAAATATCGAAACATTCATTAAGGCACTCAAGGCAGGATGGATCAAACGTTACTTGGACAACAACAATAACAGCCAATGGAAAGTTGTCTTTTATATAAAAAAAAAAGATTCGGAAACGATATTATGTTCGACTGCGAACTAGATAATAGTATCATTGCAAAAAAAGATGAAGACAAGTCATTCATGTTTGATGTCCTACAGGCATGGAACTATGTTAATTCATTTTACCAAAACACTAAACCACAAGGCAAAACAATAGTCTGGAATAATAAAAAAGTAAAGCATAAAAACACATTTTTCTATGAAGACTGGTACCAAAAGGGGATAAAATACTTCGAACACCTTTATGATTATAGAACTAGCGAATGGTACTCTTTTGACCAAATGACTTATTTATACAATCTTAAAATAACGGATTTTATACAATATCTGAGTATTAAACAGGCACTAAGTAGTGAATTTAAAGACATACACAAGGAAGAAGGAATCATAAGGGAGATGCAAAACACTCTAAAAGAAAAACTATTGTCCGTTGGTAAAGTTAACAAAAATCTATATAATTTAATGTTAAACAGCAATGACAAGCCAACCTCAGAAGAAAAATGGACAAGTCAGATCCTAAACAATAATGAAAAAATCGATTGGAGAAGTATATACAGTAACCTCTATCAATCTACAATAGACTCTACACTACGATGTTTCCAATATAAATTTTTGATGAGAATAATTCCCACAAATAAATCGCTATATAAATATAAATACATAGAATCAAGTCTATATACTTTCTGTAATTCAGCAATCGAATCACTTGAGCATCTATTCTGGGAGTGTTGCAACGTACAGCCATTATGGAAACAACTAAACGATTTCTTCAAAGCAAAATCAATAAACAGTACTATAACGGAAGAAAAAGCCCTCCTAGGTATTATCTTAACCTGCCTTATACAAGTATTAGTAACACCATTATTATATTAATGAAATACTTTTTTTTCAAATGCAAAACGAATAAAGAAATCCCAATTTTGACACTTTATATTACCTTCTACAAAGAAAAATTAAAATAGAAGAAAGAATTGCCCTAGACCATGACAAATATGATGCCCATAGTAAAAAATGGCTAGTGCTTAACCCTAAACAATACTAAAAGCATATAAATTAAAATTTACAAATACCATACCCAAAAGTAAAAGACAACTGACAGCATAACTTTATGCGTACTTAATGCGTGTTTTTTATGCTGATAGAATTAAGACAAATACAAAACAATCAACTTTAAACCTAGTAGAAGTAGTTATATTGGAATGATGCGTCACTAAATCAACTATTCTATTTTATTATTATACTTTGTAACATAGCGAGTGAATGTTAGAACGACAGAAAGAGAGAGGGAGAGAGAGAGAGGGGGAGAGAGAGAGAGAGGGAGAGAGAGAGAGAGAGAGAGAGTGGAGTATGTGTGTGCGAGAGAGATTGAAAAGACAGAATGAGGAGAGATGGAATAAGAGAGGGATCTATAACAATAGCATGATGATGTAATATAGAAAAGTTCAATTCTTCTTAGACCCAATATACGTATTGTGACATTTGAATATTGTATGTAGAATGAATTTGCATGATTTGTAACATATGTCATCATGTTGCAGAAATAAAAGATAAAAAAACTCTGCTCATATTTGTACAACTTTGACAAACAGTACAGATCTAAATCTGCCACATTCTGGCTAACGGGGTGGGAGAGTCGGATAATAATATGCACTTTTTAAAAAAACTTTGGCAAATAATATAGATCCCATTAGCCCGCTCTTGGCTCGGGCCGTCTGATCATGATCTGCAAGTATTTGTACAACTTCATCAAATAGCAGAGATCCAGATCAGCCAGTTTCTGACTGGGACAGTCTGCATGTCTTTATACAGCTGTAGCAAATAGTATCGGTCTAAATAGACCAGCTCCTGCCTGGGACAGTCATATCATAATCTGCATGTATTTATACAAGAGTGGCAAATAGTAAGATCCAGATCAGCCAGCTCCTGACTGGGACAGTCTGATTATTATCTGCATGTATTTATACAATTCTGGCAAAAATATATATCCAAAAGTAGGCAGCCCCTGACTGGGGTAGTCTGATTATGATCTGCATGTATTCATACAACTCTGGGAAACAGTAAAGATCCAAATCAGCCAGCTCCTGACTGAGGCAATATGATCATGACCTGCATGCATTTAGAAAACTGTGGCAAATAGTAAACATTCAAATCAGCCAGCTTCTAGCTGGGGCAGTCTGATCATGATCTTCATGTATTTATACAACTGTGGCACAAACTTTAGACCCAAATCAGCCAGCTCCTGGCTGTGGGAGTCTGATCATGATCTGCAAGTATTGGCAAATAGTATAGATCCAAATCAGCTCGTTCCTGGTTGGGGGCTGTCTGATCATGATCT
The DNA here is from genome assembly GCA_007844125.1 of Sinonovacula constricta. Classification (NCBI taxonomy): domain Eukaryota; kingdom Metazoa; phylum Mollusca; class Bivalvia; order Cardiida; family Solecurtidae; genus Sinonovacula; species Sinonovacula constricta. The sequence goes on along the minus strand of CM017570.1, from coordinate 20,447,523 downwards.
GCATGTATTTATACAACTGTGGCAAAATTATAGACCCCAATCAGCCAGCTTCTGGCTGGGACAGTTTGATCATGATCTGCATGTATTTATACAACATTTGCGAATAGTATAGATCCCAATCAGCCAGCTCCTGGCAGGGACAGTCTGATCATTATCTGCATGTATTTATACAACGTTTGCAAATAATATAGATCCCAATCAGCCAGCTCCTGGGTGGGACAGTCAGATCATGATCTTCATATATTTATACAACTGTAGCAAATAGTATAGATCCCAATCAGCCAGCTCCTGGCAGGGACAGTCTGATCATGATCTGCATGTATTTATACAACGTTTGAAAATAATATAGATCCCAATCAACCAGTTCCTGGCTGGGCAGTCTGATCATGATCTGCATGTATTTATACAATAGTGGCAAATAGTATAGATCCAGATCAGCCAGCTCCTGACTGGGACAGCATGATTATGATTTGCATGTATTTATACAATTCTGACAAAAGTATAGATCCAAAATAGGCAGCTCCTGACTGGGACAGTCTGATTATGATCTGCATGATTTATACAACTGTGGTAAAAGTATAGAACCAAAATTAGCCAGCTCCTGGCTGCACAGTCTGATTATGATCTGCATGTATTCATACAACTCTGGGAAATAGTATAGATCCAAATCAGCCAGCGCCTGACTGGGGCAATCTGATCATGATCTGCATGCATTTAGTCAACTGCTGCAAATAGTATAGATCCAAATCAGACAGCTTCTAGCTGGGACAGTCTGATCATGATCTGCATGTATTTATACAAGTGTGGCATAAAGTTAAGTGCCAAATCAGCCAGCTCCTTAAAGCAGCAGTTTGATCATGATCTGCAAGTATTGTCAAATAGTATAGATCCAAAGCAGCTCACTCCTGGCTGAGGCTTTCTGATCATGATATGCATGTATTTATAGAACTTTGGCATACTTATAGATCCCAATCAGCCAGCTTTTGGCTGGGACAGTCTGATCATGATCTGCATGTACCTATACAACATTTGCGAATAGTATAGATCTCAATGAGCCAGCTCCTGGCTGGGGCAGTCTGATCATGATCTGCATCTATTTATACAACTGTGGCAAATAGTATAGATCCCAATTAGCCAGCTACTGGCTGGGGCAGTCTGATCATGATCTGCATGTATGTATACAACGTGTGCAAATAGTATAGATCCCAATCAGCCAGCTCCTGGCTGGGGCAGTCTTATCATGATCTGCATGTAATTATACAACTGTGGCAAATAGTATAGATCCCAATTAGCCAGCTCCTGTCTGGGGTTATCTGAGCAGTATCTGCACTTGTTTTGTTGTTTCTCATGCAGAGTGTTTTACCATTATGTATAGGCACCGTTGCATATCATTGTAAGAAAAAGAGTAAGAACAAGTCTAGGATATTAATAAATGTAACAAACTAATCGTGGATTTGTCACACCTGACAGGTTAGCCTACCACCGTGTGGGTTCGACTTACCTTCAGGGCAACGGTCTTAATGTAGGAAGATTTTCCAGCTGACCTGTGGCGTGCCGCTGGTTCTACGCAGCCATTTGCTTGTGTTCTTCCGCCACCTAAACAGCTGGATGTCGCTTTGACGATCACAATTGATCGCTGCGATGTATCTCCACAATAAAACAGTAAATTTGTGTTTACTTTTCGCAAGCTCAGTGTTAAAATTTATATTCTGGAATAGTTTATTCATGTTTGTTATTTGTCTCGTATTATTAAAAAAGTATTACATTTCCTTGTTAGACCAGCCTCAATAGCTCAGGTGGTAGAGTGTCCGCTTGCGGATCAGCAGGTCTTTGATTCAAACTACGGCCGGGTCAAACCAAAGACTTTAAAGTTGGTAGTAATGGCTTCCCTCCTAACGCTCGTGGCTAATGGGACAGCATTACGTCTGACTTGTTAGTTTCAGCATAATGGACCGGCCAGGTTCAGTCCCTGGGCCCTTATAAGTGCCCTGTGCTATAATGATAGGAATATCGCTGCACAGTTTGGGCAAAAATTGCCGGCTAATCCCATCCAATCCTATATCCTTGTTATAAAAAATGTCGGTCTACTCATATTCTGCACATTAATGTCACAGTGTGTTGTTGTTGTTGTTGTTTTGTTGTTATTTTTTGTTGAGGTGAGGTAGGTGGTGTGGCTTAGAGGAGTGCTAGAATGGTGGATTTGTATCTCCTCTGACAGCTTAGCCTCTTATCGCGTAGAATTGAGTCCCATTGTAGGCTAATTACTTATTGTCTGAAAGTCTTCCAGCTGTCCTGCCGTGCGCCACTGGTTCTTCACAGATTTTTTTCTTGCATCTTCTTCCACTAAGACAAATGGAAACCACTAAAACAAACGTAACTGGTCGTGGAATAAAGAAAATACGTCATAAGTACCACATATACAATTGCATTATATATGTATATTTACCCAGTTAGCGAAGGGTCCCTGATTTGAGCCTTGGACTGGCTGCACAATTTTTCTCTCTAGAGTATTGTTACATTAAGGCCTAAATTCAACGACCCGCTGTCGTTATGGTTTTAATGCTTCAGGCCCACAAGTTGAATGGCTATTTAGCAGCCGTATGGTTTTTGATAAACTTTGAAATAGCCGGGTGTATGCAGTCAGATAAGAGGAAGAGCATATAAACATCCCGGTAAGCTGTTTTTAGTAAAATATTCGAACAGATAGCTAAGGGTCTCTGGTTCGATCCCTCGATTGGCTGCACACTTGTCTCTGAATGTTTCAGAATAAACCAACCTTATCGACAGATTAATGGTTAGACTACAGAGTAGACAATAGTGTTGTCTGTCAAAACATATGTTTACGAAATCTCTGTTCATACAAATAGGTTAGCTTCAGACTAGTGTATGTATGTTGCTTGAGAAAATCATTTTAATGTTTTAATTTTCACTCTGTTCTTTCTGATTCTTTTCTTTACTTCTTTCTCCATTACAGTCTTTATTTTCATCATTCACATTTTTTCCATTTCCTTCTTTCCTTATTCAAGCCTTCCTATTTTCTCTGTTATCAATTCTTTTATTCCGCTGTTTCTCTTATTTTTGGTGTTCTTTTCTTCATATTATTTATTTTTCTATCTCCTTCCTTCATTCTTTCTCCCCATTATTTCTTTATTTTTGTATTATTATTTCCACTCTCATGCCTGCCGTTCTTAAATTTTCCCTTGAAAGTCTTTTCTCTACCAGTTGTGTTCTTCCTCCTTGTCTTTCCTCTTTTATTTAGTTATTGCTTCTTTTATTATTTCCTTTCTCATATGTTCTTATTTGCTTGTATTGTTTTCTTTTTCCAACTTTAATTCTTCATTTTACCACTTGTTCTTTTAGTTATTTTTTTCTTACTTTCTTCATGCTTTTTTTTCATTTGATTATTCATTACTCCTTTATTACTGTCTGTACTTTTCATGATTTTCTTTATTTCCGTTTTATTGTTCTTCCCTTCTGGAGTATAGCATTATTTGATTCCTTTGATTTTCATTTATTTATGTATCTATTTCTTATTGTTCTTTTTTATTTTTGGCTAGTGAAGTGAGTGTATTACTATCATTGTCCTTTTTTCCCCCTTTTTCTTTCTTCTTCATAATTCATGCATCATTATTTTTTCTATCATCTGTCAAAATAAACAAGGTAACGAAATCGGTAGAGTGTAGGCTCCAGGTATGGGAGTCCCTGAGTTCGATTCCTCACCACGACATACAAATATTGTTAAAATGATAGTGGTATAGCTCACTTGCCAAATCTCAAGCAAATTTAGGGTAGTTCCACGACTGGTTAGTCCGATGTCAGGACTAATGTGACTGGGTGTGGTATCATGTCAGGTGTTCATGGCATGCTATAGACAGTGAAGGCAACACTATAACTGCTTCAAATGAACGTCATTTCCAGATATCTGAAATACTGTCTGTGGGACGATGAACCCAATAAATATTTCGTTGCAGTGAGTGTATTATTTCCCTTGTTTGTCCGCATCCCCCTTTTTCTTCCTTCTTCATTAATTAATGCATTAATATTGTCCTTTATATCTATTTCTTAATTTATAATTGGTATCCTTTCTTTTTTGCCCTACTTTCGTCTTTCCTTCATATTTTTTACTCCCGTTTTAGCTCACCTGAGCATAACGTGCTAAAGGGTGAGCTGTTATGATACCACTTCGTTCTGCGTCCGCCGTCAACATTTTAGCTTCTGAACACACTAGAGGCCACAGTTTTTATCCAATCTTCATCAAACTTGGCCAGAATGTTTGTCTCAATGTAATCTTAGATGATGTCATTATTGGGTCACCTGAGGACAAAAGTAGGTCACTAGGTCAAATTTTAGAAAAAGCTTGTGAACACACTAAAAACCACATTTATTGCCTAATCTTTACCGAACTTGAGCAGAATGTTTGCCTTCCTAAAATCTTGGAGGAGTTCGTAATTGGGTCACATGGGGCGAAAAAATAGGTCACTAGGTCAAATCTTAGAAGAAGCTTTTGAACACACTAGAGCCATATATATAGGCCAATCTTCATCAAACTTGGTCAAAATGTTTGCCTATATAAAATATTGGATGAGTTTGTTATAGGGTGGACACGTGGGGTCAAACAGTAGGTCACTCTGTCAAATTTTAGAAAAAGCTTGTGATCACACTAGAGACCACATTTAGTGCCCAATCTTCAACAAACTTGAACAGAATGTTTATCTGCATGTAATCTTGGATGAGTTAAATATTGGGTCACGTGGGGTCAAAAAGTAGGTCACTATTTCAAATCTTTGGAAAAGCTTGTGAACACACTAGAAGCCCCATGTATGGCCCAATCTTCACCAAACCTGATTAGAATGTCAGCCTCCTTAAAATATTGAGTTCATAATTGGGTCACGTGGGATCTAAAAGTAGGTCACTAGGTTCAATCTCAGTAAAAGATTGTGAACACAATTGAAGTCACATTATTAGCCTAAGCTTCACCAAACTTGATAAGATTGTCTGCATCAAATCTTTTATTAGTACATTATAGGGTCACATGGGGTCAAAAGTAGGTCAATAGGACACATTTTAGAAAAAAAAAAACTTTGTGAAAACACTTAAGAGGCCACATTGATGGCCTAATCTTCACCAAACTTGGCCAGCATGTTTGCCAGTATAAAATCTTACATATGTTTTGAAGTAAGTCATATAGATTCTGTAGGTTAATTTGTACAATTTTCGAAAATGTTATCAACCCCGTGGCCACACTTATGGTCTAATCTTCACCAAAGTTTTCTAAAGTAAATAACTATTAATTATTTGATGCCAGATTTGATCCTACTAGAAGCATGTGTCATCAGGTGAGCGATTAAGGGCCATCATGGCCCTCTTGTTTGACATTCTTTTCACCTGTGTTTCTCTTTTGTTATATGTTTCCTACATTCCATAATACATCTTACTTTCCTTAATGATGTGTTCTTCTCTGTCTCTTTACCTCTTTTATTCATTCCTTTCTCAATTCATACATCGCTGTTTATATTCTTAAATCTTCCTTTCTGTTATCTACAAATACCAAGATAGGAAGTGTAGCATTCATTACCCACTGTCGTACAGAAGATGGATTGCACTCTTTGAGATTCATGGGGTAGCAAGAATCAAACTTAGACCGCCAGTGATATAAAAACAGTACGCTAAATACTGGCGGCAAATTGCCAATTGGAACCTTGTCCTAATTGTGAAAATTGCTAATAAATTTATACACCAAATACACCAAATAGTTCCGAGTAAACTATAATAAGATTTTCGTCACATATAGACATTGCCTCTGTATCTTTTGGCAGTTTTAGGTAGAAACTTTTAATAGGGAAATGAGTTATATTCTTACAAGACATCCAATCCCCAAACATCCCCAGACATCGGTTTAATGCCACAACGTAAACAGAACATAACTGTATGTCAAATAATTTCATGAATGGACAAAAAATAACAATGGTGATAGTCACTGATAGGTCATTATCTGCTTATGTCAAACACCATGTTTAGGTAGAATTAAACCCTAATAAACATAATAAACAGACTGTTTGAGTATAACTAGTAAGTATTGTCAAAGTATTTCACCTTTCATTTTCTGTTCTGTTGACATTTGAGTGTGATTAATACTGTTTTATGCAAAAGAATGCCGGCTTCACCATACTTGCAAACTTGCATACATCGGCATAAAAAGCATCAATTACAAAGAGGCAAGATTTAATGTTAAAAGACTAAGACATTACTTCTGTAAATATCTTTCAGTGCTGTAGTGTATTACTTTAATAGTGTGTCCATCATGGAGTGTATGTGTCCACAAATTCTCACGCGAATCTTAATCACCCGTAACCAGTAAGGGTATCAAACATCTCTTTTTTTCAGGGAATATGTTAAAATCTAACGACACATTTAAGAATTTCAGTTTCTCTTCTGTTGGTTACCTGTTTTGCTTATTTTCTGTGCAACATATTGTTGCTTTTAAAAGTAATTCCAATATATAAACTCATATCGTTCCTATGGTCTGTCTGATGTTTAATTTAATAATGTATCTTTGGTTTATACTGCCGTAGACCAAGTAAATAAATGACAATAAGACTTGCTGTTCTTCTGATCCCTTCAACGTCCATTTGAGTCCAACTCAATGCAGATACGAGAATAGATAATACAAATATGAAATGTATACACACTGTATAGGTTTTAGTCCCCAAAACAATACTTATGTCATTGCGGTGTATAAAGCCAAAACAAATTTTAGGAATGTTTTTAACATAAAATCGATTTGTAAAACGATGCCTAGTTGGCCTGAAGTAATTTCAGTCTTAAACAGAGGAAAAACAAAATGTTGCTATATTCACTTCATTGACAGTGCGTATTTAGCAATTGTTGTGTTTTGAATGGAAATGTAAGTTTATTTTTACAGATCGTCCATAGCCGTGCGTACATCATAAATTAAAGACAAAAACTGCGATAAGGAAATCCAAACTAGCCAAGTACTCCCACTTAAGGAACCAATTTCCCAGCATCATGTTAGAAGGACAGCGATACTCATACCGAGCAACATTATTTCATTACTGGCATCTTGACTTCATTAGTGCCTTCCAAGCAAATGGGACGTGTGCAGAATCATTCACCATTGTATCTTCTGACATCTGACCGTAATCCAACTTACCCTACCAGGTAGATTGGCAGATCATCAGCCTTGTTCTTCCCTCGATATTTACCTTCCTGCCCCTCATTATTGATTCTCAGCATAGGAGGCTGACAGAGAATGACACATTTCATTATCAATACTCAATAAGAGTTACTGGTTAATCATGGTGAACATCCGTGTTTTATTGAAAATTGTACAGGCAGATCGTGACTAGCATATTCCACTCTTCGTATTAACACCCTGCCTACGTATGGTTTATATTACAAGGCGGATTAAAATATGACCAATTTCATTTAGCACTCTCCATTCTTCACTCTCTGCCTTCATCAGCGTTACCCAAAAAGGCGAAGATAGGATGATGGTTAACAGCGTGTATTCTGTCTTGACGCCGAGCCACTATCCATGTACCTTTGCAATGCAAACTCCTCTATTGACTGACACCCTGCGACCAACCGTGTATTATTTTAAATTATACAGTTCATGGCCTACAAGAACATGGTCGACACTGCTTTTTCGTCTATACATTGACATACAGCCTGCATCTGTGTTACATTACAAGGCGGACAGCACCTGTAGGCCCAGCATCTATCCACATTCTATCATGGACCCGACATGAATCCGCATGGTCTGCAATTTCTACAGAAAATACAGTGCTAATATCCTTCTGCTATAAATATTTCAAGGCCCGACCTCAGTCTGTGCTACTTTTGGAAGACAGACCTAATTTGATCATACTTCAACATATTCTGCTGCATCACCACGACCAGATACCAAAACCGTGTTATGGTGCAAGGCTAACGAAGATGAATATACGCTTCCAGTACCCGCCCTGATTTTATCATATCAGGAGGCGTGTCAGTTTACAGGAAATGCTTCTGCTTTCCTCCACCTATACGTGGTCGTCGACTCGAAACCTGCACACCTTTGGACTACAAAGGCAGGGCGAGTCTAAGCTCCATATATCAAGACCAGACCGTAATCATTTTCATCATGCAAGAGATACTCAATAATCAGCAATGTCAGTCTTCTGTATATGTCTCTACGACTGGCTTATCGTAGAGTTACTGTTCAAAATGTCCCGAAGATTTAGGGAAAACAGGAGCCTCCTATGTATAAAGCTCCAGCTTCAGTCTTCGACAACACATAGCATAAACTGAATATACATGCATGGATCATGTACATACGACAGCATTGTCCTGCAGTAACATCATCAAACTGCATGCTATCTACTGGCATCCAGCTGTAATCTGCGTATCTTCCGTCCTGTCCAGAGTCTGTTGTTATGTCAACAGCAAACCTCAGTCCGTGTCCTGCGTCAATTCATAATTATCAAGGTATAACCTCATCACCAGTCTTCGTTCTGAGCCTAACCAGAAGAGCAATGAACGTAAGTTATTTTGACATTGTGTTCCTTCATATCTTGTCTCTGGATGCTGACCCACTATATATCAAACACCCACGTTTATTTAACAAGCAATGTCTCACTAATGCTCACGATATATCCAACAAGCAATCGATTTGGACTAATACAGCGAGTCATATTGCCGAGGATTTTAACTGACCTTGATTACCGTTGTTTCACTGCGTATTGAACTGGTAGTTGTTGTTGCTGTTTAAGTAAAACAGTTTGATCAAAAGAAGTTAACCCCAATCTTTGACGTCCATATAAAAACAGAATATACATAAATTGTTTTTTAATGTATTACACGAGTGCTTTATGTTTCTACTTCACTCAGAATGCATGAGATTGATAAACCTGGAAATAATCATTTTTTGTGTCAATGAAATATATTTCAAATCGTATTTTTCCCAATGAAAGCTAATAACTGTATGTATGTGTAGGTATTTGCCATGCAAATATTTATACTTATAGTATACATTTATTTTAATTGCCCAATTAATATTCATCATTTTGATTAATGATGTTATACCATAATTGTTATGTAGCAGAGCCAGAGATGGTGAATGTGTGAAGAACATCAAGGAGACGTACAGCGGACAGTGTTAGAAGCTTTGGGAACAAGATTGTAGGGCAGAGGTAGGCGTGATTGTTTTTTATGGTAACTGTATGTAAATATCGCGATTGGGCTCCCATAACATGGTCAGCAGAACGACCAACGCCATTGAATTGGTGGTTTAGCTAACTTAAATTAGTGATGGCGTTTTTGTCTTAATTAAATATAAATGCACGGAAAATCTACATGAACAATATACAGCTGCAGCCGGGAATCAAACCGCGGACCTCTTGATTACCAGTCAAGCGTGCTACCACTACACCTCAGCGGCCTAGTCAAATCTGTAATAGCTGAATTAACATTAAATGCATCAACACACTTTGTAAGATATGTTAAACTATTTTGTCAACGTTTGCAGCTCAATTATTATACGACAAATCCTGAATGTTTTAACTGTAAACATCGTATCGACATTGCAGAGCCTTGGATAATAAATGGATGAAGGACATCATGGAGACATTCAACGGGCGAAATGTGGTTAGCACGTACGTGACCCAAAGACATTTTATAATAGATTGATGTAATTCTAAAAACATCTTAACTGAAAGGAGTAATGTCCTTAAAGTTCTGGTTTTGATCAAACAGCTGTAGACGGGTCTACGTTTGATATATAGGTTGTTTTATTTTATTTTTTTTTATTTTATGAGGTTTTAAGTCACTTGTTAAGTGCCTTATTTACTAGAGGCTCAGGCTTCGATCCTGTTCCACGAAATACCAACATCGTTATAAATAGTAGCGGTATTGGTATAGCACCATTGCTGTCGCTCAAGAAACGGCAAGAATAGTTCCATATTTGGTTGGCCTGGTACATGTATTATATTATCTGTAAGTGGACACCGTCTTCACAATAACTGGGTCTTCACAATAACTGGAATATGTTTGCGGAAGATAAAAACAGTAAACATGTCCTAAATTATTTTTTAAACTACATTCGTACATTCAATTCTGATTGAGGGAAACATGCATGTGCCAAAGACAGAATGGAGTGCTATACTAGATTTAAGAACAATTGCTGTCTCGTTATTTATGTTTTCAAGTGTAATATTTTGTTTCTATATAATTAGAATTTTTATGGCGATACTGTTGGACGCAGAGGGAAAATGAGGATGAGAAGCTATACAGTGTGAGGCATCGCAGTCTACTTGTGCTGGTCTGCTACAACTTCAGGGATTCTTCAGGAAAAATATTATACAACGCCGGTCTCGACTGCAGATATAAACGTCGATCTATATACTTTTTCTACTAACAATCAGAACATGCGCATGTTACCTTGTAATACAGTAGCCAATTTACAGTCTTCAAAAGACATCGTTTCACGCATATAGAAAACATGCTCTAGTGACAGCGTTTTACGTCTCAAGTTTTATTTTAGCTTGTATTTAATTCCAACGTAAAATTTCAAAGAATTACAAGTTGCAAATGCCAACAAAATCCATAGTCAGGAACACCCATGTCCGATGGAAAAATTGGTATTGCTTTACCTTCGTTTGTCTAAGATGTCAACCTGATGACAGATAATTATTAAAGACACTTAAATTAATGACGTGAAAGTTTGAACAAAATAGGAAGTCTTATTAAGCAAGCTTTTCACGATGACATTGCTTTCATACAGGCACGTTTTCTCTTAGGATGAAACAACACTTACTCAATGTCAACAAACAATACCGCAACCTTTATTTAAATTTGTGTCGGACTATCAGTGAATAATGATGAAGCTTCTCACTATTTCCAGGTTTGTTTTGGGAGTGCTTGGATTCGTTTAATTGACATATCAGCATACATGTTAAAATGTAATGCCATACTCCAGGAGCTGTAGATCCTATTGCTAGGATTGTAATCATCTGAATTGTTTGTCATGCTTTAACTTTTTTTTATTAGCAGCATCAAGTAAACGCACACTATTGCAATTAAATCAATTATTAAACAAGTAAAAATAGAATTGTTCCACTTTTATACTTTTAGTTTATACTTTTATTACTTTTAGTATGCGGCTGTAGATGATTGTTCATGTGAGCATAAACAGAGTCTATAATGAAATAGGATTAGCCTTGAAGTGTTTATTGTATTATATGTAGAAGTAGGTTTATGTGGTTTTGTAATTTCTTGCATAAACGAGTGGATGTAAAAAATCAGTTCATTATAATGTGGCAAGCAACTGATAGAAAGAAATATTACAAAATAAATACACCTGGAGCTAGTGTGATTGCAAAAAATGTTACTTTCGTAACAGCTTCATTAAGAAATCAATAAAGTTACACGTTAACTTTTGCCATCTTCATTTACATGTTTTTGTAATGTTGAACAAAATGAAATGTGGTAGTGATTCAGATTCATCAACTTGTATGCTTTATTGTATGCAATACTTATGCATCACTTATGTTGTAAAGTTGGTGTACCGCATAATGATATGCCAGTTTTATCTGTTGACATCTGAACTGCCTAATAGTATATTCATGGATATTTTATACATGGATTGTAGAACCTTCATATGTTTTGCAGTACAACAATAAATACACCTTAAAGACACGCCAGTTATTCTTGATGTGAGGTAACTTTCTACCTGGGTGAAGGGTTAAGATAGCCCACGTGAAAACTCCTTTGAACATGATTCATTGCTGCAATTTAAGAATGGATTTAGTTGTAAGGCATATTCGTTTAATACAGTACATGGAGTTGTATGTTATATATGTATTTGAACACTTCTCCAACATTAAAATATAGCGATTTAGACATATTTCCTGTTTATTTAGAATCTACGCAGTCGAAATGTACATTTAGCGTCAATGTTAAACACCGTATGTGAAGTTTGTTAAAGCTATTATATCATGGTGATTTTAGGTTTTAGGCAATCGATGCAGAAACAATCTTGAACCAATATAGTCTGATAAATATGCTCAATGAACATTTTTTCGAAGAAATTATATAAATAACATATTTCATGCGATTGTTGCCGGACTTAGTGTCCTTTTGGATAAAAAAATTTGATCAAGCATTTAATAGCAGAGGGCTCACTTTAGTAATAAGCATACCTTCTGTTATAAGTATTTTACTGTATGAACGTATTTTTATTCTGAACATGTATTCACCAAGTCAGGTTTGAAGGAGACTTTGTCAAAATTGTGCATAGGTCCATAAAACACAGACTTACACAATCTGCACTGCATATGTTTTCACCATTACAAATTCTAGCATGTTTAAGGGCTAGTGACTTGGGAGGGATACATTGTGCATCTCTAAACTTCAAAACTATATGTAGGCTTTCATATGCCCAAATATACAAATCAAACATGTTCAAAAAATCACTTCTCCAAAACACACAAAACACAACAGCATTGAAACAAAGTGAGCACGCTCAAGGGACACAACTACCATAAAAACGTTAAACTAAGATAATCTCCCTTAAAACAAACGTCGATTTGACATTCACCGAGATACAGTAAACTAGTATGTGTATGTCAGCCTTGTAAATAGTTTATGCATGTGTAATTATGACAATAAAGAAAACTGTTGTTAAAACTGTCATTTGATTACCTATGGATACAACTGAGGGTATTATGTTTCAGAATGTTATCATCGCACTAAGGAAATAGCAATTCTTTTCTGGCATTTTATAAATGGTTAGAATGTATAATGATTGTTGTATATATTTATAAAAAATACAATGCAGTTATATTATATTCTGTATATATGTGGTAGGTATATTGACTTTCATTTTTAAATCTTTTGGTCATTATAGGGCTCGTATTTATTCATTCATTTAGGTGTATTGTTAACGAAATAGTTTATAATATATTGAATCAATGTTGATGTGTAGTATGAGACTGAGTAATGATCAAATTATGCAAGAACACACATTTCAGTCGGACACAGTTTACACATGAGTGTCAATATATTTTATTCGTAAATATATTTTATTCGTGCAATCATACATCATATATATCAACAATATGCGTGTATAAGTCGATGTATCAAGAAGCATATTGCGACTTCTTTTGTTGTGTTTGTTTTACACAATAACACTTTCTGGTTAGACATTCAAAGTCCATCTTGCATAAAGGCTAGATGTTGTACTGTGCAGCTGTTGTCTTGTATTGTTTTGTACATATATTAAATTTTAATGTTTTTATTTAATGTTAAATAACTGATATAATCAAGACCGTGTATCTTAATTACTATTGACTGTATTAATTATGTTGTATATATAGTACTGCGTTATCATAATTGCTTTATCTTATTTTGTAGTGGGGACGTAGATCATTGTATCATCTTATTATTGGTGAGGTTATTATAAACTATATAGAAGAGTCAGTTAGTGTTATTGTTCTTTTGCCCTGTTACACAAATGTAATTCAGGAACACATCGTTGGATCGTTTAATAACTAAGAGTACTATGTTTAAAATACGTTTTTTTAACTCTTTTTGATAATCAGTTGTTACTTTTGAATTCAGAAATTAATTTGTTACAGACATATTTACTGGTAATGAATTTGATAAAATACCTTACTATAAAATATAACACAAAGGTTACCCGTCTGTAATTATCCACAGCGTCGCATCATTTTTAAACATGATTGCCTTTAAACTATAAACGTAATATGTTTTCAAGTATAGCAATAACTTTCTCGAGTGAA
>CM017570.1:20166224-20428724 GCA_007844125.1 Sinonovacula constricta | reverse complement strand
TAACATATAATTCAATTAATAAGTATGCTATGGACCATTAAATTCTAGAAAATTGGACTGTTGAACGAATACCCGAAAACAAAGACTAAACATGTATGTTCAAATTGCTAATCAAAGCATTGCAGTATAAAAATACATGGTTATCTATGTACTAGAAAGGTGGCACACACCAGTTTAGGTTGGTAAGGTTTGATTTGTACACATTAGACACTATAAGGACAACTATGCGTTTAAATATGAGATTAACACAAATTAGAAGGCAAACATGCAGCATATTTTAAGCATCAATGTAAGTACTCCCTCACACTGGCAGCTCTATTACCAACCTCCCAGTTAGAGTTATCGTTCGTTATTCTCATATATACCACCTTCAAGATTTTTGACTCAAATAAGTCAAAAAGGTTCCGAGGCTGTAACAGATGGTATTTAAATGTTGTTGTAATTTCTCGACTCTATGTTACGATTCACTCTGTATGCCTTTACCAAGGGGTAGTTGAAACCTTAGTATATATGGCAATTCTTTTAGGCTCTCTTCTTATATCCCTATTATGTTTCTGAGGCTCGTGTGTAAGTTAATGTGTTTAAGTTTAATAAAAAAATATTGTGTTTTGGTCTGTACATTTCAGATTACTTTACATAGTAATTTAGCAATAACTATGGACATAGTTTAAGTAGTTTTTATGCAATGCAGATTATTACGCGATTGTTAACTATAAACTGTATATCTAAAACCTACGCGTGTATGCATAAGGTAAATTAATAACTTACTGGCACATTTTCATTCAGCAATAATTAAATAATCACTTTGCCACTTATATTTCACAAGCTACGTATGGAGCCGATTTGCAACTTATAGTTTTAAATTCTTAGCAGATGTTTAATCTAACGTCGTACTAAGTCACGTGGCCTAAAACACCGAACCTGTGAAAGTATTAAGTGTAAAGAAGCGAGGGTGTAAAAGATTATTTTCTGACACATGATTAGCTAGTTCTGTGTGCACAGTCACTGGCGCCCTCATTTACAGTGAGTGCGCAAACAGATAGATTGTGAAAAATCAACGCAAATAGACCGTGTTTGTTACATGGTGTATTGTTAGAAACAAATCATGTTACACTTAAGACTGTTTGTGGGAATTTTGTCATAATTACGGCCTAAACACATGGAGTCTCGGTAATGATTCAATAGCTCAAAGGAAAATCATTAAAATTCGTTAAAAGCTTTTCTTTCAAAACATATAAATAAGCAAGATGGAGATTTACGCTGAACATAGACGCCTTACTATAGATGTCTGCATAAAGATGTCCAACTATAGATGTCTTAATATAGATGCCTTCATTATGAAGTGGGTAAGTTGTATAGCGTATTCTATCGGGCTGATAAAGTAACTGATCAGGCAGAGATATTTATTCGTATAAATGATTGTGCCTGAGCTGGTGAGCTTCTCTTTATACAGAGATCTAGTGCATCTATATACAATTGTACAATATATCTTGATTAGCGTTTTCAGATAAAATGTATTTACTTGCCTATAAAAAACATCTGAAGCCAATCCGATAAGTGACAAAGAGATGTAAAGACACAGATTTTGATGACTCAGCTAACTCGGTTATTGACATAGTATCTTATACTTTCACCTAGTTAAACATAAGTAATATAATACAGGTTTGTGGAGATTGGTTGTAAACTGGAAATGTCTGTGACAGTCCAATCGTATTCTTACCTGATTAAATACTTATTGTATGTCTTATTTCGAATGGTTTTTATACTCTTTCTATTTGTAGAAATAGAGCGCTATACTTTGTACCCGATAGCAATTTCAATGCAGGTACTCAATTCTCTTCCCATTGTTTTGCATTTTCATGTGAAAACCATAGCATGGCACTTAAATAAATATTCACTTAACTAACCCAATACAGCCCTACACTTTATTTTGTTTATTAATAATACACTTTTTTTTAGAAATTTATATAATTGTTAAATGCCCTCAATTTTGTTATTGTGCCGGTTTTCACTTGTGTGGAATTTATAACCTTATCCACCGGCAATCTTGTGGTCGTCTCCGTAATAATTCATTCTAATAAGTTCTTTCTTAGTGCAAAGCATGTGTTATAATTTAACTTCGAAACAAAACATAGTACATTTGAATAGTACTAATGCAAAGTGTAGAAAGTACGAATGTTATAAATTACTTCCCAATGATGTTGTCGACGGCAAAACAAGAGGCTTTCTTTTTATACCACCAGTGTTTACCACTAAATGAATTATAATGAAAGTCACTGCTGACAATGTTACTACATCAAACTACCAGTGAAGATAATCCCAGTCATATAAAGACCGTTACTGTTCTCATGATGTTCTTGTCGCATCTTGGATTCGTTGATTTGAACATCTAAGTCATTTGGGAAAGTGGTATAAGAATTTAAATTCATGTTTAAGGTTCAGTAACAGACTTTTCTATGTAGATTTGCAACCAACATTAACATGGCAATGAGATCTAAGGGTGACTTACTCTACCTCTCCTTAGTGTTGAAAAGACATGAAAATTGCACGGATGCGACCATGTAATGATAAAATAATGTATCAAGGGAAACAATTGCTACATCCTTATATACTACAGACGGTTCAATAAGACTATCTTTGATTATTTACAGAATATATTTTAGGCCATTGTGTCAATGTCTGGTCTCCAATAAATCACTACATAGGTAAGTTTGGGGAATTAAACAACAAAAACAACATGTTAAGCTTTCTAATCGGGTATTATATGACCATAGCCATATAAATGCTTATAAAATGTTGGTTCTAAATAAGTATATTCCCTAAATAGTATACATGCAGGAAATATAATTTAATTAGCTGATGATGATTAGCCACAAATCGAAAGGTCATCAGAGTGGGGTGTTGCTTTTTTAACCCACATTGTCATAATTAATAAGACACAAAAACAGTGTACGCCCCCACCCCGACACCCACCCCCACCCCCCCACTAGGGTCCCAAGAAAATTATTGTCTCACTAACAGTTATTTTATTTTAACTGTTTTTTGTTCCTGCCATATTTGTATGTTGTTTATCTCCACATGGAAATAATACTATGACGTTCAGCAAACAATATATAATATTGTATGTATGTTTTGATAAAACTTATCTGTTTTATAAGTCAACATTAAAATAATGTCATGAAAATGATCTCATTAGTGTTTGTTTTACGTCCTTGTACCATGATGTTCGCCAAGCTTCCACAAAGACGATCTGTCCGTCTGAGAATGTAAGATGTTCATGTTAATACGATGCTTATGTATAACTGAAATATATTACTATTCTAGAATCTTTAAATCCATAATATATTTCCACAGTTATTTTCAGTACTTCAACAAAATTCAATGGATCAACGAAAACTTGAACATTGAACACCAGAATATTTGGAAGTAAACTAGGTAAATATATATATATTAAAAAGTAAAAAAGTAGAACTGTTTAAAAGCAAGAGAAATGACAGGGTATATTATAAGCACAGCAATATATACTCATATTTGAAAAGGAAATCACTACATAAATGTATGGAGTGCCAGTTAAATGCCAAACTGACCAGAATAATGATCCGATGGTCACGAAATATTACACAGAGTAGTTTAACAAATCTGTCGGCAAGTAAAAACAAACAAATATATGACTTCTCTCAATGAACATTATGCGTAATTGTCAATACTTACCTTTGTATTGCACCTTCTAAAATTGTTTTTATAAACTGTGTTCTTAAATTGACTTGTTGTATTTGAACAGTTTTGTTTTGACAGAATGGTCAAGTAGGTTGTACCATTGCATTTTCAGATAATACTAAGTGAGTGTTTACAAGTGTGTTTGTTTTGCTTCATTTAAACTAAAAAACGATCGGATAAGTTGAATCTTCTGGCGGATCAAAAGCAGCCATTGCAGCAGTAAACTTATACATGCTTTGCAAGTAAAGTTTCAATCTGTAAAAGATTGGTGTGCTAACATACTACGCCTTTTAGTTGTTCAGTAACGAAAAGGTGCGTACAATTTAAAAATGTCGAGCATTATTTACATGTCAAAGTAGACGAAGAAACACTAGGTAGATTAACGAGGTATACATGTGTCATCGCTTGATTGCTGATATGGTCTCTTATTATATACCACTGAAACACAAGATGTTTTGTAAAATATACATACTAATCAGATAGTGTTATGCACGTTTATAGGTTTACGCTTAAATTATGTATACTACCAAGTTATAGTCTACTTTCAAGCTACTGCTCGTTCAGCCGACTTAAGAGTTCATCCCCTGGTCATTTGGTGTAATTATCAATACCGTACTATGGCCGACGACACATGGGGGTCAAGTCATATTACTGACCTGAATAACCCTCGCAGGTACCCATTTTATACACATTGGTGGAGTGGAACAATTCGAGGTAATTACCGGAAATCTGACCGTGGTTCGGACCCCGTGATCCGGAGTCGTGCGTCCTACCACTGCTGGACTATTCCGCTACTCAAAAGTACCTTCTGTTACACAAGTTTTTGAGATATATCTTAGTCGATTACCAGGGTTTAATTTTCTTTATTTAAAGCTCTGGTAGACTCGTTAATTTATGTCTACACGGATTTCATTATAAATACCTTTTAGATCGCATTGGTTGATAATGGACGTAGACAAGATGCATTGTATATGTCAACAGTGTATTTTTGACATTTGTTGTCAGGAAATTTTAGACGCGATGAATTGTTTTTCCGTGGATTGATGTACATGGACAAATATAAAGACAGAAAAAGAGTCACTCAATATATTTAAAAAAATCAAGTGTAAAGGTAATACAATTCATCGCAACATCGTATCGCACCTTTCATTTGGTTTAGCTGACAACTTCGCATTCCAATACAAATAATGAGCCCACTTTTTCAAAATTTATTTTAAATGCCCTAGTGTACCCTATTTTCCTTTGTTGGTGTTTGAGCTTTTGTAGTTGTTGCTTTTGTGTTTGTTTCCGGGAAGAAAATCAAATGTTTGCGAAACTAGGCACTAAGGAAGTACGTATTATTGTCTTGTATAATATCTCCCTTGTGTGTATGTAGATGCCATGGTGGAAATAAATATATCTGTCTTGTTCATTGTTTGAAATTATGGATGGAAGTTAATGTAAATGTGCCCAATTCACATGTTGGGGTTTTGGCAATTCAAATATGTGCAAAATATAAATAACAAATAGTGGATCCATAATAATTATCTAAAGAACGAGACAGTGGGACATTTAAAAGTTATGGATTCATGCACCTATTGCCATTAAATAATGCGAGGAAATAATAGGCAATATATGTACAAAGTTATATGACTGTACTATATTGTTTGTTTTCTTGTATATATTTTGCTTCATTCACCGTGTTCATCATGCTGTAACCTGGCTTGAAACCAAACCCAGATACATTATTCTGCAACCGGTCCAACCAGTCGTGGGACTACTAATATTTGCTTGAGCGTTCGCAGATATGAAGCTGTATCTATACATTGAGGGTAACTTAGCGTTAACAACGGTTAAAACTAGACATCATGTAGACTTAACAAGGTTGAACCGTAAAGTGTCGTTAAGCTTCCGGATGTTCACATTTGAAAAAAAATATCCATTGATCTCATCAGAATGTACTCTCGCTTGTTCCCTAAACGTTACGCAAGACAGAAACAAGCCGGTGGCTTCTTTAATCCGTTGCAGCAATAGCCTAAAACAAACGTAACGTGTTTGTAAGTTGTATACTTTCGCGGCTATTTTACCTGAACTAGCCCCGTATCATTGACTGTACACAAAGTCCTAAGTGATCTCTGTACACAAAGTCCTAAGTGATCTACACGCAGATGTACACAAAATAAATACTGGCGTTTTGTATTTTATTTTCCTGCATGGTGGGTAGTGTTGCTTTAATGATGCTGGAGAAGTGTACATGTTTGCTTTGCCGCTGTGTCCTCTCTTCTGTATTGTGCATGTTAATCAATGTGCACCCTTTAATCTGTCTAATTAGCACACGTCCTTTCCAGCACTAAACACGGTTCATAGGCCAGCCCCTTCATTGTTGGTGGTGCTAGACAAGACCTGCTGTCTATATATAGTTATCAACAGTTACTTACACTAAGTGAGTTTTAAATCAGTATATATCTTAAAACAGTATCAAGGCGACTGAATCACTAGCGAACGTTCATGTCTGAAAGAGACATTCATTTTTTCAGTAGAAGACAAAGAACAAACAAAAAAGTGAGATCGTATCATTCGTATTAATATACGCTAATATTTTCCCAGATGTACATAATATTGCATACAAACGAACCATTATGTTGTACACTTTAGAACAGATTAAACAGCTGTTTTACAAAAGCTTCACATTTAGCATTTAGGAGTTATAGGAACCTATGTGCCACTCTAGTCCATAACAAGACAAATTGTGATGTAAATATGAGTGCATTCCGTGGAAGGACCAATTGTAACACGTGTCATTATGTGGAGTAAAACACACTACTGGACAGACAGAGTTTAGTGTGCCAGAAAAGGTCATCTGTACACAGCCGTGTTTAGTTGTTGGTCTAAGCTGTACAAAGTGTTTATCAATCGTATACGTCAATGACACTAAGAGGCATCTTTGAAAAAGAATGAGGAAAGACCAGCAAGATGTACGACAGTAGAATGAGAATTCCATCAACGGTCATTTTTTACCATAACGCCACTCTGTAGTTTGACAATATTATATGCAGTCGACATAATTGTATGGGGAGACGAATGGGCGAGTAACATATTCCAAAACCATTCGAAAATTGGGCTGCTACTTAAAAAATACACGAGCGCTACAGCGTTACGCTAGTGGACGTTCAGAGAATGGGCGGGAATACAACGTAGTTATAAAATAAGGTTTACTTTGTTACGTTTTTGTTTAACATGGCGATGCAAAAACACGATTGAACATATGACGAAGAGCAATTGTTAATGTTCAACTATTCACTAAGGGCATGTTGTCAAATATTCGAGCATGAGATATGTCCAGAAATACTATTATGATCAATATACCATATCAGCTAACTCGGTCAAGACGATACTGCACCTAAAATCAAGTCGAATGGTAAGTGACGAGGTCTGCATGTAGTAAAGGAATATCGTCATTTGATTCGGCTATTGAGCAACAAAGTTAGTACACAAATAAATAGGTTGCACTTTGAAGTACGGGCTGTTTTAATAATATATCGAAGTTTTATATATACAACACTGTACGCATAATCGTATGGAATAAGCATTCCTGCCATCACGAAACAACACGTTGGAATCAAATATAGAGAGTCTGCCCAATGTACTCTAAACATGTGCTGTTCAGATTAACTATCATGTTGTTCGGGAGCTCAACTGGCTTCAATGAGGATAAGGTGTATTAGTAAGTGGTGAAAATAATGCAAGTGTCTTGGTCACGACGTTGGTCACATAATAGTAATGTTTTTCATGATTCCTTGATGACAAGGAGTGTGTGTACCTAACACAGAGTAAATTATATCGCTTACATATATGCTTGACACTGTAAGGGTTATATAAATAAATCATGAATAGTTAAGACAGTTAATAGTCTATGACGGACCATCTTTAATGAAATCCAAATGCATGATGGTATTAAAAGAACTGAGTAGCATACTATATTATTGCAGTGTACTTATTAATAAAGACATTTAGTTAAGTTTGTAATTATATAGCAAATATCATTAAGGGAAGTTTGATTAAAACATATATGTACATAATTTAAATATAGGTCTAAATGCTTAAACAAGCTTGTTCAATAACAATAGACTTTACTGGAAACTTATATGATAACATGAGACGATATGGTGTTCGTTTTGGATGTCACATTGTATGCAATTATTCACTAAATTACGTATGCCAGCAATTGCCATCATCTATGTACATATGTAGACAGCAGTGCAACTCCATTATGTTAAATAGCTACACGCACGCTGAACAACGCTGAAGGAACGCTGAACCCGCGCTACTGTCACGCCGTATCAACGCGAATAAACGAACAAGTATTGTATTCATTTGAGTGCATATGCATTCAAAATTCTTTCCTAACTCGAGGCCTTTGTATTGTGGATTGCTCGGATTTCATCAACATAATAAAAACTTTTTTTTTGTTTATCCGAGTTTCCTTTTTGAAATCAAGCAACACATATTAAATGGCAATATTTTGGGCTAAAAATATGTCGAATTTTAATATTTAAAGTCATTTTGCTTGTATTTTATGATTCACGCAATGTTATTCCAAATTTATTTTTGTAAGGATATTTAGTAATGCAGACGTAACATGGTATTTTTGGTATCATCTTTTAGTAAATATGTAACTACCGATTAATTATCTGCATTGCAACAATGCCTGCCCAAAATTAGAAAACACATCTGCTCTTTCCGACATGATATTCCCTTATATTCAACAATATGGCGGCACAGTGTAATCCCCCAATATATCTTTTTCTGTTGTATAACACAAGTGATGTACACGGGAGCTCTGTAAAACTGGTTCATCACCCCAGTCGGTACATATTGCCGACTGACCGTTCCAAGGCGGTAACTATCGGGTTGGCTCTTATTGTTAAAATACTCATCACAAATTTGTTCTCACTTTCACATTTGGCGTACAGTTGAATACCTTGATTCTGTGTCTTTAAACTGACTGTTGTATATGTTGCAATGCTCATAGGACTTTGTCTTCTATATTCTTATTTATGATCGCAACAATGTTACTTCTGCAGTGTGGCGGTAGTAAAAAATCTCCCCAGGCATGGAATCTATGTTGTCATTTAATTCATCCTATAGGATTGTTACGTGTATTTCCTGTTGTCATTTAATTCATCCTATAGGATTGTTACGTGTATTTGGTTCCTCGATTCCATCTCCACATGAACAGGATGCTACAAGCATTTACTCTTCTCTAATCAATTTCTTTTTCTTGATTCAAAAAGTTAATTCCATTGACTATTAACGTTTTTTAGGTCTTCTAATCGAAATAATACCTATCTCTCTTCTCAACACTATGTGGACATTATTTTTCAATGACGTCACTACTTTCGTCATAAATTGCCAAACAAAACGCCAGCGCTTGGACATTTATTCAAATGTATCGTTGTTTTTTTTTCATTGCTTGCATTTGAGAAACCCATCAGGATGTGCGAGATTAAAGCTCTGTAAAACCGGTTTAAGCACCCCAGTCGGTCCATATTGCCGACTGACCGTTCCAAGGCGGTAAATGTTTGCTCTTATTGTTAAATTACTCATCAAATATTTGTTCTTACTTTTACATTTGGCGTCGATGTGAATACTTTGGCCCTGTGTCTTCAAACTTTTGTATAAGTTGCAATGCTCATAGGACTTTGTCTTATATATTCTTATTCACAATCGTCTTAATATTGTTTTGTTCACATCTTTGCTTTCGAATCGCGCCTTTATCTACATTAAAAGTTATCCTTTTACATAGTTCGAAAAATATGTTATCTTGCATGATTTACACAAAATAAACAGTGCCATATTGCATTGTAAAGTTTTCAATTATTATAATATTATTATATCTTACTATATAATAGATTGGTCTTCATATTTTATTGTTAATATTCGTTAATTCTGCATAAGAAACATAGGTTATTCGCATAAACATAACACGTATGTCATAGCTAACATTACACAAATAAACATATACACATAAGATATGGACATATGGTATTGTTAAAATTGGACTTTTTTGACTGGAGAAAAACTTTGCATTCATGATTTGTTATTTAAATTACAATATTGTTGATAGTAATACATTGATTTTTGTAATGAATTACATGGCTTAACTTTTTAAACATTTCTTCTGCACTATTATACATTCAAAAGTTTCTTTAATGTAAAGAGCTATAACTGAAATGGACAAAGAATGGATGAAATCACCTGAACTAATTAAAAATGAATACTTA
The DNA here is from genome assembly GCA_007844125.1 of Sinonovacula constricta. NCBI lineage: Eukaryota > Metazoa > Mollusca > Bivalvia > Cardiida > Solecurtidae > Sinonovacula > Sinonovacula constricta. Next base: position 20,418,744 of record CM017570.1, on the reverse strand, counting down.
TGTGTTTGAAGTTCAAACTTTGAATTGTCGGTAGGCTTACGCACCTGTCCAAGTTTTCATGTCTAACGAAACTTGCAACCATCTCCTACTCCTGTCGCACTTGTATGTATGTCTCTGTCAAATGGCATTGATTTGTCTTGACTTGATTAGCATAGCCTCCATACCAGAATCCAACAACGAAACTTGTTTAGGATGGGCAGTGTTTCTACCACTAATTTGCATAGGCAGTAAAAATTCGTCCCGAAAACCACGTTTCCAGCGCAAGAACCTCACAAAAAAAGTAAAGTGTTTACTGTTTCGTTCATCGGTTCATGTATCCCCCAAGATAATTATATATGAAGCGTTTAATAATGTTAATTAATAAACGATTAGATCTTCAAATCTAATTTTTATTGCATATCATTTTTTTCTTACATAATGGATGCCGATAGCGTTTTATGTTTTATGCTGTTGTTTTAATGTATCGCAGGGAATAATAATCATACACACGAGGAACACCCTAGAACAAAATGGATACACCAGCACTCCACAGGTCGGATAGAAGTAATTCACACATGAAGTCATTAGCCAATAACGGGACTCGAACCCACGCGCTAAGACTCTAAGCAATCGGAGGAGTTACACGTCAGTGACTCTACCACAACAACAAAGGCGCTCCCGGTTTTATGTAAGTTCTATTGAATCTACATAAAATAAGCCTATGTATAATTTTAAACAGGAGAAGAGATTCACAATGAGCATTTGAATATTTGAGGGCTGACAACAGTTATCAGTGACATTGTATTCAGTATACAATGCATCGAAAAGTATTGTGTGTTCAATTAATCGGCTTAAAATGTAAACATAAGTTAATGATATTAAACACTATGTGCCAATGTTATAAAATTTGTTGTGTGTGTGTGTGTGTGTGTGTGTGTGTGTGTGTGTGTGTGTGTGTGTGTGTGTGTGTGTGTGTGTGTGTGTGTGTGTGTGTGCACGTATGTATTCGGTAACAAATGGGGAAACTTGTATGAATACACACCTGTATGTCTCTAATGAATCAAAATGGTACGGACCAATCCACTTAGACAAGGGATTCGATAAAGAACTATTTAATATTTGTCCCTTACTCCTTTTCTCTAACAAGCACTCTACAATTTCCGCAAACTGGGATTATTTAAACATGCATTTTAAAATGGCTGATTCCTCTGATCACAAATTAAGTTTAACAACGACACCAGTAGTAGCAGTAGTAATAGTTGCTGTTGTTGTAGCAGCAGTAGTAGTAGTAATGACCTTAACATTCAATACCATATTGACAGTGGCAAATGCGAAAACAATATACCCTTTTCGCAATGGCCTGATTTTAACTAGTCACGTGACCGGCAAGATTCAGAACGAGGCCATACCTAACAGAATAAGCGATTTACTGACTTTATAGTCTGGACGTTGCGATAAATTGATAAGTATATAGTACATGTATAGCGTCATACACCATTGTACAGTGAACGCCTGTCCCGCAGAATACACTGTTAGATGGACGGATGTCGAGTGAACTTCAATGGCAATCTACTGCCGTAATGTCCGTATATACATTGACGTCACCTTTCGTATGTATTTTGTCAGAAAAGGATTACAACAAAGATGAAAATCCGCTGCAACAAAACATTTTTTTTTTATTCAGGGACAGTGACGTAAGTATCAGCTAAACATTAAATAGGAGTTCCTGTTCAAACAAAAAAAAAACGCATTCGAAGCGAGTTGATGATCTAGCTACATTAAGAAAAATATCTATATTTTTTTACATTACTCCGAGCATTTGCTTTTGTATGAAGTTTTTGTATGAAGTTAAATAAATAACTAAACAAAACTAATTGCTGAGAGTGTAGTAGAAGTAGTGCAATATGTATTATATGAATAATGTATATGTGTTTTCGGCATCAAGTAGAAATAGTGTACTATGATGAACTTGTGTAATTGTTTCGAATGCAAAACGTATATGCAGTACTCTCTTACTTGAGTAAACGTATATCAATAACTATAGGCCCGTGCCATTATTTTACTTATTTAATAATTATTCATAGATTTAACAACATGTGGCGAAATATGTTAGAACAGAGCAATATGTTCCACTTGATCTGCATTGCTTATAAAAATATTGTGTAAATGAAATATTTTTGCAGTAAAACAGTTTACCCTGATTGTACAGAATGTACAGCACTTTAAGTTATGACTTGTGTTCTAAAACGAGTACTGCACGTTGTCACGTGTTCTATAAATGTAGCCTTGGTTGTTATTATGGAGTGGACATGATATAAATTTCTGATGTTTTCACACGACTTGAATTTCCTATTTTACAAACTAAAACGCAAAAGAACAGCCATTAGCATAACTTAGCATAAATTAGCAGTCTACTAAACGTGCACAAACCGCAAACAACTATAAACAAGCCCAAGGCCGCTGTAAAGTGCATCATGAATTTAAATAAGTGACCTAAAATTGGGCGCTATTAAAGGCGGTATCCAAAAGGTTTTTATCCCTGTTTAGGAGAATTGGGAAAAAACATCTTTAATAATTCGTATGTAAGTAAAACGGTCTGACCACTGCCACAATTCTTAGACAGTATAACTCGTGATTTAATTAGCTCTAAATGTTAATTATTTCCAAATCTATAAATAAGCACGATGGGGATTTCTGCGAAAGACATCGACGTCAAAACGGATAATTCGACTGATGACATTATGTGATGTCAAAATTAAGTGGTCACCTTTTCCTCAGTATAAGAATGTGAAGGGTGTCTGTGGAATGTATGTTTGTAATAACGAGTGGTGTGTTATGCTTTCATTTGCATATATATGTAGGGTATCAATAAACAGCTTTTCTCGGGATCTTTTCATGTAACCAAAATGTATTTGTTTATTTGAGCAACAACACCTTGGTCCTAACTGTCGTATATCACCTTGAAAGTGACTTGCAAAATAGAAAGATACAGACGATAAAACGCAATAAAGTTATATTTGTTCCAGGTACGTAGTCACGTGGGGCTGATCGTCGCATAGATTGCACAAATACATCTTCCAAACTTCAGTCGAAATTATCATATTTGTTATTAGGTAAATCTCTCTTAATAAATGATGCGTAATGGCGTTTAGAGCTAGTAGACCGTATGATAACTGAAACATTTTCAGTTTGTGAAAAACAGATACAAAGTGCGTATGCTGAATTAAGGTAATGCGTTATGCATAAATGTGCTAAAACGTTTAAGATACCGACAGTATTATGAAATTATGTAAATGGACATATTCACATGGTGAAATGTATTAAAAGAAACACTCTGTATGTAAATTTGCTTGAATATATATTTATTAGCGCCCTTTTATATATCAAGGTGTTTATTAAGTCTACATTAGGAACACTGGGATTTAAAACAAAGAATTATCATCTGCGTACAAAAGGTGTACAATCAAACATGAAACTAAAAATTGTAATTAAACTAGTTTTAAATAAACAACCCTGAACTAAAACAAATTTTAAATGACACATTGAATCTTAAACATGTTCAAGTGACTCTCATGGCCTTTCCTTTTGTATATTCGGAGACATTTTATAAATTATTTGTACAAAAATGAGTTGTGGACACAGACACGCACACACACAGACACACGCAAGAACACCCCCCCCCCCGCACACATACACAGAGGACGATTCACGGATTTGTAACTCCTCTGTTTGCTTAGCCTCTTACTGACTGTGTTCGAGTCCAGCGAGAGAGAAGGTCTTCCAGCTGACCTGCTGTGCGCTGGGGGTTCTACCCAGACATATCTGGGGTCTTCCTCTATCAAAAGAGTTGGACTTTGCTATATTCGTGGGTGCGTTGAATACCAAAAAAAATTACATGGACATGCTAAACATTGTTGACATTTGGGATATATCACTCATTTCAAGTACATTACCGAGCAGTTTTAAGTTTCTTTCAATTTACTAGTGAATAGGCACCATGGAAATATGAGGTCATTTTTTCGCCTTGCTTTAAAAATAAGATTTCGCAGAACTTCTGACGCAGTCGCAAGGTACACCGGCTAACATATGTTTTTGTATATCTTGTCGGTAAAACATATTCCTATGTTTTTAGTTGAACGGATGTGCACTATTTCTTAGGACTTCTCGATTGTCAAAAGGAGTGTCCCTATTTATTATTTATTTTAACACATTTTATACTCATTACTCACATTAAATGATAACACAAAGCCAGAAGTAAATCAGAAACCTCACCAAAATACAAAGTTGGCATAATTTTTTAATTACTTCATTATTTTAAGACGTCATAACATAGCCCTATTAATTCTATTCTCCCCTTTAGTGGAGTAACTCTTATTGCGTCTTACTTAATATAGAAACACGTTCCAGCAATGGAGAGATGGGCACTGAGCACAGCGGTTTGAATGATAGAATAAGTTGTCGGGGATCTTCTTTTAATAATATATATGCCCCATACATCGTATTACACCCTGCAGCGCGGATTATTTTATATCAAATGTGTTTTACCTGGAGGTAAAACAATCATACTTCAATCATTCTAACACGGTGAAATAAAGTGTAAAACACTCATCTATAAGCTGTATGTGTTCGTTGACGTGTGGTGTCGTAATCATTGTTTATGTTTACATTACATATTTTTTTAAACACAAATGCTTTATTCCGATTTAAGCTGAGTTGTCTGCTTACATGAAACAGTGTAATAAAACTGAACAAAACACACATAGTCATTTTAGCATGCCCTTCTTGAAACGGCCTTTACACAAGTATTGTGTGACTTTAGTTTACTTACAAGATGACCAAGGTTATATTTTCGGAAAATCACGCGCATGCGGCATGTCTTATTTACAAACATTTAAGTCAAAATATATACCGTTTTCAAACTTCCGTATTTACACCAACTCCATATTATTTCAGAGAAAGATCCAATTTCATACAAGAAAATTAATAGGGGAAGTTCCACATCAGTACTCAAAGCCCTTGCACCATATCCTACCTACTGAGAAGTGTTATACTGAAGCGTTGAAAACTACTTGTCGCTAGAATAAATACAGACGGCATGTTGTTTAACTTATAACTTAAACCTTCTCTGCATTTAGTCTCTTTATACACATAGAATATATGGAGCTTGTTACGGAAGAAATTGTTGTTTCTAAAAAAAAGTGTATTTCCTTCTTTCCGATTCCTGTTAACTCATTGTACCCTAATGACGCATTAAAGCGGCACGAAAAACAGCCTCCTCATGCCGGGAGACGACTTATCGCGTCGCATTTTACCTGTGTCTGGCGCCGAGCGCCGCATTAAAGCGGCCCTGAAAATGTCTCGGCTACTGCCGAACGCCGCGTTAATGCGTCCATCATATTTGCTGGTTAAAACTTATGTTTTCAATCACTCTCGAGTCTCGGCCAATCAAGTACATCACAGTATCGTAAATGCTAATGTCATCGTAATCTAAATCTATCGGCTTAAATCCTTTTTTTGTTTTTTATTTATTGTATCGAGCAACAGAAAAATCGGCGACATTTTCTCTGATTGAAGTGATTCACATCTAATTTGAAACATTTCTCGGCTGAAATACGATCGTAAAAGCAGTTTTCAAATGATTAATTTATACTTCGATCTCAGCCAATCAGAAACCTTGTTATATAATATATTGGAATTTCATGTAACCCGGATGTAAACACAATGAATTAATTATGTCGAGACAAAGAAAAACGGCGAAGTGCCTTACTGTTAGCTTTAAAATTTCTACTTATACGCATATGTATCGGCGGATATGTGGAATTACCTACGTCAGATCCAATAATTATATGATAATTGCAGATATCAATAGATAAAAGACACAATCTAACTCTTGGAAATCGCCGAAGTTTTCTATCAAATATGAAGTTTAAGAGTGTTATTTTCTCAAACTACCGGTAAATCGCAACTTTAAATCAAAGATGGCCGACTGTTTTAAAGTTACTCATTATATAAAATATTATATAAAGCAGTGTTATTTACGTTATAAACATAAAAACACTTGATGAGGTCAATATTCTTCACTTTAATAATTTGAACTGTGTTAATTTTGATATTGTCAATCTTACATGTTCTTCAGATTTCACTCTTTTCTGAAGTATTTCTTCTCATATCGTGTTAAAAATTACATGGTTGTGTAAAGCACTTTCTGTGCTTCAAGTATGTGAAAATATCCCTTTAGAGTACTTCCAAAATGACATGTTTATTGTGTTGTGTATACACCCACCCCCAATATCTTTCACTGACCGGTAATCCACACCAGATGTGTCTCGGCATGAGGGGCAGATAAGACCCCCACCAGGTGTAGGGCATAACTGGAGAAATGCCTCTAGGGTAGAACTGGTCAATTAGCTGTAGGGCACAATGAGTTAAAAAGCTTTCATTAAATGATATACGTTAGTTTCTCCAACAAGGTGTATATGTAATACCGAAATGTTCTGTCTCAGTTTTCGCAAATTTTAAAGGTCACGCGATCTACGAATAATACTTAAGATGGACACCCTGCTCTTAGCAAAAAATGATAAATTATCATGCCCTATTAAGTTAACACAAAATGCTAGTTTCTCCTTTTATTCAGTCTGTGTTATGAGGGTTTATGTAGGCTAAATTATCATGTTTAGTCAAGGAGGAATAACACACTTGCGAACCTTTCACAATATGCTGGTTAATATTGTTAGTTCATTGTTAAAATCAAGGAAATCTGTTTCCCATAGGAAAGTTTAGAGTTGTGTTTAAAACTATATATATTCTTACATTGAACTTTGACGATATGACTGTGTCGTACTCCTAAATTATTGTGATTACTTCACTGATAGTGATACTTTTCTCGGGAAGACACTGCAAAATAGATCTGTTTTGAAACTGTTGTTTTCTCACTATTAAAATACTGATTTATTTAAAAAAAATCCTCTAAGGTACCAGTACAACGTGAATTCATGTTACTGTATTTTCTGACAATTCAGGTCTAAATTTCAAAGTTCTGATCTATAGGGTGAAATTATGGTGAACATGTGCATTTCTTATGTTTGCTTTGCTTTTTCGTTTTAATCTTGTTTCTTTTTTATACAAATCATAAAAGCGAGAAAAAAAAACGCAGACAAAAACAACAGTTGTCCGAAACTTGACATTTTCATACATACTGATTAAATCAGTAAATAATGACATCAGATATACCAGTGAAAAGGATTGGTTGACTCTGTCATAAGCCAGTAATTTTTTAAATATTCGCCGGCATTGGTAATCAATGTTTTTATAAAAACACGTAAATGAATTGCCCCAATTAGTGTTGGAATGTGGGATAATAACATAATAGCATAGGCTAGATTGTATATGTCCTAGATTAAATAGTAAACTATTTTGAAAAGAGTTAAAACAAACAATAACACAAAGTATCACGCTTCCAGATTTAACTCGCACATCGTAATAATAACAAACGCGATTTCAATACAATATAATCTCTAGTAGACATATTTGTTTAATGCTTGACTCCAAATTGTTGTAAGTGTTGTTTCACTCGAATATGCATTCTGCCGATGTAAAAACACAAAAAGATGTGTTATTTATTTGATTTAAGATGCACAGATACTGGTATTATATATTTTGCCAGTAATATGCGGAATTATTTCAAAATTATTTCGAAAAAGAAAAATAACTATAATGTTTAATACCACCGAAGAGCAAGATTTGTATGACATAGCCTCTGCAATAAAATGGAAACATTTGACACCTTAAACAGCCTAAATATGAATATAATACACATAAATTGACTACGTTTCAATGTAAGCAACTCCATTTTGGCAAAAGTTTATCCAACCTAGTTACAACGAGGACCTATGCTAGGGTAGCCGTGGCTACAGCCCGTATGAGGAAGAGTCAATAAATGTTCGTTAAAACAGTTAACGCATATACATTGGATAAAGCTGTGCCTATATGAACTATTATTGCTAGACAGACAGTGTCTAGCATCCACCATCTATATAACCAGACGATCCCTTTAGTCTGCATGTCAGTTCACTTCCGTTAAAACTCGTGTATTCAAGCATACTAAGATAACAAGAAAGTATATCTACAACTAGCAAGGCAGTGTTTTTATGTTGCCAACTAATGTTTCATGGAAACGAAAAATTGCCCACAACACCATAGCCTCCTCAACAAATTCGCACGAATAACTTTCCATAGCAAAGCACATGTTGTGATAAATGGGTTTTGTATTGTTTAAAGTCAATAATTACACTGTCACTACGGTATTTTCATATATGACCATAAACAGAGAAACAACTTACAAAAAATAATTGTTTAATGTCAATACCAGTTACAATAGGGAGAAAGGAACACTCATAATCCTAAAGTTAGGAACATATCTACATTACTTATATATTGTATCCATATAAACGTAGAAGAATCCGAAGAAAAAGAAGACTCCAAAGAAAAGAAGAAGATACGGAACAAAAGTTTCAGAATAACAAGAATAGGAAAACACCGAGCGCAGGAAAAAAAGAAGAAAGAAGAAGAAGACGAAGAAGAATTCAAAGATTAATAAATACGGAGAAACATATAAGAGACGTAGTAGTGGTAGTATAGTAGTAGATGTCGTTGCTTAACAATTATTTATTTCAGAAGAAAAGCAACAATAAAAACAATGTAAGAAGGGAGGAAAATAAGAATAACGAGGAAGAAGAGGAAGAGTAATAACAAGAGGATATAAAGACAAAGAAACATAGAAAGGGACGTAGTGGTGGTAGTAGCAGTGGTAGATATAGTACTTCAACGATTATCTCTTTGGTCATTTTATGTTCATAATGTATTGATTCTGTGGGGAGATGGAGTCAAAATTTACCTGATAAACTCAAAATGACATGTTTATTGTGTTGTGTATACACCCACCCCCAATATCTTTCACTGACCGGTAATCCACACCAGATGTGTCTCGGCATGAGGGGCAGATAAGACCCCCACCAGGTGTAGGGCATAACTGGAGAAATGCCTCTAGGGTAGAACTGGTCAATTAGCTGTAGGGCACAATGAGTTAAAAAGCTTTCATTAAATGATATACGTTAGTTTCTCCAACAAGGTGTATATGTAATACCGAAATGTTCTGTCTCAGTTTTCGCAAATTTTAAAGGTCACGCGATCTACGAATAATACTTAAGATGGACACCCTGCTCTTAGCAAAAAATGATAAATTATCATGCCCTATTAAGTTAACACAAAATGCTAGTTTCTCCTTTTATTCAGTCTGTGTTATGAGGGTTTATGTAGGCTAAATTATCATGTTTAGTCAAGGAGGAATTACACACTTGCGAACCTTTCACAATATGCTGGTTAATATTGTTAGTTCATTGTTAAAATCAAGGAAATCTGTTTTCCATAGGAAAGTTAGGAGTTGTGTTTAAAACTATATATATTCTTACATTGAACTTCGACGATATGACTGTGTCGTACTCCTAAATTATTGTGATTACTGCACTGATAGTGATACTTTTCTCGGGAAGACACTGCAAAATAGATATCTGTTTTGAAACTGTTGTTTTCTCACTATTAAAATACTGATTTATTTAAAAAAAATCCTCTAAGGTACCAGTACAACGTGAATTCATGTTACTGTATTTTCTGACAATTCAGGTCTAAATTTCAAAGTTCTGATCTATAGGGTGAAATTATGGTGAACATGTGCATTTCTTATGTTTGCTTTGCTTTTTCGTTTTAATCTTGTTTCTTTTTTATACAAATCATAAAAGCGAGAAAAAAAAAAACGCAGACAAAAACAACAGTTGTCCGAAACTTGACATTTTCATACATACTGATTAAATCAGTAAATAATGACATCAGATATACCAGTGAAAAGGATTGGTTGACTCTGTCATAAGCCAGTAATTTTTTAAATATTCGCCGGCATTGGTAATCAATGTTTTTATAAAAACACGTAAATGAATTGCCCCAATTAGTGTTGGAATGTGGGATAATAACATAATAGCATAGGCTAGATTGTATATGTCCTAGATTAAATAGTAAACTATTTTGAAAAGAGTTAAAACAAACAATAACACAAAGTATCACGCTTCCAGATTTAACTCGCACATCGTAATAATAACAAACGCGATTTCAATACAATATAATCTCTAGTAGACATATTTGTTTAATGCTTGACTCCAAATTGTTGTAAGTGTTGTTTCACTCGAATATGCATTCTGCCGATGTAAAAACACAAAAAGATGTGTTATTTATTTGATTTAAGATGCACAGATACTGGTATTATATATTTTGCCAGTAATATGCGGAATTATTTCAAAATTATTTCGAAAAAGAAAAATAACTATAATGTTTAATACCACCGAAGAGCAAGATTTGTATGACATAGCCTCTGCAATAAAATGGAAACATTTGACACCTTAAACAGCCTAAATATGAATATAATACACATAAATTGACTACGTTTCAATGTAAGCAACTCCATTTTGGCAAAAGTTTATCCAACCTAGTTACAACGAGGACCTATGCTAGGGTAGCCGTGGCTACAGCCCGTATGAGGAAGAGTCAATAAATGTTCGTTAAAACAGTTAACGCATATACATTGGATAAAGCTGTGCCTATATGAACTATTATTGCTAGACAGACAGTGTCTAGCATCCACCATCTATATAACCAGACGATCCCTTTAGTCTGCATGTCAGTTCACTTCCGTTAAAACTCGTGTATTCAAGCATACTAAGATAACAAGAAAGTATATCTACAACTAGCAAGGCAGTGTTTTTATGTTGCCAACTAATGTTTCATGGAAACGAAAAATTGCCCACAACACCATAGCCTCCTCAACAAATTCGCACGAATAACTTTCCATAGCAAAGCACATGTTGTGATAAATGGGTTTTGTATTGTTTAAAGTCAATAATTACACTGTCACTACGGTATTTTCATATATGACCATAAACAGAGAAACAACTTACAAAAATAATTGTTTAATGTCAATACCAGTTACAATAGGGAGAAAGGAACACTCATAATCCTAAAGTTAGGAACATATCTACATTACTTATATATTGTATCCATATAAACGTAGAAGAATCCGAAGAAAAAGAAGACTCCAAAGAAAAGAAGAAGATACGGAACAAAAGTTTCAGAATAACAAGAATAGGAAAACACCGAGCGCAGGAAAAAAAGAAGAAAGAAGAAGAAGACGAAGAAGAATTCAAAGATTAATAAATACGGAGAAACATATAAGAGACGTAGTAGTGGTAGTATAGTAGTAGATGTCGTTGCTTAACAATTATTTATTTCAGAAGAAAAGCAACAATAAAAACAATGTAAGAAGGGAGGAAAATAAGAATAACGAGGAAGAAGAGGAAGAGTAATAACAAGAGGATATAAAGACAAAGAAACATAGAAAGGGACGTAGTGGTGGTAGTAGCAGTGGTAGATATAGTACTTCAACGATTATCTCTTTGGTCATTTTATGTTCATAATGTATTGATTCTGTGGGGAGATGGAGTCAAAATTTACCTGATAAACTCAAACACGTATAGTTTCACATTTAAAAAAGTCTACTTTCTTAAACCTAAACGTTTCTCTACGTGCACAATTACTCAGTGCATTTTGACAATAACAGCGTATCTTTACTTAGCGAAATAATTGCATGTACATGTTAAAGGAATGTACCGGGGAAACCCCACATCCGTTTGCTAACGCTGATAAAGCGTTATATTACCAAGAGTTACCACGTGACTCAAGTATCACCTTACTTGCAGTGATGTTGCATGTTATGAGCTTCAAGTTACCATCTACATTGTGACCGAGGCTAGTTTAGCTTTAGATCGCAAGTTGAGAAAATGATTGCATTATAATCGACGATGAAATATACTTTAAACATATACATATACGCAGCCTACGTTATTGTACTTGAATCTTGTCATAATCTTAGCAATGCATCTATTTAATCTTTAATGGTTGACAATACTATTTAGATATGTGAGATTGTGAGTTGATTTTAAGATATATCTTTTATTTTATATAAGAAGACCTTAGACCTGTCAGAGATAGAATTGTGGTGTTATGGTTATAGATCATACCGAGACCGAGGAGGAGATTACATAACACTACCAATGAGCATAAGTGGGTGTACTCTTTCTCTATCCAGCTTAAAGCTATACTAAAGCCGGGAAACATATATAACACAGAATCGCGGACCTGGGTTATTGAATAAACTGGCCTAAATGTTGATGCCCAAATGAGCCACTTACAGTTACACATAGTAGCAGTAGTAGCTATAGTAGTTTAAATCGTAGATACAGTACTTAAACAATTATCTATTGGGTCATGTTATGTTCATACTTTATTGATTCTGTGGGCAGGTGGAGTCAACATTTACCTGTTAAATTCAAACACCTATACAGTTTAGTTTCACCTTTAAAATGTCCACTTTCTTCAACCCAAACATTTGTCGACGTGTACAATAACTCTGTGCATTTTGACAATAATGGCGTATATTTATATTGCGAAATAATTTTCATGTACATGTTAAAGGAATGTATCGGGAAAACCCCACATCCGTTTGCTAACGCTGATAAAGCGTTATACATTATGTATGCAATTCATCAAAGACGACGAAGTATGTATTGTACCAGTAATAGAAATATAGCAAAAGTAAAAAGAAACATACACGTATAGGAAGAAGTTTTAATTGTAGATCAGCAGAAGATGACATGATCTTCTTAAATTATCGCTTGATGATGAACCGTATTTCTGATTACCGCCTATCGGTACACATCCTGGTCACATGACTCTCAAGTGACAATCAGCAAATGTGATCACAGTAAACACTACGCTTCAACGCGTCGTAAATTGCCGAGACTTACCACATGACTCACAGTAACAACTTACTCCAGTGATGTTGCATTTCTTATTTGTATTATGGGTTTTAAGTTACCAACTACATTGCGACTTAAGCTAGTTTAGCTTTATATCGCAAGCTGAGAAAATGATTAAATAAGAGTCGACGATGAAATATACTTTAAATATACACATATATGTAGCCTTCATTGTTGTACATGAATCTTACTCTTAGCAATCCATGCAATTAATCTTTAATGGACGACAAATCCATTTAGATATGAGTTGCAGGTCAGATTTGAAATCTTGTATTTAATTTAGAATGACCTCATATGATGAGCTTACATGACTAATATTTCGATATTGTACTTTGTATTTTTATTATTATTTCTTGTAAGGTACCAGACCAAAGACTCTTCAAAAGACCCTGAGACGAGTCAAGAGACCTCAGACCTGTCGGAGATACTGTTCGGTTACTATCGTTATAGATCCTACGGAGATCGATGAAGAGATTCCATGAGACTAAGAATGAGCATAAGTGGGTGTACTCTTTCTCTATCCAACTTAAAGTGATATTAATGCCGGAAAACATATATCACACGGAATCGCGGACCTGAGTTATTAGATAAACAGGCTTAAATGTCGATGCCAAAATGACCCTCTTACACACAAACATTAATGTCAAAACGTCTTTTCGAAATAGTTTAGGCATAAATATTTGCTTACCCGTCTAATTTGTATGCCTGGACACATGTGTGACAATAACACTACTAGTGCCATAAAGATGAGACATACTCTGCCAGGTTAAACTACCTTATAGAAATCCTGAACCCTACTATATCAACCCATGGTTATGTCATTAATTATATGTAGACAATCCTGGCAATTTAAACTAGCTTTTTTAAGTAAACTAGTGGATTTTAATGTTTGAATGTACATATAGTCGACTGTGTACCTACCCGATATCCATGGTTTATTTGTATACCTTGTATTGCACACAATATAATTACTACCTCAACTAGGTTTAGGAACATACTAGTTGTAAATTTGATGGAAAGGGATATTTTCCATCCATATCACCATAGACTTTGTTTTTGTCTACCTTGGCTTGTGTGATGAGGGTTGGAGGTATGTGTCCTCTTGAGCGAACTTAACTGTGGCTATCCGTTTTTAAGAATATATGTATGAATACCATTACATGTATCTTGACAAGTCAATATCAAGAATACATTTCAATGTACATGTATCAGATCTAACGGTTTGTTGTCTTTACCAACATAATATAATACACATCTTTTGCCAACACGTTTGATGTTATCATATAGGGATTTCTAATTACAAAATGATATTCAACGTTTGTGCCAAATGAGCAAAAGCGTGTTCATAACCAGTTTATACAAAGTACACAAACCTCATAGCAAGATTCACCAGCTCCAGATCGCTGATAAATATAAGTAAATGACGAAAACTATAAAATTGAACGCCCTTAAACTGATATATAAGAACAACGCAATTACGTTATGCAAAATGTTGGTCATGTTGCTCACTTTTTGCATAAGCTTTATTTATCTACCCTACTAGCCGGTTGTGAAACAGCAGTTTTTATATCTACCAAAATTAGCTAACTATTTATTTTCATTTTTTTAACAAAGGGAAGCTCAATCACACTGCCCTTGCAGTGCAGTCAACAACCTTTAAACATGGTATCCTACATATTAATAAAGCATACCCATGTTTGTGGATGCTTGAAAGTGGTATCAGGCCTTCAGCAGACTCTCTTTAGTGACATAAGTGGTGATTATGCACAGCCGTTTCTCAAGCAAAACGCGCGCGCTGCATGTCAATCAAGAAATAAAATGTTAGATACCACTTGAAAACAGTTGTAACATACGACAACACTTATGTAAATATACATCCCAATATCAAATGGTACTGGCAGTTTATACAGGATATTTTAAACGTATGTTAGATACCATTTGAAAACAATTGTAACATGGGACAACACTACTGTAAATATACAAGTGGAACTGACAGTTTATTTTAAAAGAAGGTCCTAAACAATGCCGTTTGTTGAATACCTTAGTTACACATTTACACACAAATATACTTAATATATACCATGCTCTAAAGTGAACTTCTATTAAATAACAAATGGAACTCTCAGTTTTTTTAAGTATGTCCTATACAATGCCATTCATTGAATACTGTTATTACACATTTACTCACAAATATGTTTAAATATACCATGCTCTAAAGTCCACTACAATTAAATGCATTTGATTTTTTTTTTGTTTTATTCGAAGAATTCTTTTTAATAAGCATATAGTTTTTGTAACTATTTGCAATGTTAAAAATATATAATATCTATTTACTTTGCTCTGCAATATGCACAAAAACACAACTTAAACATTATAACATTTAAATGCTTTTCGTATGGAAAACAGGATAAAAGTTGTCTATTCCATACAATGCTTATGTATACTACACCTTGTTTTGTTTAAAATATCAAGTATATTTAAAAGCTTAACCTTACAGACCTATGGTGGACCTACCCTTTGTCATTGGTGGCCAACATCACTCGACGGAGTGAGAGATGACACAAATCATGGATATGAACGATGGCGTACATAAAGGTTAAATAATGATACACATAAATCAATTAAAATTTATATTAGATCAAACAAAAATATTGAAATGCAGCGCTGTCTTTTTACAACTAACAAGCATTAGATTTTAGTAGGGCGGGTTCGGTGTTACTTGGAATGTGTAAGTCCCTACCCCACGACTGCAAACCGTTTATATAAATTGTACCTAAGATGATAACAATAAAGGTACCTTATCTACGAAGGAAGTATCTAAATAGTTTGACTGCAATTCACCTTAAATAGTCCATTTTTCCGAGTCAAGTTTATACATGAATAAATTAGCAGAACACATGGGAGTGCGTAAATTATTTAATTTACACCAGTATTCATGGTAGTACACATATGCTCTTAATAAACCATGTATTCTGTAAGTAACACATTCTACTCATTTTAAGTCAGAAATAAACAATATTAAACATGCACTTTTAGGTAAATTCAACTACATAGACATAGTGTTATTGTATCCTCAGTCTTCACTTGACACCAGCTACAGCTGTCATTAATATATTGGACAGATATCATATACCTGTGTATTACTGATGTGTTGTGCTTAGTCGAGTGTTTTTGTTCTATCTCAATTATTAACTTAGCACACGAGGACGTCTGCAGTTTAGCCAAGTCGTTCTTACAAGATTTCCGACAATAATTATTGAACGGCATGTTCGTCTGGCATCTCTCAAATATGCATATATTTAAATTATTAATGGTTTTAATTATTCATCTTTGAAATATAAACTATTAAATGTGTAGGTATTGTATCGAAATTGAAATTAAAGTCATGCTGACCACTTCTATTTTTTTATAAAAAAAGATTAAAAGAGTCACATAAATGCTACGCACTATCATAGCTAGAGGGTTATATAATCTGCGCTTTGTTAAGTAAGTCCTCAATGTAAAACCACATGTTTGTTTTACCTTTCAAACAATTAGTTTGCAACATGTTTCATGTGCCATTTAGAAGCTTTTCCTTCGTAGTAGCATCAACAAAATTTTAACTCGACATCATGTTGTTCTTAGTGAAGTGCAAAAAAACAAAGACATTCGAAATTTCGTTGGTAATTAGACACCTTAAATACCTTTACTCAAAATACATATGAATATGCATTTTAACCTTGAAGTTAAAGTACTCCACAACATCTCCAAGTAAGCAGACACATGTATTGAACGGCCACAAAACCTGACCTCAGCGGATGTCCTTAATCTACCAATTCATACACCTTACCTCGCTGAAAACCAACGAATATTCTTTTTCGCGATGTGATAAAAGCCTTATTACAATAGCAAGTAAGATTAATCTAGGAATTCATCAGCAGTTATAGTATGTAAAATACCATAGACACTTGTGCCTTTATAATATAACTTTATCCCACCATCTCTGTGAATTTCGGCTGATATAACCCGTGTGATAAAGATGAGCTTTATTAACCGATATTCGCGCACCTGCTCTAAGCAGGGCTACCTTTTTGACGACACGATCAGGAATGTTTACGTAAACGATCACCCAAAATGTCCATAATATAAAGATTGGTTAAATAGAGCAATTCAAGCCATTAAAAACAAGAGAGCCATGATGTCTTATAAATGTGGCCTCTAGTGTGTTCACAATTATTACCTAAAATTTGACCTGTTGTCCTAGTTTTTGATCCCAGGTGATCTAATAATGAACTCATCCAAGATTTCATTCAGGCAGATATTCTGACTAAGTTTGGTGAAGATAAAAACTGTGGCATGTAGCGTGTTCGCAACCTAAAATATTGACTCCGCACGACGGGATATCAGAAAAGCTCACCTTGAACACGTTGTACTTAGGTGAGCTAACAAGGATGAGCAAGGTCTCGATCTCTGTCCTGCAGAAAGGCTTGACATTTTAAGTATTAGCGTCTTAACCGACCGAGCTAACCGGAAAGTTCATCATTATCGTCAGAAATTCTATGTAACAATGACATAGAAAATGTATCAACAAATATATATACATATACTTTCATATATATAATTCATAAACTTACAAATGGGAAACAAAATGTTCAAGAAATTAAACAATGCAGGCACGTGATTAAAACGGTATAGTAAAAGTAACAAAATCAATCAAATACAATTTCTCCAACAGATATTTTTTGTAGTCTGCAACAATAAACACAACTGTCAAAATGTCAGATTATGTGAGTTCCTGTTGTTTTGATGTTATCACAGGCGACCAGCAAAAACGTTGCTCTAATATTCTCTCTGCACCAGCACCTTAAGAAACACAACGTAAACCAAATGTAGACGATGCCTTTGTCTTCCAAATACACACACCAACATACTACTTCCAATCCCAGTGTTATATAATGACTATAGTACTGTAGCCAGTCTATTTCTTACTACACGCCGTGTGTAGTACAGATATAAGGTAGATGACTCACTGGGTTGAGTCAGTTACAAGTTACATGTTTTCGTGTTTAGATTGCCTCTTTAATACCAGTTTCCATTGTTGATCTCCATAATTCCCAAAGCCATTCTTGAATGTTTGACAAATGGGAAATATCAGGCTCACAATAGACTCCAGCATACCCAGAGCAAAGTGTAAATAAAACATAACTCTCAGGTATATATCACCAGAATTGGTAGACACTTGAACAAGGATGGGGATATCCGCCAATATTTTAATTACTATTTTTAACTTTCAATACATTGATTTGTTACTTCCCTGTCAATTTGTAAATTGCAACACCGCATATGCTTAATACCGTTATCTAATTACACCTTAACTTTTATATATCAAATGAAAATGTTCACATTTGATCATTACATTTGAACAATTTCACATTTCCCGCATATACTTTTTACAAATTACAAATCGCTGGGTGAAAATCACGAATACATTTCACATTTTCAGCATCTAATTTACAAGTTACAAATCTAGAAACGCAAATCTCTAATGTAAAATGTACACTGCATAACAGTCCAATATTAGGACGCGATGGGGGGGGGGGGGGGGGGGGGGGGCGCTTCTAACACTGGAATGTCCATCTATAAATAGAATGCACTGCTTGAATTGGTCCGCGTTTGTGTGTACTTTAAAATTGAATTTCTTAAAGACAGAATTAGACACATATATTATTTATTTGAGCTATACAATTTTAAGGATGTTATTCTGTACTTAACTTGTGATTATGATATGACTACATCTATATACTGTTTTCTTAATGTAACTAACACTGAATTATCACTAGATCTTCTATAATCATAAATATATGTATGATTATTGAAGATCTTTGGTAAGTGGTAAGTCAGTGTGAGTGGCAAATTAATAAAAATGCACGATGCATGTATTTATAATACCTCATGACATGTACTATAGACATGCAAAGTTGGTCCATATTTACACATATCTACTTTTTCCACAAACTGTACGAATCGATTCACTGTTGTCCGTATACTTTTATCTCTCAGGTCTGACAGCACGTACCCCGCGTTTCAACCTCTATGGATCCCTTCCTCTTTCATTTAACCGCATATATCCTGATTGAACTGAAATGATCCAAGCTGGAAAAAGTCTGGAAGAAATCAAAGATCTTATAAGGTAAAATTACTTGCAGAATTGGAATAACTGCGTTAATAACTAATCTAGGCTAAAGACACGCCTTCAATTTGGCGCAAATAACCTTGGCTATTTCTATTTTATCTCCTTTGAGGGGAGGCGTTTAGCTCTATTTTTTAACCCAATGACGTGTATACTTATGCAGTATCGCCACCTAGCGTCTGAATGTTGTAAATGTTTAACATGTACGTTAGTAATTTGTGACTTAAGAATTGTTAAGATTTGTAACTTGTAAATTGTAAGCGAACATACACTTTGTGACATGAGAATTGTGACCTGTGATTTGTAACTCCCAAATTGTATGCGAGATATGTGAATTAGATAAGTGCACAAACGAACATGTTTGTGTAAACAAATAACAAATTTAAGCATATTCACTGTTGCAATTTGTAAATAAAAAATTGAATACTGGCGGATATCCCCTTATATACGTGAAGGGCGAAACTATCGGCATAGAATAAAAAAGACGCTTCAAAATAGTGTCTAATATGTATAATGCTCAGGGATACTGCATAGACATTTTTGCTTTAAATACCAAGACAACTTGACATATTGGTATTACTATATGTTGATAATACATTCCGCATATAGAGATCAGTTAGTTAATATGTGCGAAATACTGTGATAAAGTATACACGCGTTTTTAACATGTGCTTCATAGGTAGTTAGATATACAAGATAAGATATCTAATATAGAATTTTAAACTTCCAGAGCCTGTGATAGACCATTATAGGTCGATTAGCTGTGATATATAATACAACAATTTTAATATAAATCTATAATCTTCCAGAATATTGTAATAAACTTTTAAGCTGTGAGTTAGATCACACAATTTATAACATAGCTTTTTAAGTTATTGAACCTTATTTCGATCAGAAATAAGGACCTAATTTAGATGATGATTATGATGATGATGATGATGATGATGATGACAACAATAATAACAACAACAACAACAAAAACAATAATAATAATAATGATAAAAATATGTTAAGAAAAAACATAAGCAAAGACAAATAATATAAGGACCCTCTTCCCACACCCTAGACATCAAAATACGAAATCAATAAGTCATTAATATAACCTTTATGTTATTATGTGCTCGCTATATACCTATAGGTGAAGGGCGAGGGTTAACAAATCAATTCGTCGACACGTGAAACCCAGACAAATCTTGGACCTATAAACAATGTAAATATCAGCACAGACAGACAACAGAACAGAACAGATATATTATTTAAGATTTGTACATATAATAGTGTACATCATCTTTACAACATGTATACATATAGATAATTAACATGTCACGTGAACCAAAAAAACAAAACAAAAACAGAATAATTTTGCTTTATCAAAACTTCAAACATTAAAGGTTATAGTGTATATAATACAATAATCTACTACAGTCTACACAAAGAAAATGTCTATGAATGGTTAATCTTCTCTAGCGAGGGGATCTAAAGCATTTTAATTTATGTAGAGATCTATTATTATACATATATTCACTGTCAGATATAGCTGTCAATGCAAAATACAAGTGTATCTAATTATTTTATGCCTATATTTAATACATATCTGAAACCTTATCATTTACATTAAAACTATATAATATTTGACTTGGACAGCGTCCATCGTCAAGAAATTCTACATATACTTAAATGATAATGTTAGCTAGTTTACACTGAATAGAATAGAATACTCAGTATTCAGAATAGGGAAAGAAGCGAAATTTCCTAGTTCTATATCTAAATATATTAATCTTAAACCATTTACACTATATACATTATTTCATACTTATAATTTAATGACAAACGATTCTAGTGAAAATCAAATTAGACATTATATAGTATCAATGTATGATCATAATTATTATTAGAATTGTGTATAGTGTGTCCTTCTTATAGAAGTTAGTAGAGCGTGCACATGATGACTCATTATGCTAGGCGTTGTGACTTGGGGAACATTAACACCAGTTGACAGTTGGAATCAACAGTGGTGTGTACTTGATATTTGATACTTAGGTTTATCTAGGAACAAATTATTGTTGGTGTAAAATTGGTAATGAATGAACAGACTTATATTGAAGGAACATGTTCGTATTCTTAGTGTTTAATTAAATTTATCTTTATTTATTTGAACATACATTTTAAAAGAGGGAGATGTTATATTATGACGAGGTTATTGTAGCTAGTCTATTGCTGTGTGCATTATACATATATAAGATATATGCCTCACTAGGTAGAGTCACTTACAAGTTGTACTCATGTTCAGATTGCCTCTTTAATACCAGCTTCCATTGTTGATCTCTAATTAGTTCTCTTATATATGCGTGTTGTTATTGGAACTTCATAAACATTAATTAGAACACAATCTTGTCGTTCTATGCATAAAAGCCGATAACAATAGACGCAACATGTCTCCTCAATTCTCAAGTCATCTTGTCAAAAACACAACTATCTTCGCAATGTTATTGTGCTATATTCAGTGTTATGAATTTCAATGTCATCAGCAATTAAAAATCCACTGTTAACAACCACAAACACACAAACAACCGAATATAATTCGCATTTCTTCATGTCATGTGCTTAGCCAATTGAATGTTACACGGCCATGACATTACACACTACATGTACAACTTTACACGAGGGTGTGACTTTTGTTGCTGTTATTTTCCAGCCATTATTATAAATCATCGTAATTAATAAAATTACAACCCATGAAAAAAAGTCTAGGGGAGAAGGAGGTGGTGGGGGAAGGGGGCGGTGTGTGTGTGTGCGCGGTAACCATACCTAGCGGCGTGACTATACTATTTTAAATCATCGTGATTAATAAAATTACGACCCATGAAAAAAAGTCTAAGGGAGAAGGTGGGGTGGGGGTAGTGGGGGTGTGGGTGGGGCTTGGGAAGAAGGAGGGGTGGGGCGGCGTGTGTGTGCGCGGTAACCATACCTAGCGGCGTGACTATACTATTTTAAATCATCGTGATTAATAAAATTACGACCCATGAAAAAAGTCTAAGGGAGAAGGTGGGGTGGGGTGGGGGGCTAGGGAAGAAGGAGGGGTGGGGCGGCGTGTGTGTGCACGGTAACCATACCTAGCTGCCGGACTATAATATTTTAAATCATCGTAATCAATAAAATTACAACCCATACAAAAGTCTAGGGAAGAAGGAGGGGGTGGGAGAGGCGGTAACCATACCTAGCTGCCGGATTATATGACCTGGGTATATCAGCGTCTGCGCATGTCATTTCATTTCGTTGTTGCTATAAATAGAGTTATTCAGCACGCTACGTGTACAGTTACTGTACGGCATTCTGTTAGTTAAACTTTTTAGCAGACGTCGTTGCTGAAACACACACGGATTTTTGTGTTCGTTTTCTTTCCTGGCATTGGAAGTGTACAATTTATTTGTGGTAATTGTATTGACTCAGCATTAAACCTTTCAAAACGTTAGCACAGTCATACACACCGAGTTTTGCGTTCGTTATTTATTCTGTTGAATAATCCTATCAAGAAACTATATATACAAAATGGCGACAGGAGGACAAGCGGTAAACTCGTCTGATGAATACATTGAATACCCGTGTTCTCTTTGTGAAAAAAATAACACACTATCCGAATCGGGACATTATTGCTTATTCTGCAAGGGGTTCTTGTGTATGGACTGTTTATCAAGTCATAATAAATTCACTTTTGGTCATCAAGTAATTGCGGTGACTGATAAGAAGTTTCAGAACGTGCTCACCGAGCGATGTGTGGATCATCCGGATGAAGTGATCGAACACTATTGCGGAAAGCACGACATACTTCTGTGTAACACATGTGAGCGACTGAATCACAGGTAAGGTATAATTTGCATGTCAGGCTATTGATTTCACTTAAGTAACAGGCCCTGATCCAGAACTTTTCAGCTGGTGGTGACCGAATTTGATTATTGGGTTTATCCTCCCACAAACAGTATTTCAGTTATTTGGAGATGGTGTCCACTTAAAGCAGATATAGTGCTGCCTCCACTTTGTTTAGCATGCCGTGAACACCTGGCATGATACCACATCCAGTCACATTATCCTGACACCGGGCCGACCAGTCGTGGACTACCCATATATTTGCTTGAGTAAGCAAGGGAGTTAAATACTACTACTATGTTTAACGCCTTTGATATGTCGCGGCCCGGGATCGAACCAGGGGCCTCCCGTAAGTCGGGCCGACGCTCTACCGATTACGCTATAAGGTCCGGGGAATCCGAAACTGAGATACGTTCTAGTGGGTATGCACCTGGAAAACATGTTTCGAAAATGTCGGAGATGCATTCTGAAATATATCTGGACATAAGGTTAATCGTTTCTACCGGTTTTGTACTGCCGGTGTGGTGGAGAGGCTCACGGGTGGCCCGATTAGCTCAGTAGGTTGAGCTCCGGAACGGTGATTCGGGGGTCATGGATTCGATCTCCACATCGGGCGCTCACTTTGCCCTTGAATTACTTTACTAGTGTCAGAAGTAAAAACGGAAGCCTGGTGGGGCTGTCCTGAGTTGGGCTTGGGCCAAGAGAGATAAGTGGGGGAGGAGTGTATTGCCGTTGTGGTGGAGTTGCCCACAGGTGGCCCGGTTAGCTCAGTAGGCAGAGCTCCGGAACGGAGATCCGGGGGTCGTGGTTTCGATCCCCACACCGGGCGCTCACTTTGCCCTTGATTTACTTAAGTTTTTTTTTAAATTGACTAATCATTGAAAGTCTGAACAAAATGCGAAAACAAAAACCTTTAGCAACGTTACTTTGTTGTTGAAAACTTCGATTTATTCACAAAAATCAATTTCTAAAACAAGCAAATAAATACTTCCCTTCGAGTTGGACGATAAAATGCAGCTGGATTACATTTGTAGCTCTGTTTACCCATCGATCGTTTGTTGCATACATTGGGAAGGATAATAATTAAAAACAACAACAAAAAATATTGCTATCTTCGTTTTTTAGCAAGCAATCATGACAGTATAGTCGAATTACATGCTTAACAAAAATAAAAACAAATTGTGCAAACATCGTCACTACCGTCCTGTTCCAGGACACTGTTCATTTGGATTTTAGATTGCACATTGTCACTACCGTCCTGTTCCAGTACACTGTTCATTGGGACTTTAAAAAATAATCATTACTACAACTGGCAAAGCAACGCATTTTATGCAAACCATTATGATTTAGAAAGTATTAAAGAATAAGGAAATATAACTACGGTAAATATTATCAAACAAGCAGCATTGTTTCCAGTATACATATATACTTTGTATTTTGTACACAAAACATAAATACATATTTCCACTTTCCGGTTAACATATTATACATGTGTTTAAACTTTAAACGTTTTTGAGCCAACGAAAACTGCGCACAGGGTCGCCTGTGGTGTAATTGTATAGTCGCCGATTTGTAACTACTCTGACCGCTTAGACTCTCACCTCGTGGGTTCGAGTCCTGTTCGGGGTGAAGGACTTAATGTGGGAGGTCTTTCCGCTCACCTGCGGTGCGCTGGTGGTTCTACCCAGATATTTGTTTGGAGTTTTCCTCCATCTAGATAGCTGGACGTCGCTGTAATGATCATAATTGGTCGCTGTGATGTATTTAAAACACACACACACACACATACAAAAAACTGCACATTTATTTGGTTCGCACACTTCAGTCTCGTAAATAAAATAATAATAGCCTCGGATTTGTTGTTATAGAATATAAATCTCTAGATATATTTTAATAATTTACCTGATTGACGTTGTCTGCTTTTATTATAGATTAGATTGTGTCCACCTATGTTAAAATGAACGGAAGGGATATTGTGCGCGGGTGGGGGGGGGGGGGGGGGGGGCGAGCGTGGGGCGGCGGCGTTTGGGTTGTCCATTCTATGTCAGAATCAATCTCAACTTCATCTAGGAGGCACATACTTTCCAAAGTATAATTATGTTCTTCCGTATTAAAATCATATTTCGTAAACAAAACTATTTAGGTTGGTATCAATGATATTCCCTGCAATAGCCACATCCCCAACAACAACATACATTTGTCTTTGACCAACCGGCAAAATACATTTTCTAAAGATTAAAAAAACAATAGTTGTTCGTGAAGTTATAGAAGCTGCAGCTTCATTTTTAACACTCAGGGCATATATGTATAAGTGTATGCAACAGTCAATAATAATGCACATAATCGCTCGATCATGGCGCAATCATATGAAAATATGAGACGTGACATGCACATACTCTACATTAATACCGGAACAAGATATTGTAAAGTCTCAAGCAGGTTACACGAGAGAAATGGGGCAATTGACATCTACACAAATAGAAAGATTATTGATACTTACTTAACATAATTATTCAGTACACCTACACCATGATACTACGAGGAAACTTTTTCCATAATCCAATGCTTAAACAACGGTGTTATTGATTTTGATTTATTTCATAATTTATAGAGTTATATCACATTTTATTATTGCAGGTCATGCAAGAATGTAAAGCAAATCAGCGATGCAGCAAATGAACTCAATGCCGATCAAAAACTTCAAGCAGTACCCGACCAGTTACAGTCGACTCTTGACCGTGTTACCCAGGTCATGGACACTATAGATAACTATGTAGACAATGTACAGGAGAAAGGGCATGCATACACAAAGGACCTGAAAAATTGCGAGCGAACACTTATTGCCAAAATTAGAGAACTTACGGCTAACGGAAGGAATAGTATTACAGATGCCCAAAACCAACTTATTTCCGCAGCAAATGAACGTCGCAAGGACTGTGCAAAAACTAAAGAACTAATGAGCAAAAGTTTAGAAGACGTAAAACGGTCACAAAAGCGCACAGCTCATCTGGTTATTCTTAAGAAGAAGGGACAGGGACTTGTAAACAGAGCTGATCATCTATGCAGGGAGTTTGAAGGTTCGATCAAAAATAGACCGTTTTTCTACAAGCCTGATACTCAGATAATTGAATCTTTGAATGGCTTTACTTCTCTTGTTACCGAGATAAAACCATACACGATCGGACATAGGAGTGATATCAATATCAAGGTATCATGTGATAAACAAGACTGTAATATCTATGGATGTGGTCGGCTCGGTGACGGGACTCTGGTCCTGTGTGATTATGCCAATACGAGACTGAAGCGTGTGGACCCCTCCACCAACAAAGTTACTGACCATTTTACCATGAAATATAAACCTGTTGGCTTGTGTTGCATCGGTCCAGAGGAGGTGGCGGTAAGTATTTAACTGTTTATAAATGTGTGTGTGTGGTGGGGACATAGTAAGTAGAATAAATGTATACATTTTCAACATGTTAAAGTGCACTTAATATCATTGCAATGTCACGGGTATGAAGGAACGGTCTGAAATGTTTGGATAATTTTATAAAATATATTGTACTGGATAAAGTTTTAAGTCAATATAATAGTTTGATTTATAGATAGATATACATCTATGGCTAAAATAAGGAAATATGACACAGTAAAAGTGGTATAAAGTTACTACAATGCAGATCAGTTAAAAATATTCATGTTTCCTTCAGCAATTTCATTAAAAACGTTTGGTAATAAACGTATTTAAACATGTAGGTTTAGTGCTAAAAGAAATGGTCACTTGGTAATACGGTTCAACTATTAATTACTATAAATTTCCTCATATAATGCCTTATAGGTGTTTTTGTACCATGGATAATGGTATTATAGTGAAGGCATCCCGATAATTATGTGGTTCTAGCATCCGTATTTATAAGCATTTGGTGGTGGGACAATGGGACAAACAGTACAAAAATCACCTCACGCAACAAATGTAAGTCTTGATAAAAGTGTGTACATGCACACACAAATCTAGTTGTTTGTATGTGTTTTCCATCCAATGAGTTCAATAATGATAAAAACACCTTTTCCTTCAAACATGCTTTCCTCAACAACAATAGTAGCGTAGATCTAAAAGTAGATCACTACCATCATCACCCCTCTCCTGTCCTTAGCCGCAATAATTGTGACTGTTTGAAGCTTCCAATTAATTAAACAGCTCTATTAATTTTTCCGCTCTATTATTTTATTTTATAGTTATACTAATAATAATAATAATAATAAAAGCAATAATAATAATGATGGTAATAACAACACTACCATTATTTACACCACCACCACCACCACTACAACCACCACTACCACCACCACCACCACCACCACCAACAACAACAACAACAACAACAACAACAACAACAATGTCAGTTATAAAATGACATCACTGTTCACTAAACCGTTTAATAAAAATATTGAATATTTCCATTTTCCAACAATAAATTTCATTATGAATTATTATTAAAAGTCAATTAAGTAAAAGAACTTCTATCGGTATTACAGTTTCCGTTATTTATCATTATACGGATTTGCATAAATGTTATTATGTAAAAAGTATTTTCTTTTTGTTTCATGGATATGTGGCTTGATCTTACTGTACCCATTATTTATAAATGTAATTAATATAAATACAATAACAGATGCACAATATTGTATATGGTTCTACTTAATAAAATACATATTAACTATGCCTGTGTCTAAACAACTGTTTCGAATAATAGGTTCTGCCAGATTTTGTAAATATTTTAGTTAGCAGATATTATTTATTGTATATTATATTATTATATTATAACCTTTTATTTATTTACTATTAATTATATATTATATTTGACAATATAAATATAAACTTGCCGAAGAATTGCGAAGATAAATCCTGTTTACAGATTTTTAAATTCTGTTGGTATAAACATTACTATATATGGGCTTGGACTATAGAACTATCTTGGTTAAATATTACAGATTTACAAACACTTTATTAAAGAGAATATACAGCGTTTTTTTTTTCCTTCTTTAGCCGAGTCCGGTAAACGGACCCGTTCCCAATCGGTACCGGTCTTTCCCAATTTCGCGACCGGACCCTTCCCAATTCCGGGAACGGACCCTTCCCAATGACGCCGAAGAAGCATTTTTCCAAATTTCATCAAAAACAACCCACAAAAAAGTCGAAAAAAATCAAAAACAAACAAAATTCCGTTCAATTCTTACTCATTTTCACTTACGCCGCTAGGATCGAAAAGTTATAGGTACGAACAAAATGTTAAAGACTGGTTTGCAATATCTAATGGCAAACCACGAGGTATGAAAATAGAAACATAAACCAGTCGATTCACAGAATATGTGACGCGATTGGCGCTGTGGCAAAAACAATGACGCGATGGTATTTCCCCAGTTTGGAATACGCTGATTGGCTAACAGCGAGAAATTCCTTTACCGTAAATCGCGTTTTCTGTTGACGTAAAAAAAGGCATGGCTGCTACGAAATTTTAAAATGACAATCGTCCAAATTATTCAGAATTTATGCATGTATAGCTTGCGTATAATAACCCCGACTTGACATTTATGCAAGAATATATTATCTAACGAATACGAACGCAAAATTAGCTATCCGTGATTGATTTTCATTTGCATGCGTAATTTGCCGAGGTGGTAGGAAGGCGTGGTATTGATCGTATATAGGTGTGAGCTAGATCGTTAATAGATGCTAATGTTAAAGGTCAAGTCGGGGTTATTATACGCAAGCTATAATGCTTCACTAAAAGCGTATTATGAAATAGCAATGGATAACTTTTAAATACAAGTATTGTTTTAAAAAAAACAGTAGATTTTGAGTTAAATCATGCACGTTAAGATGTCTAAAACCTTTAAATGGCACATCGTCTCGAATTTTGATCCCATGTTGTTGTTTTTTCTATTGCCGTTTTGGTCCCGATTGAGAATTGTTTTTCTAAGTGAGTAATCAATATTTTTAATGTTATAAACAGAAAGACTTCAGTTTAGATGGTTATATTAATAACAACACTGGTCACAACAGTCTGAAACAAAACTGAAAATTGTCATTTACTGTATTTTTAAGTGGGTGGGGAATGATGATGTATACTATTCATTAGTGCATAACATTTCATAATTATAAATTAAGTTGCTTGTTTAGACAAGTTTATCTAGGCAGTTTTTATAACAGTGGTTAACATTAAATAACTTTTATGAGTACACATTCTTTCATCAGTAAATTATTATGCTTGTTTTTATATCTACAGAATAAATCAAAGGCAGCCCCAGGGTGAGCCACAACAGTAAATACAACCGCAAACGACTAAAAACCGATCAGTTTTTTTTTAAACTTTTTCTACATCAAAGTGATATATTTTATTGCACCATCACTTTGCTGAAACATTATCATGTTTCAAATAAACATGCTGATAAAAATATGTTATATCATGTTTCAAATAAACATGCTGATAAAAATATGTTAAGACTTTTTTTCACTTTATTCCTCTTAATTCAATAAACTTACATACAAAGAATGCTAACCATTCACATTTATGCAAATATTGCAATCCCAATTTGGCACTTTTCACGATTCGAAAAATTCCCAATTTGATGGTACCGGACCCATTCCCAATGAGGCAAAAAAACAACAACGCTGATATATGCTGGTCCACCCTAGGCTTGAACTAGGTGTTCATAAGAACCGCACCAACTGCCTTGAACCATAGCAACAATACACCTATAATATATTTAGAATAGATGCTTCTAGCTACTATACACTTGAATAAACAATATATAACTAACGCAAAAGAAGATTATCATTTTAGATTTAAAATGGTATGCCAACTATAAGTTATGTGGCGTACTTTGACCAGGGACCTGGCAAAGGGCTAAAAACCTAACACACCTTGCGTTAGCATAGAGAAAATTGCATCCCATCTATGCATATGCATCTCGCTATATTGTTGGAATTGTCGTCCCACCAAACTTTATTTCAGTTTGTTGTAGACTGTCCCCTTGCTATAGCGTCACATTCACTGTGTGCAATTAACACAGTACACACATTAATTGATCAATCTCAAGTATCAGTACATACATTCAATCATTGTTATCACATCTTATTTCAAAAGTCTCTGGAGCTTGACACTCAGCATGTCAATACGTCAAACCGTACATATATAACTTACATGGATTAACTCAGAGTTAAAATTACATCAATGCTATCAAGTCAAGAATAGATAGGAAATAAACACCAAATTTTCAAGAGTGTACCTGTCTAATGGTGCAAGTGCATTTTGTGACATTGGTAGGATAATTGCATCCAGTCCAAAAACACTGGACATATTGTGAGGTGTGGTTTAAATATCTCTGTCATGGTATATTGCAAAAGTGGGTTAAGTCAATACCAATAGCGCGATACATAATGAATACACGTTTTTGGCGATAGCTAAGACGTTGGTTACATATACGGCCAAATGAGTTATTGTTGGTAACATATAAGGCGCAATGAGTCGATAACAGTAAGATATAAGGCCCAATGAGTCGATAACAGTAACATATATGGCCTAATGAGTTGATAACATTAACGTATATGGATCAATACAGGCCCAATGTGCTTATGTTGGTAATGAATAAAGGTTCAATGTGTTTATGTTGGTTATGTATAAAGGTCCAATGTGCTAATGTTGGTAACGTATAAAGGCCCAAATTGTTGATGTTACTAACGTATACAGGCCAAATGTGATGATGTTGTTAACGTATAAAGGTCCAATGTGCTGATGTTGTTAGCGTATAAAGGTCCAATGTGTTAATGTTACTAACTTATAAAGGCCCAATGTGATGATGTTGTTAACGTATAAAGGTCCAATGTGCTGATGTTGTTAACGTATAAAGGTCCAATGTGCTAATGTTACTAACGTATAAAGGCCCAATGTGTTAATGTTGTTAACGTATAAAGGTCCAAAGTGCTGATGTTGTTAACATATAAAGGTCCAATGTGCTGATGTTGTTAACGTATAAAGGCCCAAAGTGTTGATGTTACTAACTTATACAGGCCAAATGTGATGATGTTGTTAACGTATAAATGCCCAATGTGCTGATGGTGGTAACGTATAAAGGCCCAATGTGTCCAAGTTGGTCACCTATAAAGGTCTAATGTGCTGAAGTTGGTCACGTATACAGGCCCAAAGCGCTGATGTCGGTAACATATAAAGGCTCAATTTGCTAATGGTGGTAACGTATAAAGGCCCAATGTGCTGATGTCGGTAACAAATAATGGCCCAATGTGCTGATGTTGGTAACGTATAAAGGTCCAATGTGCTGATGTTGGTAACGGATGAAGGCCCAATGTGTTCATGTGGTAACGGATAAAGGCCCAATGTGCTGATGGTAATAACGGATGAAGCCCAATGTGCTGATGGTGGTAACGGATGAAGGCCCAATGTGCTGATGTTGGTAACGGATAAGGGCACAATGTGCTGATGTTGGTACCGGATAAAGGCCCAATGTGTTGAAGTTGGTAACGGATAAAAGCCTTACGTGCTGATGTTGGTAACGTATAAAGGACCAATGTGCTGATGTTGGTAACGGATAAAGGCCCCATGTGCTGCTGTTGGTAACGGATAAAGGCCCAATGTGCCGATGTTGGTAACGGATAAAGGCCCAATGTGTTGAAGTTGGTCACGTATAAAGGTCCAATGTGTTGATGTTGGTAGCGTATAAAAGGAAGGCCCAATGTGTTAATGTTGGTAACGTATAAAAGGTTCAATGTGTTGATGGTGGTAGGTGCAAAGGCCATGTGTTGATGCTGGTAACGTATAAAAGGCCCAATGTGCTGATGTTGGTAACGTATAAAGGCCCGATGTGCTGATGTTGGTAAAGTATACAGGCCCAATGTTTTGATGTTGGTAATGTACAAAAGGCCCAATGTGCTGATGTTAGTCATATAAAGGCCCAAGGTGCGGATAATGGTAACGTATAAAGGCCAAATATGCTGATTATGGTAACGTATAAAGGCCCAATGTGCTGATGTTTGGTCACTTATAAAGGCTAAATATGTTAATATAGGTCATATACAAAGGCCCAATGTGCTGATGTTGGTAACGTATAAAGGCCCAATGTGTTGATGTTGGTAACTTACAAAGGCCTAATGTGCTGATGTTGGTAACGGCCCAGTGGGCTGATGTTGGTAACGTATAAAAGGCCCAATGTGCTGATGTTTGGTCACTTATAACGGCCCTATGTGTTGATGTTGGTCATATACAAAGTCCCAATGTGCTGATGTTGGTCACGTATACCGGCCCAATGTGCTGATGATGATCACGTATAAAGGCCCAATGTGCTGATGTTGGTCACATATAGAGGCCCAATGTGCTGATGTTGGTCACATATAAAGGCCCAATGTGCTGATGTTGTTAACGGATAAAGGCCCAATGTGCTGATGTTGGTAACGGATAAAGACCTAATGTGCTGATGTTGTTAAGTGATAAAGGCCCAATGTGCTGATGTTGATAACGGATAAAGGCCCAATGTGTTGATGTTGTTAACGGATAAAGGCCCAATGTGCTGATGTTGTTAACGGATAAAGACCTAAAGTGCTGATGTTGTTAACTGATAAAGGCCCAATGTGCTGATGTTGGTAACGGATAAAGGCCCAATGTGCTGATGTTGGTAACGGATACAGGCCCAATGTCCCGATGTTGGTAACGGATAAAGGCCAAATGTACTGATGTTGGTAACGGATAAAGGGCCAATGTGCTGATGTTGGGTCACGGATAAAGGCCCAATGTGCCGATGTTGGTAACGGATAAAGGCCCAATGTGCTGATGTTTGGTCACTTATAAAGGCTAAATATGTTCATGTTGGTCATATACAAAGGCCCAATGTGCTGAAGTTGGTAACGTATAAAGGCCCAATGTGCTGATGTTGGTAACGTACAAAGGCCTAATGTGCTGATGTTGGTAACGGATACAGGCCCAATGTCCCGATGTTGGTAACGGATAAAGGCCAAATGTACTGATGTTGGTAACGGATAAAGGGCCAATGTGCTGATGTTGGGTAACGGATAAAGGCCCAATGTGCCGATGTTGGTAACGGATAAAGGCCCAATGTGCTGATGTTTGGTCACTTATAAAGGCTAAATATGTTCATGTTGGTCATATACAAAGGCCCAATGTGCTGAAGTTGGTAACGTATAAAGGTCCAATGTGCTGATGTTGGTAACGGATGAAGGCCCAATGTGTTCATGTGGTAACGGATAAAGGCCCAATGTGCTGATGGTAATAACGGATGAAGCCCAATGTGCTGATGGTGGTAACGGATGAAGGCCCAATGTGCTGATGTTGGTAACGGATAAGGGCACAATGTGCTGATGTTGGTACCGGATAAAGGCCCAATGTGTTGAAGTTGGTAACGGATAAAAGCCTTACGTGCTGATGTTGGTAACGTATAAAGGACCAATGTGCTGATGTTGGTAACGGATAAAGGCCCCATGTGCTGCTGTTGGTAACGGATAAAGGCCCAATGTACCGATGTTGGTAACGGATAAAGGCCCAATGTGTTGAATTTGGTCACGTATAAAGGTCCAATGTGTTGATGTTGGTAGCGTATAAAAGGAAGGCCCAATGTGTAAATGTTGGTAACGTATAAAAGGTTCAATGTGTTGATGGTGGTAGGTACAAAGGCCATGTGTTGATGCTGGTAACGTATAAAAGGCCCAATGTGCTGATGTTGGTAACGTATAAAGGCCCGATGTGCTGATGTTGGTAAAGTATACAGGCCCAATGATTTGATGTTGGTAATGTATAAAAGGCCCAATGTGCTGATGTTAGTCATATAAAGGCCCAAGGTGCGGATAATGGTAACGTATAAAGGCCAAATATGCTGATTATGGTAACGTATAAAGGCCCAATGTGCTGATGTTTGGTCACTTATAAAGGCTAAATATGTTAATATAGGTCATATACAAAGGCCCAATGTGCTGATGTTGGTAACGTATAAAGGCCCAATGTGTTGATGTTGGTAACTTACAAAGGCCTAATGTGCTGATGTTGGTAACGGCCCAGTGGGCTGATGTTGGTAACGTATAAAAGGCCCAATGTGCTGATGTTTGGTCACTTATAAAGGCCCTATGTGTTGATGTTGGTCATATACAAAGGCCCAATGTGCTGATGTTGGTCACGTATACCGGCCCAATGTGCTGATGATGATCACGTATAAAGGCCCAATGTGCTGATGTTGGTCACATATAGAGGCCCAATGTGCTGATGTTGGTCACATATAAAGGCCCAATGTGCTGATGTTGTTAACGGATAAAGGCCCAATGTGCTGATGTTGGTAACGGATAAAGACCTAATGTGCTGATGTTGTTAAGTGATAAAGGCCCAATGTGCTGATGTTGATAACGGATAAAGGCCCAATGTGTTGATGTTGTTAACGGATAAAGGCCCAATGTGCTGATGTTGTTAACGGATAAAGACCTAAAGTGCTGATGTTGTTAACTGATAAAGGCCCAATGTGCTGATGTTGGTAACGGATAAAGGCCCAATGTGCTGATGTTGGTAACGGATACAGGCCCAATGTCCCGATGTTGGTAACGGATAAAGGCCAAATGTACTGATGTTGGTAACGGATAAAGGGCCAATGTGCTGATGTTGGGTAACGGATAAAGGCCCAATGTGCCGATGTTGGTAACAGATAAAGGCCAAATGTACTGAAGTTGGTAACGTATAAAGGCCCAATGTGCTGATGTTGGTAACGTACAAAGGCCTAATGTGCTGATGTTGGTAAAGTATACAGGCCCAATGTTTTGATGTTGGTAATGTATAAAAGGCCCAATGTGCTGATGTTAGTCATATAAAGGCCCAAGGTGCGGATAATGGTAACGTATAAAGGCCAAATATGCTGATTATGGTAACGTATAAAGGCCCAATGTGCTGATGTTTGGTCACTTATAAAGGCTAAATATGTTAATATAGGTCATATACAAAGGCCCAATGTGCTGATGTTGGTAACGTATAAAGGCACAATGTGTTGATGTTGGTAACTTACAAAGGCCTAATGTGCTGATGTTGGTAACGGCCCAGTGGGCTGATGTTGGTAACGTATAAAAGGCCCAATGTGCTGATGTTTGGTCACTTATAAAGGCCCTATGTGTTGATGTTGGTCATATACAAAGGCCCAATGTGCTGATGTTGGTCACGTATACCGGTCCAATGTGCTGATGATGATCACGTATAAAGGCCCAATGTGCTGATGTTGGTCACATATAGAGGCCCAATGTGCTGATGTTGGTCACATATAAAGGCCCAATGTGCTGATGTTGTTAACGGATAAAGGCCCAATGTGCTGATGTTGGTAACGGATAAAGACCTAATGTGCTGATGTTGTTAAGTGATAAAAGCCCAATGTGCTGATGTTGATAACGGATAAAGGCCCAATGTGTTGATGTTGTTAACGGATAAAGGCCCAATGTGCTGATGTTGTTAACGGATAAAGACCTAAAGTGCTGATGTTGTTAACTGATAAAGGCCCAATGTGCTGATGTTGGTAACGGATAAAGGCCCAATGTGCTGATGTTGGTAACGGATACAGGCCCAATGTCCCGATGTTGGTAACGGATAAAGGCCAAATGTACTGATGTTGGTAACGGATAAAGGGCCAATGTGCTGATGTTGGGTAACGGATAAAGGCCCAATGTGCCGATGTTGGTAACAGATAAAGGCCCAATGTGCTGATGTTTGGTCACTTATAAAGGCTAAATATGTTCATGTTGGTCATATACAAAGGCCCAATGTGCTGAAGTTGGTAACGTATAAAGGCCCAATGTGCTGATGTTGGTAACGTACAAAGGCCTAATGTGCTGATGTTGGTAAGGGGTAAAGGTCCAATGTGCTGATGTTGGTAACGTATAAAATGCCCAATGTGCTGATGTTTGGTCACTTATAAAGGCCCAATGTGTTGATGTTGGTAATATACAAAGGCCCAATGTGCTGATGTTGGTCACTCATACAGGCCCAATGTGCTGATGATGATAATGTATAAAGGCCCAATGTGCTGATGTTGGTCACATATACAGGCCTAATGTGCTGATGTTGGTCACATATAAAGGCCCAATGTGCTGATGATGTTAACGTATAAAGGCCCAATGTGCTGATGTTGGTAACATATAAAGGCCCAATGTGCTGATGTTGGTCACATATACAGGCCCAATGTGCTGATGTTGGTAACGGATAAAGGCCCAATGTGCCAATGTTTGTAACGGATAAAGGCCCAATGTGCTGATGTTTGGTCACTTATAAAGGCTAAATATGTTCATGTTGGTCATATACAAAGGCCCAATGTGCTGATGTTTGGTCACTTATGAAGGCCCAATGTGTTGATGTTGGTCATATACAAAGGCCCAATGTGCTGATGTTGGTTACGTGTACAGGCCCAATGTGCTGATGTTGGTAACATATAAAGGCCCAATGCGCTGATGTTGGTCACATATACAGGCCCAATGTGCTAATGTTGGTCACGTATATAGGCCCAATGTGCTGATGTTGGTAACGTATAAAAAGC
Source organism: Sinonovacula constricta (assembly GCA_007844125.1). Taxonomy (NCBI): domain Eukaryota; kingdom Metazoa; phylum Mollusca; class Bivalvia; order Cardiida; family Solecurtidae; genus Sinonovacula; species Sinonovacula constricta. The sequence goes on along the minus strand of CM017570.1, from coordinate 20,382,243 downwards.
CCAATGTGCTGATGTTGGTCACATATACAGGCCCAATGTGCTGATGATGGTAACGTATAAAGGCCCAATGTGCTGATGTTTGTCACATATAAAGGCACAATGTGCTGATGTTGGTCACATATAAAGGCCCAATGTGTTGATGATGGTAACATATAAAGGCCCAATGTGTTGATGTTGGTAACGTATACAGGCCCAATGTGCTGATGTTGGTCACGGATACAGGCCCATTGTGCTGATGTTGGTCACGTATAAAGGCCCAATGTGCTGATGTTGGTCATGGATAAAGGCCCAACATGCTGATGTTAGTCACGTATAAAGGCCCAATGTGCTGATGTTGGTCACGGATAAAGGCCCAATGTGCTGATGTTATTCACGTATAAAGGCCCAATGTGCTGATGTTGGTAAAGTATAAAGGCCCAATGTGCTGATGTTGGTCACATATAAAGGCCCAATGTGTTGATGTTGGTAAAGTATAAAGGCCCAATGTGCTGATGTTGGTAAAGTATAAAGGCCCAATGTGCTGATGTTGGTCAGGGATAAAGGCCCAATGTGTTGATGTTAATCACGAAAAAAGCCTAATGTGTTGATGTTAATCACGAATAAAGGCCCAATGTGTTGATGTTAGTAATGTTTAAAGGCCCAATGTGCTGATGTTTGGTCACTTATAAAGGCTAAATATGTTAATATAGGTCATATACAAAGGCCCAATGTGCTGATGTTGGTAACGTATAAAGGCACAATGTGTTGATGTTGGTAACTTACAAAGGCCTAATGTGCTGATATTGGTAACGGCCCAGTGGGCTGATGTTGGTAACGTATAAAAGGCCCAATGTGCTGATGTTTGGTCACTTATAAAGGCCCTATGTGTTGATGTTGGTCATATACAAAGGCCCAATGTGCTGATGTTGGTCACGTATACCGGTACAATGTACTGATGATGATCACGTATAAAGGCCCAATGTGCTGATGTTGGTCACATATAGAGGCCCAATGTGCTGATGTTGGTCACATATAAAGGCCCAATGTGCTGATGTTGTTAACGGATAAAGGCCCAATGTGCTGATGTTGGTAACGGATAAAGACCTAATGTGCTGATGTTGTTAAGTGATAAAAGCCCAATGTGCTGATGTTGATAACGGATAAAGGCCCAATGTGTTGATGTTGTTAACGGATAAAGGCCCAATGTGCTGATGTTGTTAACGGATAAAGACCTAAAGTGCTGATGTTGTTAACTGATAAAGGCCCAATGTGCTGATGTTGGTAACGGATAAAGGCCCAATGTGCTGATGTTGGTAACGGATACAGGCCCAATGTCCCGATGTTGGTAACGGATAAAGGCCAAATGTACTGATGTTGGTAACGGATAAAGGGCCAATGTGCTGATGTTGGGTAACGGATAAAGGCCCAATGTGCCGATGTTGGTAACAGATAAAGGCCCAATGTGCTGATGTTTGGTCACTTATAAAGGCTAAATATGTTCATGTTGGTCATATACAAAGGCCCAATGTGCTGAAGTTGGTAACGTATAAAGGCCCAATGTGCTGATGTTGGTAACGTACAAAGGCCTAATGTGCTGATGTTGGTAAGGGGTAAAGGTCCAATGTGCTGATGTTGGTAACGTATAAAATGCCCAATGTGCTGATGTTTGGTCACATATAAAGGCCCAATGTGTTGATGTTGGTAATATACAAAGGCCCAATGTGCTGATGTTGGTCACTCATACAGGCCCAATGTGCTGATGATGATAATGTATAAAGGCCCAATGTGCTGATGTTGGTCACATATACAGGCCTAATGTGCTGATGTTGGTCACATATAAAGGCCCAATGTGCTGATGATGTTAACGTATAAAGGCCCAATGTGCTGATGTTGGTAACATATAAAGGCCCAATGTGCTGATGTTGGTCACATATACAGGCCCAATGTGCTGATGTTGGTAACGGATAAAGGCCCAATGTGCCAATGTTTGTAACGGATAAAGGCCCAATGTGCTGATGTTTGGTCACTTATAAAGGCTAAATATGTTCATGTTGGTCATATACAAAGGCCCAATGTGCTGATGTTTGGTCACTTATGAAGGCCCAATGTGTTGATGTTGGTCATATACAAAGGCCCAATGTGCTGATGTTGGTTACGTGTACAGGCCCAATGTGCTGATGTTGGTAACATATAAAGGCCCAATGCGCTGATGTTGGTCACATATACAGGCCCAATGTGCTAATGTTGGTCACGTATATAGGCCCAATGTGCTGATGTTGGTAACGTATAAAAAGCCCAATGTGCTGATGTTGGTCACATATACAGGCCCAATGTGCTGATGATGGTAACGTATAAAGGCCCAATGTGCTGATGTTTGTCACATATAAAGGCACAATGTGCTGATGTTGGTCACATATAAAGGCCCAATGTGTTGATGATGGTAACATATAAAGGCCCAATGTGTTGATGTTGGTAACGTATACAGGCCCAATGTGCTGATGTTGGTCACGGATACAGGCCCATTGTGCTGATGTTGGTCACGTATAAAGGCCCAATGTGCTGATGTTGGTCATGGATAAAGGCCCAACATGCTGATGTTAGTCACGTATAAAGGCCCAATGTGCTGATGTTGGTCACGGATAAAGGCCCAATGTGCTGATGTTATTCACGTATAAAGGCCCAATGTGCTGATGTTGGTAAAGTATAAAGGCCCAATGTGCTGATGTTGGTCACATATAAAGGCCCAATGTGTTGATGTTGGTAAAGTATAAAGGCCCAATGTGCTGATGTTGGTAAAGTATAAAGGCCCAATGTGCTGATGTTGGTCAGGGATAAAGGCCCAATGTGTTGATGTTAATCACGAAAAAAGCCTAATGTGTTGATGTTAATCACGAATAAAGGCCCAATGTGTTGATGTTAGTAATGTTTAAAGGCCCAATGTGCTGATGTTGGTCTCGGATAAGGCCCAATGTGCTAATGTTGGTAACATATAAAGGCCCAATGTGCTGATGTTGGTCACATATAAAGGCCCAATGTGCTGATGTTGGTCACATATAAAGGCCCAATGTGTTGATGTTGGTCATATATAAAGGCCCAATGTGTTGATGTTAGTAATGTTTAAAGGCCCAATGTGCTGATGTTGGTCACGGATAAGGCCCAATGTGCTAATGTTGGTAACATATAAAGGCCCAATGTGCTGATGTTGGTCACATATAAAGGCCCAATGTGCTGATGTTGGTAACGTATAAAGGCCCAATGTGCTGATGTTGGTAACATTTAAAGGTCCAATGTGCTGATGTTGGTCACATATACAATGTGATGATGTTGGTAACGTATAAAGGCCCAATGTGCTGATGTTGGTAACATATAAAGGCCCAATGTGCTGATGTTGGTAACATTTAAAGGCACAATGTGCTAATGTTGGTAACATACAAAGGCCCAATGTGCTGATGTTAGTCACATATACAGGCCCAATGTGCTGATGATGGTAACATATAAAGGCCTAATGTGCTGATGTTGGTAACATATAAAGGCCCAATGTGCTGATGTTGGTCACATATAAAGGCCCAATGTGCTAATGTTGGTCACATATACAGGCCCAATGTTCTGATGTTGGTCATATACAAAGGCCCAATGTGCTGATGTTGGTAAGGTATAACAGGCCCAATGTGCTGATGTTGGTCATATACAAAGGCCCAATGTGCTGATGTTGGTAAGGTATAACAGGCCCAATTTGCTGATGTTGGTCATATACAAAGGCCCAATGTGCTGATGTTAGTCACATATAAAGGCCCAATGTGTTGATGTTGGTCATATAGAAAGGCCCAATGTGCTGATGTTAGTCACATATGTGACATATAAAGGCCCAAAGTGCTGATGTTGGTCACATATACAAAGGCCCAATGTGCTGATGTTGGTAACATTTAAAGGCCCAATGTGCTGATGTTGGTAACATTTAAAGGCCAAATGTGCTGATGTTGGTCATGTATACACGCCCAATGTGCTGATGTTGGTAACATTTAAAGGCCCAATGTGCTGATGTTGGTAACGTATAAAGGCCCAATGTGCTAATGTTGATAACAAATACAGGCCCAATGGGCTGATGTTGGTCACATATAAAGGCCCAATGTGCTGATGTTGGGAACATTTAAAGGCCCAATGTGCTGATGTTGGTCATATACAAAGGCCCAATGTGCTGATGTTAGTCACATATAAAGGCCCAATGTGCTGATGTTGGTAACGTATAAAGGCCCAATGTGCTAATGTTGGTAACATATAAAGGCCCAATGTGCTGATGTTAGTCACATATACAGGCCCAATGTGCTGATGATGGTAACGTATAAAGGCCTAATGTGCTGATGTTGGTAACATATAAAGGCCCAATGTGCTGATGTTGGTCACATATAAATGCACAATGTGCTGATATTGGTGACATATAAAGGCCCAATGTGCTGATGTTGGTCACATATAAATGCACAATGTGCTGATGTTGGTAACGTATAAAGGCCAAATGTGCTGATGTTGGTCACATATAAAGGCCCAATGTGCTGATGATGGTAACGTATAAAGGCCCAATGTGCTGATGGTGGTAACGTATAAAGGCCCAATATGCTGATGTTGGTCACATATAAAGGCCAAATGTGCTGATGTTGTAACGTATAACGGCCTAATGTGGTGATGTGGTAACGTATAAAGGTTCAATGTGTTGATGTTTGTAATGTATTAAAGCCCAATGTGTTAATGTTGGTAATATATAAAGGCCCAATGTGCTGATGTTGGTAACGGATACAGGCCCAATGTCCCGATGTTGGTAACGGATAAAGGCCAAATGTACTGATGTTGGTAACGGATAAAGGGCCAATGTGCTGATGTTGGGTAACGGATAAAGGCCAAATGTACTGAAGTTGGTAACGTATAAAGGCCCAATGTGCTGATGTTGTTAACAGATAAAGGCCAAATGTACTGAAGTTGGTAACGTATAAAGGCCCAATGTGCTGATGTTGTTAACGTACAAAGGCCTAATGTGCTGATGTTGGTAAAGTATACAGGCCCAATGTTTTGATGTTGGTAATGTATAAAAGGCCCAATGTGCTGATGTTAGTCATATAAAGGCCCAAGGTGCGGATAATGGTAACGTATAAAGGCCAAATATGCTGATTATGGTAACGTATAAAGGCCCAATGTGCTGATGTTGGTAAGGGATAAAGACCTAATGTGCTGATGTTGTTAAGTGATAAAAGCCCAATGTGCTGATGTTGATAACGGATAAAGGCCCAATGTGTTGATGTTGTTAACGGATAAAGGCCCAATGTGCTGATGTTGTTAACGGATAAAGACCTAAAGTGCTGATGTTGTTAACTGATAAAGGCCCAATGTGCTGATGTTGGTAACGGATAAAGGCCCAATGTGCTGATGTTGGTAACGGATACAGGCCCAATGTCCCGATGTTGGTAACGGATAAAGGCCAAATGTACTGATGTTGGTAACGGATAAAGGGCCAATGTGCTGATGTTGGGTAACGGATAAAGGCCCAATGTGCCGATGTTGGTAACAGATAAAGGCCCAATGTGCTGATGTTTGGTCACTTATAAAGGCTAAATATGTTCATGTTGGTCATATACAAAGGCCCAATGTGCCGAAGTTGGTAACGTATAAAGGCCCAATGTGCTGATGTTGGTAACGTACAAAGGCCTAATGTGCTGATGTTGGTAAGGGGTAAAGGTCCAATGTGCTGATGTTGGTAACGTATAAAATGCCCAATGTGCTGATGTTTGGTCACTTATAAAGGCCCAATGTGTTGATGTTGGTAATATACAAAGGCCCAATGTGCTGATGTTGGTCACTCATACAGGCCCAATGTGCTGATGATGATAATGTATAAAGGCCCAATGTGCTGATGTTGGTCACATATACAGGCCTAATGTGCTGATGTTGGTCACATATAAAGGCCCAATGTGCTGATGATGTTAACGTATAAAGGCCCAATGTGCTGATGTTGGTAACATATAAAGGCCCAATGTGCTGATGTTGGTCACATATACAGGCCCAATGTGCTGATGTTGGTAACGGATAAAGGCCCAATGTGCCAATGTTTGTAACGGATAAAGGCCCAATGTGCTGATGTTTGGTCACTTATAAAGGCTAAATATGTTCATGTTGGTCATATACAAAGGCCCAATGTGCTGATGTTTGGTCACTTATGAAGGCCCAATGTGTTGATGTTGGTCATATACAAAGGCCCAATGTGCTGATGTTGGTTACGTGTACAGGCCCAATGTGCTGATGTTGGTAACATATAAAGGCCCAATGCGCTGATGTTGGTCACATATACAGGCCCAATGTGCTAATGTTGGTCACGTATATAGGCCCAATGTGCTGATGTTGGTAACGTATAAAAAGCCCAATGTGCTGATGTTGGTCACATATACAGGCCCAATGTGCTGATGATGGTAACGTATAAAGGCCCAATGTGCTGATGTTTGTCACATATAAAGGCACAATGTGCTGATGTTGGTCACATATAAAGGCCCAATGTGTTGATGATGGTAACATATAAAGGCCCAATGTGTTGATGTTGGTAACGTATACAGGCCCAATGTGCTGATGTTGGTCACGGATACAGGCCCATTGTGCTGATGTTGGTCACGTATAAAGGCCCAATGTGCTGATGTTGGTCATGGATAAAGGCCCAACATGCTGATGTTAGTCACGTATAAAGGCCCAATGTGCTGATGTTGGTCACGGATAAAGGCCCAATGTGCTGATGTTATTCACGTATAAAGGCCCAATGTGCTGATGTTGGTAAAGTATAAAGGCCCAATGTGCTGATGTTGGTCACATATAAAGGCCCAATGTGTTGATGTTGGTAAAGTATAAAGGCCCAATGTGCTGATGTTGGTAAAGTATAAAGGCCCAATGTGCTGATGTTGGTCAGGGATAAAGGCCCAATGTGTTGATGTTAATCACGAAAAAAGCCTAATGTGTTGATGTTAATCACGAATAAAGGCCCAATGTGTTGATGTTAGTAATGTTTAAAGGCCCAATGTGCTGATGTTTGGTCACTTATAAAGGCTAAATATGTTAATATAGGTCATATACAAAGGCCCAATGTGCTGATGTTGGTAACGTATAAAGGCACAATGTGTTGATGTTGGTAACTTACAAAGGCCTAATGTGCTGATATTGGTAACGGCCCAGTGGGCTGATGTTGGTAACGTATAAAAGGCCCAATGTGCTGATGTTTGGTCACTTATAAAGGCCCTATGTGTTGATGTTGGTCATATACAAAGGCCCAATGTGCTGATGTTGGTCACGTATACCGGTACAATGTGCTGATGATGATCACGTATAAAGGCCCAATGTGCTGATGTTGGTCACATATAGAGGCCCAATGTGCTGATGTTGGTCACATATAAAGGCCCAATGTGCTGATGTTGTTAACGGATAAAGGCCCAATGTGCTGATGTTGGTAACGGATAAAGACCTAATGTGCTGATGTTGTTAAGTGATAAAAGCCCAATGTGCTGATGTTGATAACGGATAAAGGCCCAATGTGTTGATGTTGTTAACGGATAAAGGCCCAATGTGCTGATGTTGTTAACGGATAAAGACCTAAAGTGCTGATGTTGTTAACTGATAAAGGCCCAATGTGCTGATGTTGGTAACGGATAAAGGCCCAATGTGCTGATGTTGGTAACGGATACAGGCCCAATGTCCCGATGTTGGTAACGGATAAAGGCCAAATGTACTGATGTTGGTAACGGATAAAGGGCCAATGTGCTGATGTTGGGTAACGGATAAAGGCCCAATGTGCCGATGTTGGTAACAGATAAAGGCCCAATGTGCTGATGTTTGGTCACTTATAAAGGCTAAATATGTTCATGTTGGTCATATACAAAGGCCCAATGTGCTGAAGTTGGTAACGTATAAAGGCCCAATGTGCTGATGTTGGTAACGTACAAAGGCCTAATGTGCTGATGTTGGTAAGGGGTAAAGGTCCAATGTGCTGATGTTGGTAACGTATAAAATGCCCAATGTGCTGATGTTTGGTCACATATAAAGGCCCAATGTGTTGATGTTGGTAATATACAAAGGCCCAATGTGCTGATGTTGGTCACTCATACAGGCCCAATGTGCTGATGATGATAATGTATAAAGGCCCAATGTGCTGATGTTGGTCACATATACAGGCCTAATGTGCTGATGTTGGTCACATATAAAGGCCCAATGTGCTGATGATGTTAACGTATAAAGGCCCAATGTGCTGATGTTGGTAACATATAAAGGCCCAATGTGCTGATGTTGGTCACATATACAGGCCCAATGTGCTGATGTTGGTAACGGATAAAGGCCCAATGTGCCAATGTTTGTAACGGATAAAGGCCCAATGTGCTGATGTTTGGTCACTTATAAAGGCTAAATATGTTCATGTTGGTCATATACAAAGGCCCAATGTGCTGATGTTTGGTCACTTATGAAGGCCCAATGTGTTGATGTTGGTCATATACAAAGGCCCAATGTGCTGATGTTGGTTACGTGTACAGGCCCAATGTGCTGATGTTGGTAACATATAAAGGCCCAATGCGCTGATGTTGGTCACATATACAGGCCCAATGTGCTAATGTTGGTCACGTATATAGGCCCAATGTGCTGATGTTGGTAACGTATAAAAAGCCCAATGTGCTGATGTTGGTCACATATACAGGCCCAATGTGCTGATGATGGTAACGTATAAAGGCCCAATGTGCTGATGTTTGTCACATATAAAGGCACAATGTGCTGATGTTGGTCACATATAAAGGCCCAATGTGTTGATGATGGTAACATATAAAGGCCCAATGTGTTGATGTTGGTAACGTATACAGGCCCAATGTGCTGATGTTGGTCACGGATACAGGCCCATTGTGCTGATGTTGGTCACGTATAAAGGCCCAATGTGCTGATGTTGGTCATGGATAAAGGCCCAACATGCTGATGTTAGTCACGTATAAAGGCCCAATGTGCTGATGTTGGTCACGGATAAAGGCCCAATGTGCTGATGTTATTCACGTATAAAGGCCCAATGTGCTGATGTTGTAAAGTATAAAGGCCCAATGTGCTGATGTTGGTCACATATAAAGGCCCAATGTGTTGATGTTGGTAAAGTATAAAGGCCCAATGTGCTGATGTTGGTAAAGTATAAAGGCCCAATGTGCTGATGTTGGTCAGGGATAAAGGCCCAATGTGTTGATGTTAATCACGAAAAAAGCCTAATGTGTTGATGTTAATCACGAATAAAGGCCCAATGTGTTGATGTTAGTAATGTTTAAAGGCCCAATGTGCTGATGTTGGTCACGGATAAGGCCCAATGTGCTAATGTTGGTAACATATAAAGGCCCAATGTGCTGATGTTGGTCACATATAAAGGCCCAATGTGCTGATGTTGGTCACATATAAAGGCCCAATGTGTTGATGTTGGTCATATATAAAGGCCCAATGTGTTGATGTTAGTAATGTTTAAAGGCCCAATGTGCTGATGTTGGTCACGGATAAGGCCCAATGTGCTAATGTTGGTATCATATAAAGGCCCAATGTGCTGATGTTGGTCACATATAAAGGCCCAATGTGCTGATGTTGGTAACGTATAAAGGCCCAATGTGCTGATGTTGGTAACATTTAAAGGTCCAATGTGCTGATGTTGGTCACATATACAATGTGATGATGTTGGTAACGTATAAAGGCCCAATGTGCTGATGTTGGTAACATATAAAGGCCCAATGTGCTGATGTTGGTAACATTTAAAGGCACAATGTGCTAATGTTGGTAACATACAAAGGCCCAATGTGCTGATTTTAGTCACATATACAGGCCCAATGTGCTGATGATGGTAACATATAAAGGCCTAATGTGCTGATGTTGGTAACATATAAAGGCCCAATGTGCTGATGTTGGTCACATATAAAGGCCCAATGTGCTAATGTTGGTCACATATACAGGCCCAATGTTCTGATGTTGGTCATATACAAAGGCCCAATGTGCTGATGTTGGTAAGGTATAACAGGCCCAATGTGCTGATGTTGGTCATATACAAAGGCCCAATGTGCTGATGTTGGTAAGGTATAACAGGCCCAATTTGCTGATGTTGGTCATATACAAAGGCCCAATGTGCTGATGTTAGTCACATATAAAGGCCCAATGTGTTGATGTTGGTCATATAGAAAGGCCCAATGTGCTGATGTTAGTCACATATGTGACATATAAAGGCCCAAAGTGCTGATGTTGGTCACATATACAAAGGCCCAATGTGCTGATGTTGGTAACATTTAAAGGCCCAATGTGCTGATGTTGGTAACATTTAAAGGCCAAATGTGCTGATGTTGGTCATGTATACACGCCCAATGTGCTGATGTTGGTAACATTTAAAGGCCCAATGTGCTGATGTTGGTAACGTATAAAGGCCCAATGTGCTAATGTTGATAACAAATACAGGCCCAATGGGCTGATGTTGGTCACATATAAAGGCCCAATGTGCTGATGTTGGGAACATTTAAAGGCCCAATGTGCTGATGTTGGTCATATACAAAGGCCCAATGTGCTGATGTTAGTCACATATACAGGCCCAATGTGCTGATGATGGTAACGTATAAAGGCCTAATGTGCTGATGTTGGTAACATATAAAGGCCCAATGTGCTGATGTTGGTCACATATACAGGCTCAATTTGCTGATGTTGGTTAACATATACAGGCCCAATGTGCTGGTGTTGGTCACATAGAAAGGCCCAATGTGCTGATGTTGGTCACATATAAATGCACAATGTGCTGATATTGGTGACATATAAAGGCCCAATGTGCTGATGTTGGTCACATATAAATACACAATGTGCTGATGTTGGTAACGTATAAAGGCCAAATGTGCTGATGTTGGTCACATATAAAGGCCCAATGTGCTGATGATGGTAACGTATAAAGGCCCAATGTGCTGATGGTGGTAACGTATAAAGGCCCAATATGCTGATGTTGGTCACATATAAAGGCCAAATGTGCTGATGTTGTAACGTATAACGGCCTAATGTGGTGATGTGGTAACGTATAAAGGTTCAATGTGTTGATGTTTGTAATGTATTAAAGCCCAATGTGTTAATGTTGGTAATATATAAAGGCCCAATGTGCTGATGCTGGACACGTATTACTGCCCAATGTAATGATGTTGCTAACAAAGAAAGACCTAATGTGCTGATGTTGTTAACGTATAAATGTCCAATGTGATAATTTTTGGTCACTTATACAGGACCAATGTGTTGATGCTGGACACGTATAAAGGCCCAATGTGTTCATGACGGTAACATGTAAGGACCAAGAAGTTGTTGCTGGTAACATATAAGACCCAATGAGTTGATGTGGGTAAGATCTAATGTTAACATGTTGATGTCGGAAACAAATTGATGGTGGTGACATATAGGGCCCAAAAGGTTGATGTAGATAATATATAAGTCCCAATAATTTGATGTTAATAACATGAAAGGTCTAAAACATTGATGATAGTAACGTATAAGGCCCAATGTGTTGATGTTGGTAACAAATAAGACCCAATTAACTGATGTCTGTAACATATAAGTCCCTATGAGTTGCAGACGGTAACATATAAGGCTGAAAAAGTTGATGCAGTTAAATACAAAATCCAGTAACTTGATAAATAAATAAATAAAGACCCATGGGTTAATACCGGCAATATATAAAGCCCTATAGGATGATATCGGTAAAGTATACAACCCAATAAATTAATTGCCGTAATATATATAACGCCCAATAATTTTATGTCAGCAAAATATACAACACAATAAGTTAGTACCGATAATATAAAACACCCTATAAGTTAATATTTGTAAAGAATAATACCTACGTAATGTTATTAATATGTAAGACAGAACAAAACTCATGCCCCTGGTATATAACATCCATCAAGGTGATGTTGGTAAGACATAAGGACCAATAAGATAATAAAGCTGATATATAAGGACCAATAAGATAATACAGGTGATATATAACACCAAACAAGTTGATGGTGGTAATAGAAGACACCAAATAAATTGACGGTGATAACATATGAGGCTCAATAAGCTCACGCTAATGAAATATTACATCCATTGATGTTGGTAACATATAAGGTCCAATAAAGTGATAGTGGTAACATATAAGGCACAATAAGTTAATGCCGGTTATATAAAACACCAATAAATTGATGCTGATAACATATAAGGCAAAATAATCTCATGCCGATGAAGTATAGTGTCCAATAAGTTGATGTTGGTAACATACAAGGTCCGATAGGTTGATGTCGGTAAAATGTAAGACGCAATACGATCATGCTGATGTTATTTAACACCCAATCAGTTAATAGGGGTAACCCAGGCTTCATTATTATTATTATTATTATTATTATTATTATTACTATTTTTATCATGTATCTGTTTGTCCTAGTTAGCAACCCTTTAGTGTGAGTGGTCAGTTATGTTTTGTCTAGTAATGTGTGTCCAGTCTGGTGTGTCCAGTCTCTGTCCACTGTGTCTTGTCTGTAGTGTCTTAAGTGAGTAGTTTGGTAGAACTGGTTTGGTAACTTATCTTTCTAAACAGATCTTATCAATCTAAAAATACTAACCAATCAGCATGCATACTTCTTTTCAATCTCAGAACTACAATCTTAATTTAACTTCACTTTGGGATAGGTCTTCGACCAGTAATGTAGCATATGTTTTGCTAGAGATTTAAATTTTTAAATCTAGTATACCGGTACTTTAATAATTGCTGCCCGGTTTGGTGTGTTTATTGCTAGTGAGGTTTTATTGCAAATTTATTGTTGGCTTTATATAACCTCAGTTAATAAGAATAATAATCTTGACAAGAGATAAAGAAACTATTGAACCTGCACCGGAACTGTTAGTTTTATGACCCCCGGTTAACACATATAAGGCCCAGTAAGCTGATATCGGTATATACAAGACCCAATAAGATCATGCTGATGTTATATAAAACCTAATAAATTGGTGTGGAGAACATACAAGTCCCAGTAAGCTAATGTCGGTAAAATATAAGACACAATAAGATCATGCTGATGTTATAAAACACCCAATAATTTGATGGGGGTAACTTATAAGGCTCAGTAAGCTAATATCAGTAAAATATAAGACCCAATAAGATCATGCTGATGTTATATAACACCCAATAAATTGGTGTGGGGAACATATATGGCTCAGTAAGTTGATGTCCGTAAAATAGACCCAATAAGATCATGCTGGTGTTATATAACACCCGATTAGTTGATGCTTGTATCATATAAGGCCCAGTAAGCTGATGTCGATAAAATATAAGACCCAACACCCAATAAGTTGTTGCTGGTAACACATAAGGCACAAGAAGTTCATGCTGGTGATATTATTATAAAGTTACTTTTGAAACATTCAAGTTCAAGATGTTGCTAATGTGAATTATTATGCAGAGTGATAAGACCGCTGCGGAAAACTGCAGAATAGCTTGCCAGTTGTTTAAACACTGTAATTCTGAAAATTACAACAATTTAAAAACACAGCAGTTCAAATAACTTAATCCAATGGATATTCCAATACAAATATATATGAAGTGCCTTCCAGTATCAAGGAATTCCTTCTGTCATACAAATTCACAACAGCCTAATATATAGCATGTATTTCATAAGCAAAAATGGTTAAACAATAAATTACGCAAATTATTAATTATCAGCATTATTTGGCCTTCCTTCGATATGGCCCTACATGCTGCTTTATTATGTAATGACGGATATATCACCAGACAGGTTCCAGCTGGTAAGCAAAGCAAGCTAAACGCACAGCACACTGAGCACAGCTGAATGACTCTTAGATTTTGCATAATTAACCCCAGACTCTGCCAGTGGTAATTATAAAATGATTGTGAAAAATCTGGACAGTTAGTGTTTTACCTAATATTAATCAACTTAAGAAAAACCATCATTGGGATACCTAAAATATTAGAAATAACTGAACATTGTTTGAACTACATAGTATTTGAGTATCAGTAGAATATTTTATATTTACATTAAACGACTATCATTTCGATATCAAAGACTTATTTTTAACTTATGACGAATTATTGAAGTACAGCATTATTATGTTTAACAAAGAAACATACATTAGTCATGATGCATTATATAATACAAAATACATGCATAATAACTTATAAGTAAATAACCAATAAGTTGATGCCTGTAACATATAATGAACAATGAGGTCATGCTGGTGATAGATAACACCCAATAAATTAATGCAGGGCTTCAGTAGACTCTGAACTTCAAGGGTCATTGACCCCTTTGTCAAAACTGTCAGGGGTCAAATTCAAATATCTGAGGGTCACATCTGTGTGTCGTGTATCACCTCATAAAGTGCAAAAGCGCTGTCATAGCAATGTTGATTGTGTTTTGCTATTTACAGTTAATTATTTTTTCTGTTTATTTAGAATTTAGGTTTTTCTTCAGATCTTTCTCTTTTTCTTTTTCTATTTAATCATGTAATTCATCATTTTTTTGTATATATTTATAATTGTGTATTTATTTATGTCATTGACAACCACATTTTGTATAAATAAGCCTTGATGGGAATCTATGATACTTTCTGACAGTTTACTATGGACAAGTTAGAACCGAAAACAGCTGAAAGCACTGCAATAATAATAATGATAAAAATACACAATAATAAATGTAATATATGGAAGTTAAATGAGGTCATCCCGGTAATAGATTACTCCCAATAAGTTGATGTCTGTAACATATAATGCCCAATGAGGCTATCCCGGTAATATATAACACCGAATAAGTTGATTTCGGTTTCATATTATGCCCAATGGGGTCATACTGTTCATGTCAGTAACATATAGTGCCTAATGAAGTCATCCCTGTGGTTTATAACACCCAATAAGTTGATGTCTTTAACATATAATACTTCATGAAGTCAACCCAGTTGGTTGATGTCTGTGACATATAATGCCCAGTGAGGTCATCCCAGTGATAGATAACCCTCCAGAAATTAATGTATGTAATATATCATGCCTAATGAGGTCATCCCGGTAATAGATAATCATAACACCAAATAAGTTGATGTCTGTAACATATAATCCCTAATGAGGTCATCCCAGTGATAAATAACACCCAATAAGTTGATGTCTGTAACATATATTGCCAAATGAGGTCATCCCGGTGATAGGTAACTCCCAATAAGTTGATGTCTTTAACATATAATACCTAATGAAGTCAACCCAGTTGGTTGATGTCTGTAACATATAATGCCCAGTGAGGTCATCCCAGTGATAGATAACCCCCCAGAAATTAATGTATGTAATATATCATGCCTAATGAGGTAATCCCAGTTGATGCCTGTAACATATAATGTGTAATGAGTTCATCCCTGTGATATATAACACCCAATAAGTTGATGTATGTAACATATAATACCTAATGAGGTCATCCCAGTGATAGATAACAATGAATAAGCTGATGTCGTTGACATATAATGCCCAATAACATCATCCTGGTGATATATAAGATCCAATAAATTGATGTGTGTAACATAGAATACCTAATGAGGTCATCCCTGTGACGTATGTCTGTAACGTATAATGCCCAGTGAGGTCATCTGGTGATAGATAACACCCAATAAGTTGACGTCGGTAACCTATTATGCCTAATGAGTTCATCACTGTGATAGATAACACCCAATAAGTTGATGTCTGTAACATTAGGCCTAATGATGTCATTGCTATGATATACAAAACCAATTAAATTGGTGTCAGTAAGATGAATAACATATAATGCCTAATGAGCATATGATTCCTAATGCCTAATATACAACACTCAATAAGTTGATGTCTGTAATATATAATGCCCAATGATGTCATCCCAGTGATATAAAACACCAAGTACGTTGATGTCTGTAAGATATAATGCCTAATGAGGTCATCTCGGTGATAGTTTACTCCCAATAACTTGATTTCGCTAACATATAATTCCCAATGGGGTCATTCCGGGGTCATCCCGGAGATAGATAACAACGAATAAGCTTCTATTAGATCTAGTGTAGATTCCTTTCGATAATAATAGTACGACTAAGCCAAGCCCAATGAATGGCAAGAACATGTTTAGATCTCAACTAGGTTATGCTCCTTTTAAACATAAGTGTCATACCTCAAAGTAAATAAACATATTAAGCAACTTATAATACAACATAATTATAATAACAACGAAATGTCATATATACGATAAAAACTTACATTATGGCTCGCCAATACAATTGTCAAAACAACGTTTTTCTAAGCATCAACCACATACAAACTTTTCACTTCTCCTAAGACGAGAGCATTCAATAACAATAATCGAGTGGAAACTAAAAAATAGTAATTGCAAGATTACCTCCCTTGGATCATGACATTTTTACATGCAGCGTCCATTTGAACTGTAAAGTAATAGATCCGCCCCAGCCGTCCCATCCATTTAAAAAAAAAACATTAAACAGCAGTTATTCATAACTATTACTAGATACGGACAGCGTTGAAAAGAGACGTGGCTGTGTTGTTTTTTATACACCAGGGCCCATAGGAATGTGGTTCATATGTTTCTTTCACTGTTTGCATATATGTACGCGGACATAGTTCTATGAACAGCACACAATTTCACGTAAAATAGGTTCTAGTCAATGGCCGTCTTAGTATCATATACCGATTACTTACGGAATAGACCGATGTTTGATGCGTATCAACAATGTATGGCGTTAGTTTTGTGGTTTTAAAACACATAGCCTGCGAAAAAGATTTCTTTATTTATGGTATTCTAGATATGCGCTGGAATTGTAAAGTAGCAATTAAACTTACCTTACATTGGGTGCCATCCAATCTAGGGATCATAAATGTAGTTGTCGGAGAGAAAATATGTGTTACGTCAGTCCCCATATCTGTATAGCGGAAATCATCATCGCATTTCGTGATATGTTATAAAAACAACACAAAACAAAAACAAAACAAAAAAGCACACACACGCACGCACGCGTACACACGCGCACGCATGCACACGCGCGCGCACAGACAATGAAATAAAAATAATGCTACTAAAACTTTACTGCGCTTGCCCTAATTCCCTAAACGCGTAACCCTGTCAATAAAAATATTATAACTATTGGTCCGATAGTGATATAGTATTTGAAATAAAGACGCAATTTTGATCACTTACCACTTTGTCAAATATATGCATACCACACACACAGAGAGAGAGAGAGAGAGAGAGAGAGAGAGAGAGAGAGAGAGAGAGAGAGAGAGAGAGAGAGAGAGAGAGAGAGAGAGAGTAAGGGACCCTAACTTGGACCTAAGCAATCAACAAACAACATACCCCATTTATATAATTTTTTTAAGCTTACATTGTTTATATGTGCTTTCATAATTGTACTTTTTTACCTGGATGGTGGCGGGATACATCCCCATCCACCCCTGGATCCATTTCTGATTCATACGCCAATCTATGTCTAGTAAGCTGATTTGAAACTGTAGTGTTTAACGTCCCAACGACATTCCCGCGTACCTGTATGCATACAGTGAATTCCTTTGCTGCACGCGCTACAAAATGACGTCATTTCAACACTCATAAACTTTAGGTTGACGCGAATATTTCCCTCGATAGCCAGGAGCCTGTGGAGTGTAAAGTATCGACTTTTCTTAATTAAATCTATGAATATAATATATTATATATGCTTAAAATTAATAACCATAACACTATCACAATAGTATCTAGGTATAACAACAATATAGACATTTGTTTTGTACAATTTAATGTTGCTAAATGTTCGTCTGGTAAGTAGATTTTGCCGAATTGTTCAAAAAGTGTTTCTGCCACAGGCAACAAGACACATTTTTAAACTTTTAAGCGATATTTATAAATTGTTTATAACAAAGTAGCTCTATACACATAGCAACAATAACCAACTTAATTTTATAAAAGGCAGATTCATAATTCTAATCAGTTTAGATCGTTTGACATGTTTGTTTACAATTTAACTGTTTCAGAACGCCGCCCGTGAAAGTGTGATGCAAGTTTTGTCCAACAAGACGAGACTTGAACAACAACGAACATTACCAACATATAAACACATCAACATGTATATTGTTCATCTGTTGTTCATGTTTATATTACAGGTTGCTGACATGTCAAACATTGTCCACATTATATCCACCGTGAAGGGTCTGACACCGAGCAGGACGGTCGACATGGGCCAGAAGACATCCAGACTTGCCTGTCATGGTGGAGAGTTGTTTGCTGGGTATGGTGACAGCCTGAGGATCCACGACATGTCCGGTAAGATAATCAGGGACATCAGCCGGAACACTGACGGTCAGTCAATATTCTCTTGGATCACCGGTATCGCCGTGAACCAGGCCGGAGATCGTGTGTATGTCAGTGACAGAGACAAAGGTTTGGTGTGTATGTCCCGGGACGGTCGGGTCGTGTTCCGTCTCTCCAATGACGACATGGGTCTGAGTGTAGCCTTTGGTGTGACCACTGACCAGCGGGGTTGTGTGATGGTGGCTGGATGGGAGTCAGACAACGTGGTCCAGGTGTCAGAAGAGGGGCGGGTTGTGGGAAAGATACTGGCCGAGAAAGATGGGATCTATGGACCAAAATGTTTATATTACGACGTCGACGGGAGGAAACTCTACGTTGGAGGGGAGACGTCACAGCTGCTGGGCTTAGAGTTGTTGTGAAGAGTCGACGTCAAGCAGCCATGCAACAATGGAGGAATTATTTAGGTATGTTGATTACTTGATATTGATTGAAACATATTAGATTATTTAAATACAGCTTGAGAGATTTAATATTGTTGTATTTTATTTCATTTTGATGTGTTAGGAAATATTTGGTTACATTTTTGTGATGCATCACGAAACGAGATTTTAACTTCCAAATTTTAAACCTCAATTTCATCACAAACAGTAATAATCATAAATCCATTTATCCACCATATAATCATTTTTATTTAGAACTAATTAAACACATAAATTAAATGTTGTCAGACTTTTCTAGAAACCGCTATTTGTCAGTTTTCGATATTATTGGCAAAAGTTGGTGTTGTGTAACCGTGAACTGGTACGAGTTACCTTCCCTTCGTAGCGTTTTGTTTTGTATGAAATATGTCAGTGTACAGTGGTGGAAATTAACCAAATATGGATGGATTTAAACATGATTAATTAAAAGTAAGTGTGATGTTTATTACCGAGAGTGTTTGTTTAATGAATTTGATAAATACCACAGTCTGTAGATAAAATATTTGGTGTAAAATAAACGAATTACTTAACCGGAAGTCCGAATATTTTGCTAAAATCCTGAATTTCAGACATGTATACATTTCGGTTAATGATGCGATGGATACGTTTTCTGTTGATAGTGAAATAGTGATGAATCCAGTAGTAATAGAGAATATATCAGAACAATAACAAACAATACAACAATACATTTTCTGACACATAAAGTTAAATGTTTACAATAAGATGTTATGCTATTTTCTCTACACTAATTTGATCATCTATCATCCAGAACAAAAGTCTTATTGTGTGTACTGTTGTCTTTCTGGCATTCTAAACTGTCGTCAGTGAAATGTAATAAAATCATTAAGTTAAATTAAATTAATGCTGCCTTTACTGTCTATCATATATGGATCACATCACATCACTGTAAGTTGAATGGCTTTTCTATGTGCTTATGAGGATCAAAAAGTTGTGTAGTAATTTTGACCAGGGTTGGCATTAAAGCTGATTTTTTAGTATTGACCGGGCCGGTGGTTAAAACGGTCAATACTGGTCATTACTGGTCAGTAGTGGTCAGTTGAGAATCGGGGCCAGAAAGGCCCAAAACCAAAAAGGCCCAATACCAAAACGTCCCAGGACCGAAACATCCTGGACCACAAAGGCCCTAAATCATTGAAGAGAAATTTTATTCACAAGTTTTAATTCCAACAACGGTTAAATGAAGAACATTATTGGTATTTTATGAATAGATATAATTACGTTTCGAGTAAAAAAGATTAAAGAAAGTTATTGACCTACAATGTAAACACGTCCATACGGTAATTACAAGATGAAACATGCAGCATTCCTATCATCTTTATTGCCGTCAATTACTTGATTCTATCGACAGTAATTAAGAGATAAGGGGTGTTGAGAAACAATAATACATTTAATAATATACAGAAACGACCAATATGCTACTTGAACAAATCAATACCATACATATACATATAACAATACACATATGGGCCTTTATGTACCCCCATTTGTTGGCAGTTCCGGTACCCTTAGAACGTGGGCCTTTTTGGACCGGGCCGTTTCAGACTTGTGCCTTTATGACCAGACACCATCAATTGACATAAATGTGTAACAAACATGCCTATTATAAGTTAAGTTAAACTATTTAATAATCAGTTGGTTTTGTATTCAAATTATACCCATAAAATAAAATAATGTAAAAAAGTGATTAAATACATTTTTGAATATTTTCCCCCACAAGCTTGGTGACCATCATAGTAGTCACTTGGTATTGGTATTTAAAAGTATTATGCTGGTGTAAATCTCACTGTTAATGACTGTTGTTTCAGTCCTTGAGCACCTCATAAGTGCCCCTGTGCTATAATGATAGAACTGTCGCTGCACAATATCGACAAATATGCCGGCAAATTCCAATCCCTTATAAATTATGTAAAGTTGTTTCATAATATTATACTTAACGTTATTACAAAGACATAGTTTTTAAGCATTTTGCTGTTGGCATCTTT
This sequence comes from Sinonovacula constricta, assembly GCA_007844125.1. Classification (NCBI taxonomy): domain Eukaryota; kingdom Metazoa; phylum Mollusca; class Bivalvia; order Cardiida; family Solecurtidae; genus Sinonovacula; species Sinonovacula constricta. The sequence goes on along the minus strand of CM017570.1, from coordinate 20,361,438 downwards.
TCATTTACATTTTGATATAAATATTGAATATGGAAGGCTTTAAAACATGTTTAACTTCAACAAAACAAGCTCTGATAGTTATGTTTTGGCACACTTTAACAGTAAAAACACAAACCATGTTTTAACAAGTGAAAAGAAGATTGTGTTCAAGTACTATAAAATCAAGGACATGTGTTTTAGCTATTGACCTGTCACTCCAACTATCAACCACCACAGTGTGGGCGTTCGTTGTCTAGTGGTAAAGACATTGGACTCCGGATCGGAGGGTCCCGGGTTCGAACCCCGAAACTGACCACATGATGTTAGTCCTTGAGCAAGACTATTTACTGCACATTGCTCCAGGTATTCAGTACCTGAGGACTGGTTCTACCCAGGAAGTGGACAGTCAAGAGGGATTAATATAAGTTAAAAGAACTTGTTTCCCAATCGACTATAAATAAATAGGTTTAGACTAACCACCACAGTGACCACACATACTGTCTTATGACCAGCCCCTCCCCTGCCTAGTCTATCCCAGGGTCCAAGTATCTGTTAAAACCGGCGCCGGTCAATACTGTCCAACCCTGACCTTGTCATGAAGGACCTGGGGTGGTGTTTTTTAATAGTTTCAGTGTGTTATTGGCGTTATATCCATTGTAAATGATGCTATTACTGCCAATCTTGTTTAATAATTTTATAAAATGAGTCAACAAAATCTTTCTTTAAATATTTCTTGATAGTCTCATATTGTTAGACCCTTACCTAGCTAAATTTACCACTTTGGCAAATAGTATAGCAGGGTTTTCTCTTGGGTTCGCCGACTGGGGGTCATTTGGACCCCAGACATCCATAATGGGGGGTCATTAAAAAATTGTGGGGGTCATTCTTAAAATAACAAGCAAACACTGATTTGCAGTACTTGGACCTGGTTCACTGCGCTTTGAGCTTGCAGACGAAAGAAACTGCGTCAGTTTTGTTGAGACATATTTTTAACAGACTGGTTATTACTTTTGACGGGTTTTCCGGTAAAATCCACCAAGAAACCTGTGATACAGTCTACATGTTCGACTGTGACTTCCGCTGAGCAGCAAAGACACGAAAATACGATCAATACACCGTAAACCCGTCTACCTGGTGACTGGTTTGATTATGTAAACCCAACTAGCGAATAAAAACCGTCAACATTAGCAAACCAGTCTGGTTAAAAATGAAAATAGAAGAATAGAAATTCGGACAATCAACAAATCGGAAAGCAAACTAAAATGATGAAATATTTTTGTTCCACGCTAACCTGCGTCCACATGGACGCATCGTATTTTATTTTGAGGGTCATTAACAGAAAAAATGCGACAATGACGCAGGATTTGTGCGTCAGGGAAAACCCTGGTATAGCTCCATATTAGCCAGCTCCTGGCTGGGGACAGTCTGATAATAATCTGCAAGAATTTATACAACTTAGGCAAGCAGCATAGATTCAAATCAGCCAGCAATTGGCTGGGGGAAGTGTGGTCAGGATTAATACCTATTTATACAACATCAGCAAATATTATAGATTCAAATCAGGCAACACCTTTTTGGTGCAATTTGATAACGAACAATACTTATTTATACCACTGTGGCTAGTATGGATCCAAATCAGCCAACGGCTGGCTGGGGGAGTTTGATCATGATTGACACATTTAAGCAACTTGGGCAAATAGTACAGACCCAAATCAGCAAGCTGCTGGCTGGGGCAGTCTTATCAAGATCAACACATATTTATACAACTTGGGCAAGAAGTACAGACCCAAATCAGCCAGCTGCTGACGGGACAGTCTGATCAGGATCAGCACATATGCATAGAAATTCAGCAAATAGTACACAACCAAATCAGCAATCTTCTGTCTTTGGGAAGTCTGATAAGGATCAACATTAATTTATACAACATTGGCAAGTAGTACACACCAATATCAGCCAAGTCATAGCTGTGGCAGTCTCATCAAGATCAACACATATTTATATAACTTTGGGGCAGTCTGTTTTTGTGTCAGTTGACCATGATCAGACTGTCCCAGCCAGAAGCTGGCTAATTCCGATCTCTACTATTTGCCACAGTTGCAAAAAATATGTGCAGGTCATGATCGGACTGCCTCGAGTCAGGAGCTGGCTTGGATCAAAACTATTTGCCACAGTTGTATAAATACATGCATGCCATGATCAGACTGCCCCAGTCAGGAACTGGCAGATTGGGATCTATACTATTTACCACAGTTTTATAAATACATGCAGACCATGATCAGCCTGTCCAAGCCAGAAACTGGCTGATTGGGATCTATACTATTTGCCACAGTATAATAAATACATGCAGATCATGATCAGACTGTCCAAGCCAGGAGCTGGCTGATTTGGATCTCTACTAATTGCCACAGTATTATAAATACGTGCAGATCATGATCAGACTGTTCATGCCAGAAACTGGCTGATTGGAATCTATACTATTTGCCACAATTTTATTAATACATGCAGTTAATGATCAGACTGCCCCAGTCAGGAGCTATTTGATTTGGGTCTGTACTGTTTGCCACAGTTGTATAAATACATGGAGATCATTATCAGACTGCACCAGTCAGACGCTGGCTGATTTGGATCTGTACTATTTGCCACAGTTGTATAAATACATGCAGATCATTATCAGACAGCACCAGTCAGGAGCTGGCTGATTTGGATCTGTACTGTTTGCCACAGTTGTATAAATACATGGAGATCATTATCAGACTGCACCAGTCAGAAGCTGGCTGATTTGGATCTGTAATATTTGCCTCAGTTCTATAAATTCATGCAGATAATGATCAGACTGCAGCAGTTAGGAGCTCGCTGATTTGGGTCTGTACTGTTTGCTAATTTTTTATGCATATGTGCTGATCCTAATCAGCCTTGTCAAAGACAGGAGATGGCTGATTTGGCTCTGTACTCTTTGCTTAATTTGAATGCGTATGTGCTGATCCTGATTAGACTGCCCACAGAAAGAAGCTGGCTGATGTGGGTCTGTACTATTTGCCAAAGTTGCATAAATATGTGTTGATCTAGATAAGACTGGCCTTGCCAGGATCTGGCTGATTAGGATCTATACTATTTGCCACAGTTGTATAAATGCATGCAGAACATGATCATATGACCCAAGCCAAGAGCTGGCTAATTCGGATAATTACTATTTGTCACAGTTGAAAAAATATATGCAGATCATGATCAGACTGCACCAAGCTGGCTGTTTTGGATCTTTACTGTTTGCCACAGTTGTATATATACATGGAGATCCTGATCAGATTGCACCAGTCAGAAGCTGGCTGATTTGGATCTATACTGTTTGCCACAGTTGTATAAATACATGGAGATCATGATCAGACTGCACAAGGCTGGCAGATTTGGATCTATACTGTTTGCCTTAGTTGTATAAATACATGCAGATCATGATCAGATTGCACCCGTCAGAAGCTGGCTGATTTGGATCTACACTGTTGTCCACAGTTGTATAAATACATGCAGATCATGATCAGAATGCACCAGTCAGGAGCTGGCTGATTTGGATCTATACTGTTTGCCACAGTTGTATAAAACATGGAGATCCTGATCAGATTGCACCAGTCAGAAGCTGGCTGATTTGGATATGTACTATTTGCCACAGTTGTATAAATACATGCAGTTCATGATAAGACTGCACCAGTCAGAAGCTGGCTGATTTTGGATCTACACTGTTGCCCACAGTTTTATAAAAACATGCAGATCATGATCAGACTGCCCTAGCCAGGAGCTGGCTGATTTGGATCTATACTGTTTGTCACAGTTGTATAAATACATATAGAACAGACCCAAGTCTGGCAGTGCCTGACTGGAGGCAGTCTGAGCAGGATCAACATAAATTTATACATCTTTGGCAAATAGTACAGACCCAAATTAGCCAGCAACTGGTTGGGGGCAGTCTGATCAGGAGTAACACATATTCATACATCTCTGGCAAATAGTACAGACCCAAATCAGCCAGCTCCTGACGGAGGCAGTCTGATCAGGATTAACACATATTTATACAACTCTGGCAAATAGTACAGACCCATATCAGCCAGCTCCTGACTGGGGCTGTCGGATCATAATCTGCATGCATTTATACAACTGTGTCAAATAGCATAGATCCAAATCAGCCAGCTCCTAACAGGGGCAGTCTGATCATGATATGCTTGTCTTTATATAACTATGGCAAATAGTATAGATCCAAATCAGCAAGCTCCTGGCTAGGGCAATCTGATAATGATCTGCATGCATTTATACAACTTTTGCACATACTACAAATCCAAATCAGCCAGCACCTTACTAGGGCAGTCTGATCATGATCTTTATGTATTTATACAACAGTGGCCAATAGGAGAGATCGCAATCAGCGAGCTTCTTGCTGGGACAGTCTGAATATGATCTGCATGTATTTATACAACTGTGGCAAATAGTATAGATTCAAATCAGCCAGCTCCTTACACGAGGCAGTCCAATCATGACCTGCACATATTAATACAACTGCCAAATAGTAATATCCGAATTAGCCAGCTTCTGGCTGGGACAGTCTCACCATGGTCTGCATGCATTTTAACAACTGTGGCAAATAGTAAGTATTGATCCAAAACATCCAGCTACAGACTAGGGCATGCTGATCATGATCTGCATTTTTTTATACAGCTGTGGCAAATTGTATAGATCCATAACAGCCTACTCCTGGCAAGGTCAGTCTTATCAAGATCAACACATATTTATACAACTGGGGCAAATAGTGCAGACCCAGCTTCTGACTGGGGCAGTCTAATGAGAATCAGCACATATGAATAAAAATTTAGCACATACTACAGACCCACAAATCAGGCAACTCCTGTCTGTAGGCTGCCGGATCAAGATCAACACACATTTATACAACTTTTCATATAGAACAGACCCAAGTCTGCCAGTGCCTGACTGGAGGCAGTCTGATCAGGATAAACATAAATTTATACAACTATGGCAAATAGTACAGACCCAAATCAGCCAGCAACCGGTTGGGGGCAGTCTGATCAGGATTAACACATATTTATACAACTATGGCAACTAGTATAGATCAAAATAATCCAGCTCCTAACAGGGGCAGTCTGATCATGATATGCATGTCTTTATATAACTGTGGCAAATAGTATAGATCCAAATCAGCAAGCTTATGGCTGGGGCAGTCTGATCATGATCTGCTTGTATCAATTTATACAACAGTGGCCAATAGTATAGACCCCAATCAGCCAGCTTCTGGCTGGGAAAGTCTGATTAAGATATGCAGATATTTATACAACTGTGGCAATTAGTATAGATCCAAATCAGCCAGCTCCTGGCTTGGTCAGTCTGATCATGATCTGCGTATAATTTTACAACTATGGCCAATAGTATAGATCCTAATCAGACAGCTCCTGACTCGAGGCAGTCCGATCATGACCTGCACATATTTATACAACTGTGGCCTTTAGTATAGATCCCAATCAGACTGCTCCTGGCTGGGGCAGTCTCATTATGGTCTGCATGTATTTATACAACTGTGTCCAATAGTCAGTGTAGATCCAAATCAGCCAGCCCCTGATTTGGGCAGTCTGATCATGATCTGTATGTATTTATTCAACTGTGGCAAATAGTATAGATCCAAATCAGCCAGCTCCTGGCTGGGGCAGTCTGATCATGATCTGCATGCATTTAAACACATGTAGCAAATTCTAAAGATCCCAATCAGACAGCTCCTGTCGAGGGCAGTCTGATCATGATCTGCATGTATTTAAACACATGTGGCAAATAGTATAGATACAACTCAGCCAGCTCCTGGCTGAGACAGTCTGATAATGATCTGCATGTATTTATATAACTGTGACAAGTAGTATAGATACAAATCTGCCAGCTCCTTACTGGGACATTTTGATCATGATCTGCATGTATTTATACAACTGTGGCAAATAGTTTAGATCTTTATCAGCCAGCTCCTGGCTGGGCCAGTCGGATCATGATCTGCATGTATCTCTACAACTTTGGCAAAAGTAGAGATTTAGATCAGCCAGCTCCTCACTTAAACAGTCTGATCATGATCTGCATTTATTTATACAACTGTGGCAAATAGTAGAGATCCAAATTAGCCAGCTCCTGCCTTGGGTTGATCTGAGCAGTATCTGCACTTGTTTTAAGAATTATGTCTTTGCACCTTTGCATATCGTTGTATGAATATGAGTAAAACAATGTCTGTTTTTTTTTTTTAATAAATTTAACAAAACAATGGGTTAAATAAAAAAAAATCACAACAATTACTGATGTCACAGATAAAAAAAATGTATGTAGATGATACCTTGCTATGACTAGGTTGTTTACATAATGCCTTTGTTTTAGGGGTTGTAGGTCTAAATCTGCACCAGAAGTTTAACCCCTAACATAAAGTTTATTTGATATTTTAAAGTAGTTTATTTTGTCTGAGTCTGTGTTTTAAACATTGAAGACAATTGTAGCTTTATTTGCACCAGTGTAGAGTTTAGGAACATTTTAATTCAACACTCCTATGCTTATTTATGGACTGATCCACTTCGACTGGAACTACTTATGTAACATTAACATATCTAGGGAGAAAAAAGTGCAGCCATTCCAGTACTTGAACCTTAGACTCTTAGCTGAAAAATCAACAGGAGAATGATAGACTCCGACTAAGTGAGGTCCGCTTACACCTTATCTCCCAATCACCAGGTTATATACACCCCATACATGTGACAGTGAGTAGAAAATGTGCAGGGGGACTTGTGCATGAACCTTGAACTCTTTGCTTACTCTGTGACTGCTAGATACCTACCGATCTAATGGGACCAAGTACAAATAATCTCCTTATAATTCTGCAACACTTGTGTAATAATCTGTAGTTACACTTTGCAACTATTACAGTTATTGTTGTTTGCTTTTAAACATGTCCTTCATATATACTCTTAGCTTGTTTTATTTGTTAATCAACCAGTTTCATTCTTGGTCGTCTTCTTATGTTAACATGTAAAGAAGCATAACCATTCCAACAGTAAATAGCGCAGAACCTGATTAAACAGCGTCCATTAGGGATCTGGCAGATCTGGATGTACACTATTTGCCATTAAGTCGTATAAATATGTGTTTACTATTAGTAAGCATATCCTTGTTATAAACATGTTGGTCTTCTCAGATTCTGCACATTAATATCACTCTGTATAAAGGCTTTTTGGAAGGGGAGGGGGTGTGGCGAGGTGGGCGTGGAGAAGTGGTAGAATCATTGATTTGTTACTATTGACTATTGAGCCTCTCAGCACGTGGGTTCGGTTCACTTTCTGAGCCAATAACTTATTGTCGGAAGGTCTTGCTGATCTATGATGCGCCAATGGTTCTACACAGACATTTGTCTTGGACCTTCTTCCTTACAGGTAGTTGAACATAGCTTTAATTAACATAATTGATTGCTTCGTGGAAATTAAAACAATAACATGATGGTCTACACATATTCCATTACATTATATATACATGTATTTAACCAGTTAGCAAATGGTCCCTGATTTGAGCCTTGGACTGACTGCACATTTTTTCTTTTTATGGTATTGTTACATTTAGGGTCAAGTTAAACAACTCGTGGTCGTTATAATTCACATGCTTGTGGTGCTCAAGTTAGATGGCTATTTAGCAGATGTATGGTTTTTGACGAACTTCAAATTACCCGGATGAATGCAGTCAGGTAATACAGGGAAATATAAATGTCCCGGTAAGCTTCGTCAGTAAACCTTCAAACTGATAGCTTAGGGCTCTGGTTTGATCCCTCGATTGGCTGCTCATTTGTCTCTGAATGTTTCAGAAGAAACCGACACAACTGTGTCGAAAATAGTTTTGACAGTCAAAAATGTTTTTTCGAAATCTCAGTTTATACGAATAGGTTCGCTTCAGCCTATTTTATGTATGTCGTTAGTAAAATTCATTTCAACGGTATGATTTTCTCTATTTTCCTATTTGTGTTGACTGCATTGTTTATGTAAAATTTATTTAATATTTCTGTTGTGAATATTTCAATTCTAAATAATATTTTGCTTTATATTTGTTTCTCTTTGTCTGTCTATTTCTTGAGTTTTTCTTTCTTTCTTCATTCCCCTACATTTAATTTCTTCATTCACATTTTGTCCTCCTACCTTCTCCATGACTTCCTTACTCACTGTTATCCGTTCTTTCATTCCACCGTTTCCCTTATTTTCGGTGTTATTTTCTCCCTTTTCTTTTTATTTACTTTCTCCTTCCCACCTTCTATCTCGCTATTCAATATTGTGCTCCCTGAAGCAAATAGTCACCAATTTGTCCGTCCGTGCTTGTGAACACTATTGAGGCCACATTTATAGCCCAATTTTCACAAAACTTCGTCAGAATGTTTGTCTGCATGAAATCTTAGATGACTTGTTTATTGGGTCACTTGGGGTCAAAAAATAGATCACTAGGTCAAATTTTAGAAAAAGGTTGTGAACACACTAGAGGTCCCATTTATGGCCCACATATCACCAAACTACCAAACTTGGTCAGAATGTTTGGCTCGAAGAAATCTTGGATGTGTTCATCGTCACGTGGATTGGGTCACGTGGGATCAAACAGTAGGTCACTAGGTCAAATCGCAGAAAAAGCTAGTAAACACGCTAGAGAAAACATGTATAGCCCAATCTTCACCAAACTTAATCAGAATGTTTGTCTGCATGAAATCTTGGATGAGTTCCTTATTGGGTCAGGCGGGGTTAAACATTAGGTCACTAGGTCATATCTTAGAACAAGCTTGAGAACAGACTAGAGGTCACATTTATAGCCCAATCTTTACCAAACTTGATAAAAATGTTTATCTGCATAAACTCTTAGACGAGAATATTATTGGTTCACCTGGGGTATAGTTCACTAGGTCAAATCTCAGAAAAAGCTTGTGAATACACTAGAGATCACATTTATAGCCCAGTCTTTACTACACTTGACCAGAATATTTGCCTGCAAGAAATCTTGTGATAGTTGGTAACAAGGTCACGTGGGCTCAACAACCTGGTTACTAGATCAAATCTTGTGAAAACACTTAATGGCCACAATTGATGTCCCAATCATCACCAAACTTGGAATATTTGCCATTATGAACTCTTACCTATGTTTTGAAGTGGGTTATGTGGAATCAGTAGGTTACTGGGTAAAATTCTAGAAAATGTTATGAACCCAGTGGCCACACTAATGGTCCAGTCTTCACCAAAGATTTCTAAAGTAAATAACTCGTAATTACTTGACGCCAGATATGAACCTACCACAAGCCTGTGTCCTCAGGTGGGCGATTAAGGGCCATCATGGCCCTCTTGTTTAATGATGTGCTTTCTCGAGTGGAGGGTATATGTCCACCCTGCCATAAGTGTTGGGGGTAGTCATTTGTATATGCACATTTTACTGGCCATGAGTGAGATATCCGTCAGAAGGGTATATGTCCCCCTGCCATAAGTCTTGGGGGGTAGTCATCTATATATTCTCATTTTACTGGGTGGGAGTTTGATATCTATCTGGAATGAATATGTCCACCTTGCATAAATGTTGATCTGTATACTCTCATTTTACTGGGCAGGTGTGTGATTTCCATCAGGAGGGTACATGTCCATTCTTATATATGTGTTGGTTGTAGTCATCTGTATATGCACATTTTACTTCGGGGAGGGGGGGGGGGGCGAGGGCGTAGCGCTTCATCTATCAAGAGGGTACATGTCCACCAAGCCGTATGTGTTGAGGGTAGTCATCTATATATCCACATTTTACTGGCCGGGAGTGTGATATCCATCAGGAAGGTTTATGTCCACTCTGCCATAGGTGTTGGTTGTAGTCATCTGTATATGCACATTTTACTGCACGGGAGTCTGATATCCATCAGGAGGGTATATGTCTACCAATCTATATGTGTTAGGGATACTTGTCCAAATATGCGTATTTCACTGACTTCTTTGTGTGTGTTGTTTTCATGATTAAGGATATAAATCCACCGGCCCTAAACAAATAAAATAGTCGCTATATTCATTTCAGTGAAAGTGCGTTTTTAGAAAATGTCACGTTTTGAATTGGAATACAATTCTATTTTGCAGGTCTTCTAAAGCCTTCAGTACAACACCTATTGATGACAGAAACAGCGACATGACAACTTAACAAAGCCAGTACTCAGGAAACCAACTTTCCATCATCATGTTAGAAGGACAACCATAATCACAGCGAGCAACATTATCTACCTCATTACTGGCATCCTGACTCCATCATTATCTCCCCATGTAAAGCGGACATGTACAAAATCATTCCCCATTTTATCTTTTGACATCCGGCATCAATCCGTTTTACCTTGGAAGTTGGATTGACAGATCAAGGTCAGCATTATTCTCCAGTCACTATGTTATCTTCCAGCCTCCCAACCGTAGTATCCTGCATGGAAGACGGCATAGAATGACAGATGTCATTATCAGCTGAATAAGAGTTTAGTATCTCTGCCTTCTGCAAGAAGAAACTGGCTAATCATGGTTATAACTCCGTGTTTCAAAATTCTCAGACAGATCGTGACCAGCATACTCCACTCTTGCCTACGTGTGGTTTACGCTGCAATGCGGTTTAAATAAGTACAATTTTGAAATCTCCATCTTTACCAAGTGCCTTCAACCGCGTTACCCTAACAGGTGAAAATAAGATGTATGGTCAACACCCGACCACCATTCCTGTAGCCTTGCGAAGCAAACTACTCTATTTAACGACACTCAGCGCCCAACCAATTTCCTTGTAAATCAGACATACAGACCAAGACCGTGGTTGACATTGTACGTTCCTCTATGTATTGAGACAACGCTTACATCTATGTCACATTGCAATGCGGACACGACTTGCAGGGCCAACATCAGTCTGGACTCTATCATGGCCCGGCATAAATCCGCAAGGTCCGCAAGTTGGACTGAAAGTTCAGTGCTTACATCATTCTGCTGTAAATATTTCAAGACCCTACCTCCGCCTGTGCTACGGTGGAAGGCAGACTTAAGTTTACAGCATACTCCAACATCATTTGCTGCTTCACCACGACCAGATCCCAAATTCGTGTAATGGTGCAAAGCGAACGAAGATGAACATAATCTTCCAGAATCCACCCTAATTGTATCATATAGGCATGCAAATTCACAAGAAATGCCCCCGCTTCCCTCCAGCTATCAATACGCGGTCGACGATTTTTAAACATGTACAGATTAGGACAACAAATGCAGAGCCAGTCTAAGCTCAATATATCAAGACCAGATCATCACCCTTTTCACCTAGCAAGTCAATCTCAAGATTCAGCGATGTCAGTCTTCAGTATATGTCTCTAGGACAGGTTTAACATATGGTTACTGTTCAAAACGTCCCGAAGTTTAGGAGAACACGAGCCTCCAATCTATTAACATCCAGCTTCAGTCTTTGACACCACATAACATAAACTGAACATGCATGCATATGGGTGACCCGGTGCTACGCTGTACATACGGCAGCGTTGTCCTGCACCGACATCAAACTGCACTTTATCTACTGGAATCTGCATACCCTCCGCATGTCCAGAGTATCTCGTTATGTCAACAGCAATCCTCAACCCGTCTGCTTCAATTCATCAGTATCAACGTCCAGCCGCAATGGCAGTCTTCGTTCCGATAGCCTTCCCAGAAATGCAATGCAAGTAAGTTATTTTAATATATCGCAGCGACCAGTTATGATCATTACAGAGACGTCCAGTTAGTTTCAGTGGAGGTAGACCCCAGACATATGTCTCGATAGAACCAGCGGCGAAGCAGAATCTCAGCTGGAAACTTTTACTTTATTAAGTCATTCGCCCAGAACGGCACTCATAGCTACGCGGTGAGAGCCTTAGAAGTCAGAGGGGTTACAATTAGGAACCATTTTGTCGTCTTGTTCATTCTTATGTTTTTAAAGCTGCCGATCCGCTATATATTCAAATATCCATGTTTATTTAAAACTTTAAATTTCTAACAATGTTTACGCATATCCAATAAGCAATCACTTCTTTGCATTAAACAGTGAGTCATATTGTCAAGGCTATTAACTAATGTTTATTTTATCTTTGTTCGACTTTTAACTGTGTGCATTGGACTGGTTGTTGTTGTTTTATTCAAACACTTTTACTAAAACACGTTAGCCTCAATCTTCATCTGTCCATATATAAGACAAAAATAAACAAATAACACTATTTATGAATGTGGTTATCTTGCCTCGTTCAATCTCTTCGATGGATATTTGTAAATATAATACAGTCGTGCTTCATTTTTCTATTTCAGACAGAACAGAAGACAATATTTGAGACAAGACTAACCGGAAAACAATCAGTTGCCAAAAAGGTAAACGTTTCTATTAACTTTACTGTTCATGGCAGAGAAATATATACTGATTGTTAAAGCTGGAAATTTAAAAAAGACAACACAGAAATTAAGTGTTTGATGGCATTTATTCATATACGATACAGTTCTGAAGCGTTTGTTGGAACTGATCTGTTGATTAACGGCAAGAAGTTTTATCCATAAAGCGAAATACGGCTTCCTATTTATGTGGAATTATTTCATTACTATTAGTGTAGACAATTTGCGGCCTTCATTTGAATCAAACTAGCTCTGTGTCGATGTTAGTAAATTGTATTATTTTATGTTAATTAAGTGTCATATTGTTAAATATGTATTATATTAAACAACCATCTATAACAATACAAATCCAAGATGTCGCTTATTACTAAAACGTGCTTTTTCATCTCATATTTAAGCATACCAACCATTGCTAGAGCCGGATTACAATATGTAAATAAGAAAAGAATTCCCACATATATTATACATCTAAACTTCCTCCAAACAGTCATCTGCCTACCATGGGTATACAACAACAAAATGAACTTACACCACGTTATGCTCTTTAATCCATTTTTTTTGTTACTTAATTATGTCTGGTACAACACCACCAGATTCAGTCACAGACCTACATGTGCCAACCTAAACTATTTCCAGATCCAGTCACCGGCCTAGACAACATCTACAGATTCAGTCAGCTATTCTGTCAAGTCCATTTGGTCCACACTCAACTGTGATCTGATGATGGACTGTTTGAACGGTTTGAAATTATAAAGCGATGTATCATAATTAATCACCGATGTAATATTATTTACATTTGTTCTGACAGCGTGGCCTTCTTACAAATAGTGATGGTGAACTTACGTCCATACGTATGCTTGTCTATCACATTTAAACGACAGAGTGCTTTAAATGGTTTGAACACATGTACATCTCGACAGAGTGAGTGGTGACAGTAGTATAGATTTCTCACTTTCCGTATTCAGGGGACCCCCATAGTCGAGAAGTAAAATTACAGACTTGTCTCTCCAGACGAAGGAACTAATGGAAGAAAGTTCCAGCTGACCTGTTGTGCGTCCTTGGTTCTATCCTGACATTTTTTGGGGGATTTCTTCCTCTAAAATTTCCTTAATGGCCGTAATTCATTTTGCAATGTATTTTGAAAGCAAATCGTACTCCAATCTACTTAAAAGCGGACAAATTTATATATGTAGATAACTGACATGCAAACAGTGTTTGGACATTAGCAATATTTTAATGACCTAATCAATATTCAACATCGTGATTAATGATGTTATACCACTTGATTTTTACATAGCAGAACCAGACATGGTGAATGTGTAGAGACCATTATGACGGCATACAGAGGACTATGCTATGAGGCTGGAGAACGAGATGGCGGGGCAGAGGTAGGTGTTATAGACTTATTATGGTCAGTTTCTTTTAAGGTCGCAGTTGTACAGCTGATGACATAATCACCCGATGGGCAATTCTGTTGAATTTGTAGTTAAATTAACACACAAATACGTACTATTAATTTAAATGATTGATGGCGAGTATGACTTTATTTAAAATAAATGCGTTTTACAATGTATATGCCAATACCATTTAAAGTCATTTTAAAGGAACATTCAAACTTTGCACATAGTTCACCATTTAACTGCCTGCATGTTCCTGCGACACCATTACCAGATCTAGTCAACAATTTCAACAAGTTCACTGAGCCTTTACTTGACCGCCAGTCTGAAGTTGGACAGTTCCAGCAGTTTGTCATAATAACATGTATGATGATTATTTGGGTAATGGAATTTACGCCCTTTTAACATTACTTCACCTATAGGCGGTAACTGTCGGGTTTGCTTCTTTTCGTTAAAAGACTCATCACAAATAAGTTCTTGCTTTTTACTTGCCTTGCATGTGAAATACCTTTGTCCTGTGCCTTTTCGGAGTTTGGTAAATGTTACACTGCTCATGTTACACTGCTCATAAGACATTCATATATCTGTATTGTGTTTAGTTGCTGCCTATACTTTAATAGCATGATATGACACTTCATATACCGTATGTTGACAAATTCTACTGAGGCCTGAATTGTGGAAATCATCAAAGAGTTGCTTCATTGATAGCAAAGCAAGTATTTCTGTGGCCCGTCATGGTTGAGAAACAATGGTATAAGAGCCTACAGAACCAGGAATTAAAGATCTGTTGCACTTTTCAGCCGGTCATGAATGATTAATGATTTCGTTAACATTGTTTTACAAACGCCAAGTTTATCAAAAATTATATTGCTACTTTACTATTTTAACTCCTAATGAGGGCATGGAATAATGCCTTTGCAACGTTGTATGACATAATCACTTGTTGCATTCTTAACATTTTCGGGCAGTTTTAGTTCCTGGCTATTACATACTTGTAACAGAAATCAGGTGAAAACAAATAGCAACATGTAAAGTTGAATGGGAACACTTTAAGTTACTGATTGTTAAACGATTTTGCAAAACTTGTGGTGCTTTGCGGCTTCTATCTTGATAAAAGTTTTAAGTTTTAAAATTATTTCTACTTATCAGGAAGACTGATGATAAATGGATGGATAGCATCATGAAGATATCCATTGGAACATATGTGGTAAGCATGTAAGACTCGCATATTCATTTTGTAAACATTGCTCTAATCCTAAACACACTGAAGAAGAAATGTCTTTTAAGTTCTTATAGATTCAAACACCCCTGGAACGTGCTACGTATTATATGCATGTTTTTATAGTGTAGTTTGTTTCTAAGTCACTTATTATTTACATCATAACGTTCAAACAAATATAATTTTAGTTCCATGACTGGTTTACTCGATATCAGAACAATGTAACTGAGTGTGATATGATACCATGAGTTGACGCCAGTAAAGACAGTAAAGGCAGAACTATATCTGCTTCAAGTGGAAATCCTCTCCGAAAACTATACTGTTGGTATAATAAGCACGTTTAAGAATGTACCTTTTTAAAATAAATATTGTGTTGATAAAGTGATTATTTCAAAACATCAGTTGTGAACGTTACATATATTAAATAGTCATTGAGGGCAATACCGTTGGCTAGCATGCTTTATTTTAACATAAATGTGTCGAAGGCTGAATAAAGTAAAATTATAGTTTATAGCAATATTTGCTTTGAGATTTTTGGCTTACCTGAGCACAACGTGAGATATGATATTAGCTAAAAGCCCTATCCTCAGGTGAGCGATTAAGGGTCATCGTGCCCCTCTTTTTGAAGGCGTCATTGTTTTGTATATTCTTAGAATTTCATGACGATACTGATGGACATGGAGGAAACAACATGAGAAACTGTACAGTATGAGGTGCTTCAATTCACGTCAGCTGGTCTGCTATAACTTCAGAGTTGCTTCAGGAATAGTTATATAAAAATGGGTACCGGAGGAGGAGCAAAGAACAGAAGATAGATCACCGGTCAAGACTTCAGATATATAACTATTTGCTGTTACCGCTTCCAGTCAGAGCACATTTCTGTTACTTAGTAAGAAAAGAGCCAATTTTCTTCAGTCTTCAGCAGAAAATGTTGCACGTTTAGAGATTACGTAATAAAAAAATCATTATAAAAGACACTTAATACCATGAAAGTTTGCAGAAAATGTATAGGGACCTTAGTACGCTTTTCACGTCGACGCTGCTATCATACAAGCACGTTTTCGCGTATGGTCACTTACTTGGTGGTTCTTGGACTCGTTTAATTGACATATAAACATTTAAGTGATAAGTTGATGACATACTGGAGTAGCTGTAGAACACATTGCTTAGATTTAAATTATCTGAATTATAACTCATGCTTTTTTTTTTTTTTTTTGTCTGTGACAACAACTATTAGGACACTTTATCGAAATAGACCTTACGATAGAAATTAGTAATATGATAGTTTCTCTTCTTAAATTTTTCAGTTTATATGTGTTCTGAAGATGATTCTTAAGAACTACTTGAACATAAACAATACCAATACTGAAAAAACGTTCAGCTTTGAATTCTTTGTTGCATTATATGGAGAAGTAGCTTGATGTGGAAATTATTTCATGGATTGAACGTAAGGGAGGTTAGTTCAGTGGATTATTAAATTTAATGTGTGTTTAGTTTAGGAACACATATTACAAAATGAAATAAACAGGAGCTGGATTGTCATTATAAGATTTGTTATTTATACACAAGAACTCCATTTATTGTGAATCTATGTTATCTTGTACAATGACACAAGTGTTGCTTATGAAACGGGGACGTGAAGCAACGAAAGAAAATAGTATTCAATTCATGCTTATCATTCTTGGTGTGACTAAACTATAGCTTGCAGAATGGTTAATACATTCAACTTGCAAACTCATTTTGCAAGATTAATTCCTGAAAGTAGACTGGATAATGATGTATATCACATTCGTTGTAAACAGACCATACCAGAATTTCTAGTGTATTTGTAATTTAGGTCACAACTTCAACAAGTTGTACTATTATAGAGTATATCTTAAGTTGTGAATGCCCGATGAGCATCATTAAGGTAAAATTGTAATAAATAACACATTTTACGAGACTGCTGGTGTTATTGTGTGTACATAATTGTATAATACCGGTAAATGGATAAAGCTCTATTTTGTGATCGTGCATTACAAAGGAGATGTAAATCAATAATCAATATGCGGCTTTTATCATTTTACTACATACAACTGTGTTACTTGTGTTCTTGTCTTGACTTATTTTGGTTTTATAGCGACTTTTTCAATGCTTATTATAGAAACACAAGATTTTCACTTTATATAAATTAAAACAATTGCTTCACTATTGGTCCAAAAGTGGAATTGTTTAAAAAAAGTAAAATAAAATGCAAATTTGACCAGCTGTGATCATGTCGCCTTAGTAATTTATTGCTTGTCAAAAGATATCCTGAATGAAATACCCAACGTTTTGTATTGTTGATGGTAAGCGAATTTCATAGCGGAAAGAAAACGCATTGCCTAACACACCCTCTCCGTTTTAATTATGTTATTTCTAAGTCTGACCGCATTTACACTTAATGCTTGTTCATGTTGTGAATTGCATTGTAACTTTACTTCAGTTGCGCATAGGAAGTCACTTCAAAGTAATGTTGTTTGCAAAATATGCATTGATGACTCGATAACATGACATAAACATTACTTCAGTTCATGTTGTAACATTCAGCTGACAGGGGATAGTTCACATCACAAAACTGAAAAAGATATAAGTATGACAAGATCCTCCCATTAGATCTAACATTGCCGAAGTCTACACATCAAATTTGTTAAAACTGCATTAAATTAAAAGAAATGTGGCAAACTAAAGGGAAGCAACTACAACATAATAAATATTACTATAATATTTAACTAAATGTAGGCTAAAATGGCAATGGCTTGTTCCCTTGAAAGTCTTTTAGGCATAGGTATTCGTGACAAATAGAAAACATGTTGCGACATATATTTACATGCAAGTGTCAAAATAAAAATAAAATGCCATTTGATTAAGTATGGATAAAGTTGAGACTATCTTGTTTTAGAATTGTCTGAACTGACACAAAATAGCAATTAAATTCGCAAAATGTGTAACTGGCTAGAGAAATGTATATCTTAAACTTCAAATGTTCCATAATTTGATATAGCGTACATAAGCTTCTCTTATTTCATGTCATATCAGATTTAATTACCATAACATTTATCTAGACGATGTTTAATGGCTTCCTTTACATATTTATATCAAACTGCTGTTAGATAATATTGTGAATATATGCTGTCTTCATATTCCCATTCAACTTCTCTTACTATGTTAGCCAAATGTAGGGTTTGTAGAAATATATTATTGTACTGGGATGTTTGTTGACATAATAATCCTTCATGATATTTAATTATTGTTTCTGTGTTGTGTGAGGTTAACTTTTGTTCAGATTATGCGACAATCGGAACAGATTTCTGCCGGACTCAATTTACACGTGCATGTCAATTTTTTATGTCATAGAAAAATACAGTATGCATATCAATTTTATATCTGTATATTTAAATGAAGTTAGAAGCATATCGCGACTTATATTCTGTTTTGATGTACACTCTGATTATCTGTGTAGTCATTCAACGTTAAACTTCCAAAGTTCTTAAGTTGTATATCTCGTTACGTGTAATAAGTGTTCCGTCTTTCGGTCAAAGCAGTCAACATGTTTCGAAACGTGAACACAGTCACAGATTAGAATTCGGAACTTATGTTGCAATTCACTTTAATGAAAACAAAATTTCTCATTTTAACCATTTAACCATTGTATCACGAATGATATATGTCGTCTATTAAAGGAAGGTATTTGGATACACAAACTAGAGACATTAATACAAGTGGTGCGAAAACTCAAGCTATATTAATTATTATTATTACTTATTTATTTAATATTTGAATCAGAGACCATTATTTCTATATATCTTATTGCTTACTATGTATCTTACAATATAGTAAATGCATATTTTTTATCTACAAGAATATATAAGACAAAGTCCTATGAGCATTGCAACATATACAAAGTTGAAAAGAAACAGGACTAAGGTATTCACATGCACGCCAAATGTAAATATGAGAACAAATCCGTGATGAGTCATTTAACAATAAGAGCAAACCCGACAGTTACCGCCTTGAAACGGTCAAATCACGTTCTGTAAACATTTTCTATATGCATAATATTATAAAATTTTATTGATTTTCTATTGCTTGCATACTGTAAATTACAATTGTATGCAAAACCTGATGACGTCCATGACATCGTTCATTCAA
The DNA here is from genome assembly GCA_007844125.1 of Sinonovacula constricta. NCBI lineage: Eukaryota > Metazoa > Mollusca > Bivalvia > Cardiida > Solecurtidae > Sinonovacula > Sinonovacula constricta. Next base: position 20,342,248 of record CM017570.1, on the reverse strand, counting down.
AACTATCAAACTCCGTTCAACAGAGTGGGTTTCAACATGTGTTGTTTTGTAAATGTTGTACATATACTAATATATTTGTTATAAGTTACTGCATTACACAATTTAAAAAAATAAAGACATTATATTTTTTAAAGAGTTGCCTTATATTGTATGGCGTTGTTTTTAATTATGCTGTATATAGTATTGTCTATTTAAATTGCTTAATATTGTATTGTTGTGGGAACATGGATTATTGTAATGACTTACCATTGGTTAGCTTATGATGTTAATATGATGTAAATAAGTACATAAATTGTAGAGAAGAATCAGACAGCGTCCTTGTTCTTTCGCCCAATTTCACAAATGCAACAGGTCGGACCTGGTAGCGCAATCAGTAGAGCATCGACTCCTGGTACGGGAGGCCGCGGATTCGATCCCGTACCACGAATTACCAAAGTCGTTAAAATGGTAGTGGTATAGCTCGCTTGCTAACGCTCAAGCAAATATAAGGTTAGTTCCACGACTGGTTGGCCCGTGTCAGGATAATGTGACTGGGTGTGGTATCATGCCAGGTGTTCAAGGCATGCTATACACAGTGACGCAAAACTATATCTGCTTAAAGTGGACACCGGCTTCAGATATTTGACATTCTTTTAGTGGGATGATAAACCCAATTAACAAACAATTATAAAACATAGGAGCATTCGTGAATTATACTTGTTTAACCGCATCAAATGCCTGAAATACATTCAACAAAAACAAATATAGAGGGTATTTAAACAAGGTTATAAAAGACATAAAGTACAGAATCAGCTAATCGATACTTTCGTATAATTATATACATTAAAACACAATGTATGCTTATCACTCGTTTCAACTAAAGACGTAGGTACAATCATTTGGAGTAATCCTAATTATAAACGAGATTGGTTTTCAACACAGATGCCTTTGTAAAACGACTGGCACATCGAAGTAGGATATCTGGATGCATCTTTAATAATATTTATATATTTATGATTACTCCTCGATCGGATGGGTGACTATTGTACGTCGAGGGACAATGATAAGCACACTAGCTAGGGTGTTTCTGGCACACCCATTACTTTTACAAGGATTTTCTAGAAAGCAAATACACTTAAAGACATGTTCACGTTAACTCCTTACTGTTAAAATATTTAAAATGGACACTAAAACGTTGTGTTATTTTCTTATTTTAATATATCTGGTCTAAACGAATGACATCCAAGAGTGGCGCAATCATCAGATAAGTGTAAAGCGACGCATGATGATGAAATATATAATTTAGGATTTCAAAGAAAGAGATCGGTGAGTATATGTTATTATAAAATATGTTTAAGTATGTTGTTGATGTTAATGTAAGGAAATGCAACAAAATATACGGTTTAAACTATAAACAAGGACTCGAACAAGAGCAGATGGGGCCTGACAAGTGACAAGTCGACATCTTTGACGTCAAGGACATCGATCAAAAAGCAACAACACGGCATGATATTACTAATTGTTAGAAACAATGTTAAGGACTGACCTTATACCAGAAGTAGACTATAGTATTGACCATTCATGATAGAATACGAGTTACAATTATAGATATTCGAGTTAAATAGCTATTTAAACTCAAATACTAATTTTGGACGCTGGACGTATTGTTGATTAATATGCGGATAAATATTTGTCTTTCAAATTATTCATGTTTATTTTCAGTTTGTGTTTTTTTAAAAAAAGGAAGTGGTAAGTAAATGTTATGAATCCAGTGTAAGATATAATCGTGAAATACAGTCTTTAAAATTACGCTGCACAATCGATATGATTTGCATTTTAAATTTCGCACCTTCTAACAACCATGTGTACATTGTTTTATGTGGTTGTGTTTTTTTTGTTTTTCTGAAAGTTTTTATTAAGATAGCAATTCTAATAGTTATGTTTGCTTGAAGGGAGGTAAGTCGTAGATTGTTTAAGCCGTTAGCCAGTTGAATGATCGAACCTGGTGCGCAAAGATGACACTATATACGAAAGTTTATGATTATGATGATGATGATAATGATGATGATGATGATGATGATGATGATGATGATGATGATGATGATGATGATCATGACAATAAATATATAAAATACAGTATACACCGGCATCATGTATTTTACAATCTAATTTATTTCAAATATCATCATTATAACTAATTACATCGTTATTCGGTTTATTTAAACTTGGCCAGCCAATTCTCGCTTTAAATATCTCTCAATATCTTGATTTAAACATGTACTATTTTATTGAAAATCACGTGTTTATAATAATTAATTAAATGAAAGTGTTACATTTATATTTTAAAACACACAATGACACAGACGCTTGCATTAGTTTTTGTGTCACCTGATAACCTTATTTATCTTATGTACCCAGTGTATATTAATTGTATCCAACCTTTGTGTCACGTGATAACCTTATTTATCTTATATACCCAGTGTATATCAATTGTATTCAACCTTTATGTCACGTGATACCCTTATTTATCTTATGTATCCAGTGTATATCTCTTGTATCCAACCTTTGTGTCACCTAATAACCTTATTTATCTTATGTACCCAATGTACATTATTTGTATCCAACCTTTGTGTCACCTGATAACCTTATTTATCTTATGTACCCAATGTATATTATTTGTATCCAACCTTTGTGTCACCTGATAACCTTATTTATCTTATGTACCCAATGTATATTATTTGTATCCAACCTTTGTGTCACGTGATAACCTTATTTATCTTATGTACCCAATGTATATTATTTGTATCCAACCTTTGTGTCACCTGATAACCTTATTTATCTTATGTACCCAATGTATATTATTTGTATCCAACCTTTGTGTCACCTGATAACCTTATTTATCTTATGTACCCAATGTATATTATTTGTATGCAACCTTTGTGTCACCTGATAACCTTATTTATCTTATGTACCCAATGTATATTATTTGTATCCAACCTTTGTGTCACCTGATAACCTTATTTATCTTATGTACCCAATGTATATTATTTGTATCCAACCTTTGTGTCACGTGATAACCTTATTTATCTTATGTACCCAATGTATATTATTTGTATCCAACCTTTGTGTCACCTGATAACCTTATTTATCTTATGTACCCAATGTATATTACTTGTATCCAACCTTTGTGTCACGTGATAACCTTATTTATCTTATGTACCCAATGTATATCACTTGTATCCAACCTTTGTGTCACGTGATAACCTTATTTATCTTATGTACCCAATCTTTATCAGTTGTATCCAACAGTTTATACCAAAATTATGTTTTCTCTTAACATAATTAAATAAGTGTTTGTTACCTGGAAAGGTCCTACAAAATGCTGTATTTTGGTGGCCAACATCTGGGTGAAATGCGAAGCCTAAAGCCTCAATCGCCATTGCAAATAGGATTTATTATCCGAGCCACGCTGCACAGTTAGCTATTTTTAAACTTAGAAAACCACGTGACCACACATTATTAACATTTTTTACACGGACAATCGTATAATCTGCTAGGGTAATCTTAGGTCGAAATCTATTTTAAGCTGAAAATCCCATCGTACTTATTTATAGATTTGGAAGTAATTGTCATTTTTAGCGATGTATTTCATAATTAGTACAGTCTTACATTTGAGTAATGGTTATAAACAGCCTATAAACTAAGGTAACGGATTATGCCGCAATAGTGCAGAAATTCTCCAGAACAGTTATAAGATGTTGTCACATGAATTAGATGTATGACTGAAATTATGACCATCGGACAAATTGATTGATAGTTTCGATGCAGCAAATTATTCATAGTCTATGCCAGCAATGATTCATATACCATAAAGGCATTTCATTGCAACACCATGATGTAACATGACGTACAATACAGTAAGAATTACTCGATATGAATCACATGGCAGATATAAAGTACCAAAGTTCCCATCACATCAACGCAGTTTTGTGGCAAATTGTTTGTACAGCAGGGCAATTTGTTCTCAGTTGTAAATAAATCGGCTGCAAACGAAACATTGACACACTTCTCTGAAATGTTAACGGTCAGCCACACAGACCTTATGTAGGTGATGGTACCTGACCAAAGTGTGACTATGTAGAAACCAACCATGTTTGAGATCAGCGAGTTATTTTTCAAACAAGTAACAGATAGCCTTATACAATCACTCTCCATTTCACCAACATCACAGTTTCGATCAAATGATCTGACCTGCAATATATAGAGTATATTTTGTACAAAGACGAGTGTAGCATAGTTATTGTGAGTTTCCAACTGTAAATTGATGAATATACAATTTCATGCAGCCGATGTAATATGTATTGCTAACTGGGAATTTGAACATTATCTCAGATTAGTTTTATTGTAAATTTGCCACTTTAATAGTCTACGCTTTAATAAAGCAATTGTAAAAGAAGACGCCTGGTTTTAACCAAGGTTTTTGTAACTTAAAAATATAAGTGTCTTTAATAACGAGCAATCTACTGCGTGCCTGGGGTTTAAAGATAGACAGCAAATTGTATTCGATTAATAGGCTTGTCTGGTATTCAAACCGGGGCTTGATACCGGCTGTTTGTATAATATAACTTAGAAATTGACCAGTATATAAATTGTGTAATGGGGTTGATATAGTGATTCTAAATTGGGCACGCCAGCCATTCATAATTCTTCCCAAAAACAAATTAATAAATATACTTTCAATTAATAACTAAAATTAATAAACTTTTAAAGATTATAACCTATTACAGTTGTATTACAAGTGTATGGTACTGCCTCGCCCGGCAGTGAAATTATATAACAGAATATAGAATAAAATAATATTCGGGCAACTTCCCGTCAGTACAACAGAACAGTTTCATCATAAAACAACTCGTTCATATTGACGTTGGTCATATGCTACAGAACCCCACAATATTTACCGTTATACAACAAATTAACCACCAATGCATTCAAAATATGCGAGGAAAGTTCGTTACGCATGACTCCATACTTTTCCACGCTTAAATCTACGCAAGCTTAATAGACCATTCGGTTTAAAACACTTTAATCTTTATACTCGCTGATTGTTTACTGAAAAATGTGTGTGTATGTGGGGTGGTGTGCGTGTGAAGCAATTGAACAAGTAAATTATGTATCCGGGTGATAGGGAGAGAATGGGTAAGCGGTCCGATTAGCTCAGTCGGTAGAGCATTCGCACTGTAAGCGAAGTGTCCAGGGTTCGAGTCCCGGACTGGCTGCACATTTTTCTCCCTATGCTACATTGGCGCCTAACGTAAATGACTCTCGGTCGTTACGGTACTCAAGTGTTTGAGTTGCTTATGATTTGTATGTAGAGTTTATAGTCTGTGGATATTCGAGGATGAATTTCAAATTGCCCAGGGTGTATGTAGCAAGGTGATAGGGAGAGAATGTGTAAGCGGTCCGGTTAGCTCAGTCGGTAGAGCATTCGTCCTGTAAGCGAAGTGTCCGGGGTCAAGTCCCGGACTGGCTGCACATTTGTCTCCCTATGTTACAATTACAACTGGTAAAGTCAACATAGTGCTTGAAAGATTTAACATGAACTAAAATACAACATGTTTTAAAATACAAATAAATTATATCAATAACGATCTTTAAACAGTTGGAATAGTGTTTAAATGAATTAAAACTTACTTATATTTTGCTTCTTTTTACCATTCATAATATATATTGCTTTAATTTTAAAAGTATACAATGTAACTAAAAGTTTTAAAAAAGGCTATTAAATTGCATAATAAATAGCTGTTGTTGTTTTTTGTTGTTATTAAAACATGTTTCACCTTTCCGTGTATTACCTGCTTTCGGTATTACACCTACTACGTACAATTTCTTACCGACCTACACCTGTATATGGTCTCGGGTTTCCTGTTTTCATTCATATTCATGACTGAATACGCCTTTGCCAACATAACGACTTGTTACATGAGGTCGGTTAAAGATGTCGCTAAATGACTTGTAAACATTTACTTCAGCAGGGTATAACTGAAACAAAGTTGTACAACTGGAAAGGTCTTAGACTCGCACGGATAGAGGCGTTTCTGTCAAGGTGTCTACTTGTACCAATCAACGCACTGAAGTGCAGCGTCTAGGCGGTAAAAGTTTTACACTGAAGTAACTAAAGGTATGCATATATCCAAATTATTGTCACTTTAAATTATTCGGTATTTAAGCGATCATGCAACACATTCAATAGCAGACATGTCTTAAGCTGCAAAGCAACAAGCTCTTGTTAGATATTGGGATAAAAGCTATAACACAGTCACTAACAATTGATTATAGAAACAAGGGTAGTAGAAATACACAACCGTCCGTATGATTGCATTTTACGTTACGTAAGGTATACAAAACTGTTCGGTAGTGCTAGCGGACGCAAACACAATACACAGAGAGTATTACTATCTCAGTTTTACTAGGTCGTTAATCATCCGTAGTAAACAGTTGCTTTTATTTCAGCAACACTACACCCCTGTATTCTGAACCTAAATTTATCCCGATTGCAAACCCTGTATAGAGCAGCAGAACACAGTCAGACCCGGCCATCGATATTGCGATCTGTTGGCGTAGTATATACAGCATAGTAAGTGAGACACTTGTTCGTATTACATTTTCCTCCCTGCTTTCGGCCCGTTAATACCTTGGGCAATATTATTGCGCGGCAATGTTTATTCCCTATATATTCATTTCATGAACGTCTGTTTAAACACAAGACGATCAATTGAACATCAAGTAGTACTCAATTACCCTATATAAATGTTAACATTTGGAGCCGGAACACAATACACGCATCTAGTCTTCATTGCCATACATCGTTGTTTTTGTACTACTGTTTTCCCGGGCATGATAACTGACCTCGGGTAGGTAAAAGGGCTCCGAATCGGTCAAAATTGTTGTTTGTTTGTTTATTGGGCTTATCGTCAAAATTGTTGATCTCATATGTGTATGCATAAAAATAATCGATATCCCACATATCATATAACAATATAAAAGCATGCATATTAGTGCTTATTATTGTGTTTTCTTGTCTTTACAGATTCAAACAGTATTGCAAATATATACAGTCCTCCTACTATAACATATTATATTATTCTACTATAACATTGTGTTTATTATGGTATTGGACAAGTTAATACAAAGGAGGCTGTTTCTTAAACATCAACATAAATTTATGGTATCTACATGATCAAATCAATAATTTTCAGAGAAAACTCTGTGTTAGAAATATTCATATGCTTATGAAGAGGCCAGAACATTCAGATACAAATCTGCTTTAAGAATAAATCTGTTTTGATGCCAGGTAATCGTGATTTCACATTTCTGCTGCTGTCATTTTCATTATCATACACGCCTTTATCGGAAGGTATTGGTTTTATCATTTTATATCATAAAATAAGCAAATAAGGTTAATGCATTCAATACAACTTTTTATCAAAATGTATAATGTTATAACATCCCCTTCCCAAACGACAAGTTCTTTTCTTAGCCAAAATGAGACCAGCAAAGTTTTAATCTGTTACTAATTACAATCAAACTTCTATTAAGCAGACACCTTAGGGACAGCCTAAAACAAGTTGGCAATATGACATTATTGATTGTTTGCCTATAACTATGAGCCTGTATGCTCACAAGTAAGAACTATATGTACTGAAATAGTAGATATACTGCACATTACTGTTAACATAAATATTTAATACCACGTCAACTTATGATTCAGAATATCAGAAAAGTTCACGATATAAGGAAAATAGTGCTCCATTGTTAGTTGTTTGGTCATGTATAATGCAAATCATAACATTTTAAATTATTAACATCAAATTTATACTGACTGTACCAAAATCTTAGTCAAATTATAGTTCCACAAATCACCGAAGAACCTTGTCAGATGTTCTTATGTTCATTTTAATATGCCCAGTCACCATATTTGCCGAGGTCTGATTATGAGTTATTCACACAGCTCATTGCCAAAAATGCTATTTACCGCATACAAATTATACCCGCAGCAGGGACAATATAGCTCACAAAGCCTTAATGTCCAACGTCACTTGACACGAATCATCTTGTCAATGCCAGTTCATAATTATGCCTTATTCACCAATTCAGACACTGATCTCCAGTAGGTTTCATTGCACACCAACAAAACATGTTTTTAGTGGGAGAGATCGTGCTCACAATGCAAAAATTGTCGAATACGTATTCATACAATCAACTCGTTCGGATCTATAGATAGATCGATAGAGTTTTACTTCAAATGTTGTCGAGTCAGAGTACGTCGCCATTACAATGTAAACTTCAAAGTCGAGTAAATACAACTAAATATAATTTTAGCTCTTCTCATTTACTTTTCGATTTCTCTTTTTATTTCGTTGTTTTTACTTCATAACCCTTGGCTATAATTCATGTATCTTATAGAATCATCTAAATTAAACAAAACGTGTTATATTATAATTATATATTTAACTAATGAATACGATTAAATCAAATAGTAAACGAACAAAGAGAGTTCGTGCTTTGTAATCGTCCCTGCATGTTTAATTCAGTGATTTTGTATGTAGTCTGACGTAAAATCTATACACACATCTGTTTTGATATCATTCATATTAATTAAGTTTATAGTATGCATTTGTCTTCAGTTTGCTTTCTTTTCTGCCACACCGTATTACTTATGTATTTATAAACTGAATGAATTTGATGATAGCACATCTTTGAAATATAAAATGTACACATGGTATCTAGACAACCTCCAAACTCATGCGTGTCGCTTATAGTTTTAATAACCGGTCGCAATAACTCAATTGGTAGAGCGTGGGCTTGCGGATCGGGAGGTCGCGGTCCAAACGCCGGTCGGGTCAAACCAAAGACTTTAAAGTTGGTAGTAGTGGATTCCCTCCTAACGCTCTGGCTAAGGTTTACGCCTGACTCGTCGGTGTCAGTATAATGGGCCGGCCGGGTTTGGTCTCTGGGCACCTCATAAGTGCCCCTGTGCTATAATGATAAAAATGTCGCTGCACAGTATCGGTAAAAATGCCGGATAATCCCATCCCTATAGTTTTAATAATACCGCAAAGAAGAATTATGGCCAATAACTTCTCTCCAGTTTTACAAACAATTTACTGAACTTCTTGTAAAATCGTTACATAAATGTTTAGAATAGTCACAGATATTAGGTTCAGTAATAATTATACAAACAATTCTACCTAAATTAATTCTTTAACTTGGTATAACCAGTGTGTCTTCCCATTTTGCATATCTCCCAGCAAAGTTTATTTTTTACTATGTTGAAGGCAAAACCAACATTTAAGTACTTTTATATATCGCCGATACGAAGTGAATATCCACGAAATTGTTCAGTTAAACCGATAATATACCAAGTAAATGTTGAAGCCAACATATTCATCACAGATTTTACGGATATAACATATTCTGTGAACATGAAAATGTTTTAGGCTTAAGGACCTTTACCATAGATGGATTGTTGGTGCATATTTAAACGTTGAATATTAACTCCAAACCTAGTCGTGTGTGTATTGAGATAAAGATCTTAATGAACTCTCACAAAATCGTGTTCTCACCTTAAAGACACATTGTCATTGTAGAAAACCAATTTAATATCTTTACTTTGCTAACACCAATGTATACTTTATATCTCCAGGTTTTATGTCAAATTAACATGAACTATTACAAATATCACAATAAATTAATTTTGATGTATTATAAATAGGTCCCGTGTTCGTTCAGGATAGTGATTAGGTACATGAGGGTCTATTATTAACTAAGTTTTGCAAAATAACCCATCTGTAGTCCATAATGAATGGCAGATTTCAGTTATTGTCCAAAATGAATGGCAGGAACGGGTTTATTGAACGTTCACACAAACCTAATCTCAGCGGAGGGGATCCGTTCAATAATGACTCAACGTACTCTACCACTTGATAAACCTTAACTTGCTGACACACAAGAAACCCTACCTCGCAAGGTATTATGTATGATGTGTGCAGCAAAAGTCGTATACCAAGAGTAAACCAGTTTAAGAATCCATACATTTTTAATCAATGTTAAATCATCAAGTTGTCCCTTATTTGTATAACATACCGTTTAAGTACGCGTGGGTCTATCAATAGTCTAATCATGACAACTAACCAATCTTGACTCATTATCCAATATTTATTGACTGTATCAACACCTACCTGACTCGCTTGTGATTCTTTTATTTATTTATTTATTCTCATCTGGATTTACGCTGGAAAGGTTTACCTAATTCACTTCATAATACCAATGGCCTCGGGCCCAAATAATCTACTGAAATGTTTCCGAATTTCGAGTGACTTCAATGGTTAGCTTGCAAGACAGCCAATGCATAAAGGAATATAGTTTTTTTCGATAGTCGCCTCATAATTCGAATACACGTGTACTCGAGAAATACACATTTTGTAGATTAAATATATGATAGATTAAATATATGATCATTTTTTTTTTTTGGGGGGGGGGGGGGGGGGGATTAAAGAAACCTTCATCGGTGATGAGTTACTCTGCTTCTAATAAATGTATGGCGAGGCGATGTATGTTTTCTACACTGTAGATGTGTACAGAGAGTTTACACAGTCAGAAGTATCTTATAAATCCAATTGATTAAGTAGTGTGCAAGTAATAAATACTTTAAAGTCGGTGACAACCTAAGATGAACCATTCGAACACATGCTTATTTTTACTACTGTATTTAATCAAAACTTTCAAACACAAATCATTAATTTCATGTTCATTGAACATGTCAGTTACGGCAACCCAGATTGCCTAATGCTAATAATCACTTTGTTTTCCCCGCCCGTTATTTACAAAATATCATGGTCACGCGCTCCTTAAAAGCAGTGATAAATGTAGCTATTGAACATTTAAGAATAATTTACTATCCACTATAAATAATTTTGGGTCCACGAAACATGATTCAACTACAGTACTTAGTTCTTAGAGGCACCTGTTATTTATGTTTTTTTTTGAAACATAATATATCATATTAAATATATCAACAATAAAACAGTAGCTATTAATACTAACTCCTTATTTATCTGAAGAGCCATAACCGTCATAAATTACGTATGACTAATAAATAAGTACTATAGTTAAATGCAGGCTAGTTTTAAAGAGGCATTGTTCATATGGTATTTGAGTATCTGAAGGTCTAAGTAAAAATGTGCTGTAGGCAGATATTGCCAATATATGTAATACATGTCATATTGACATCACAATGATAATACAGCTATAACTTGTCATGTGATTATTTTATAAGAGACAATGACTTTCTGTATAATGTTCCGATCTATTTAGTCATACTAAACATATTGTTTATATTCTTTGTATCAATAATTTCCTTCCTGATTTCAATCTAAAGTGCAACCAATAGAAGTTAACACCCTAACCTGTATAGATGTCAGCAAATTATGACATACTCAATTCATATCAATGATTGCAACTTGAATCATTTTTCTTTTTAGCACATCCAAAGGAAAACACTTTTATAAAGGTTATTTTTTCAGTTCATCAGTGTATGTCGGTTACTTAAGTTGTAAGCTAAGTTGTACTGCCGGCGTAGATGAACACTGCGTGCAACCGACTTTAATATACACTTGTTCACATTCAACATACTTTTCGTACATTGTCTTTATAAAGCACACAACAAAAATCCGTTCAAATATATTTTGTTTGTTAAGAGTCTGAAACAAAAATGAAAGAGTTCATTCACATATTAGTATTTTACTATGCTGTTTACAAGTGTGTGTAGGTTACTATAAGACAATAATAATAGTAATGCCGGCGTAGATAAGCACTGTGGGATGTCGACTTTAAAATATATTTTTTGTCACACTAACACATTCATCCTACTGTTCATACAGTGTCCTTATAAGGCGTAAAACAAACATACTGTAAGTTATGTTTATATATATATATATATATATATATATATATATATATATATATATATATATATATATATATATATATATATATATATATATATATATATATATATATATATATATTCTGAGCGTAAAAAAAAGAAAGCACTGCCAGCCTGAATAATATATATACTCATACCTCGAAACAAATGTGGCTCCTTTCCAAAGTACGAAGTTAAAATACATAATTATTTTATGTGACTTGAATTTAATTAATGTATTGGCTTTTAACTGTTGTTTGTAGCTTCATTCTTAGATTACCCTTTTCTGATATATATATATATATATATATATATATATATATATATATATATATATATATATATATATATATATATATATATATATATATATATATATATATATATATATATATATATATATATATATGCCCATAACGTACATTGTTAAAAATCGATTGCTCTACCTGACCTTGTTGACACAAAAAAGACCCAATCTCACAGAAGATGAGCATTAGAGATTAAACCCATCGTAGCATACCCACCTATGCATGTTTACTATATTTGTCGACCGTGGGTTTATTTGTAAATTTTCTGTCATCTTATTGAGCTGAATAGAACAAGTATTGGGCAATCATAACACTGCTAACAAAATCCATACTCTTCAGCGTGGAGACTAGAAGTATAACAATGGCTGCGCCTAGTGCCACTATCGAAAGTAACGAGCTTTATCACTGGACTGAAATCGGGTACCATGACCTAGGTATGCCATAGCGTCTGCGCATGTCCCTTTATTGCGTTGCTAGTGTAAACAACGATAGTCAGAACGTTACGGGTACAGTTGGGGAACCACATTCTGCTAAAATAATTTAACACTCAGTTTTGTAATCGTTATATCTGCCATTGGAAGTGTAAAATTTATTTGTGGTACGTGTATTGATTCAGCCTTAAACCTTTCAAAACTTAAGCACGGACATACAAACCGGTTCTTATTTTGTTATTAATTCTGTTGTAAAATCAAAATACCAGATATTTATAATGGCGACGGGAGGTCAGGCGGAAAGCTGGTCAGAGGAATACATTGAATACCCGTGTTCTGTTTGTGAAGAAGATAAAAAACTATCCGACTCGGGACACTATTGCTTAAGCTGCAAGGTTTTTTTTGTGTTTGAACTGTCTATCAGGTCATAAAAAATACACGACTGGTCATCAAGTAATTACGTTGACTGCTAAGACGTTTCAGACCGTGCTCATCGAGCGATGTGTGGATCATCCGGATGAAGTGATCGAACACTATTGCGGAACGCACGACGTACTTCTGTGAAACACATGTGAGCGGCTGGGTCACAGGTAACATATTATTTGCATGACAGGCTATTGATTTCACTTGAGTAACAGGTCCGGATCCAGAACTTTTCAGCTGGTGGTGGGGGAGAGAAGACCGAATTTGATTATTGGGTTTATCCTCCCACCAACAGTATTTCAGTTATGTGGAGATGGTGTACACTTGAAGCAGATTTAGTGCTGCCTTCACTTTGTTTAGCATGCCGTGAGCACCTGGCATGATACCACACCCAGTCACATTATCCTGACACCGGGCCGACCAGTCGTGGACTACCCATATATTTGCTTGAGCGTTAGCAAGGGAGCTATACTACTACCATGTTTAACACCTTTGATATGTCGCGGCCGGGGATCGAACCAGGGGCCTCCCGTAAGTGGGACGGACGCTCTACCGATTACGCTTCCAGGTCCGGGGAATCCGAAACTGACATACGTTCTAGTGGGTATGCACCCTGGAAAACATGTTTCGAAAATGTCGGAGATGCATTCTGAAATGTATCTGGACATATGGTTAATCGTTTCTAACGGTTTTGTACTGCCGGTGTGGTGGCCCGATTAGCTAAGTAGGTTGAGTTATGGAACGGTAATCCGGGGTTCATGGATTCGATCTCCTCATCGGGCGCTCACTTTGCCCTTGAATTACTTTACTAGTGTCAGAAGTAAAAACGGAAGCCTGGCGTGGCTGTCCTGAGTTGGGCTTGGGCCAAGAGAGATAAGTAGGGGAGGAGTATATTGCCGTTGTGGTGGAGTTGCCCACAGATGGCCCGGTTAGCTCAATAGGCAGAGCTCCGGAACGGAGATCCGGCGGTCGTGGTTTCGATCCCCACATCGGGCGCTCACTTTGCCCTTGATTTACTTAAGTTTTATTAAATTGACTAGTCATTGAAAGTCTGAACACAATGCGAAAACATAAAACATTAGCGACATTACTTTGTTGTTGAAAACTGTTTCGATTTATTCACAAAAATAAATTGCTAAAACAAGCAAATAAATACTTCCCTTCGAGTTGGACGATAAAGTGCAGCTGGATTACCTTTGTAGCTCTGTTTACCCATCGATCGTTTGTTGCATACATTGGGAAGGAAAATAATTAAAAACAACAACAAAACAATATTGCTATCTTAGTTTTTTTAGCAAGCAATCATTGCAGTTTCGTCGGATTGTATACTTAACAAAAATAAAAACAATGCAAACATCGTGACTACCGTCCTGTTCCAGTACACTGTTCATTGGGATTTTAGATTGCACATCGTCACTACCGTCCTGTTCCAGTACACTGTTCATTGGTATTTTAGATTGCACATCGTCACTACCGTCCTGTTCCAGTACACTGTTCATTGGGATTTTAGATTGCACATCGTCACTACCGTCCTGTTCCAGTACACTGTTCATTGGGATTTTAGATTACACATCGTCACTACCGTCCTGTTCAAGTACACTGTTCATTGGGATTTTAGATTACACATCGTCACTACCGTCCTGTTCCAGTACACTGTTCATTGGGATTTTAGATTACACATCGTCACTACCGTCCTGTTCCAGTACACTGTTCATTGGGATTTTAGATTGCACATCGTGACTACCGCCCTGTTCCAGTGCACTGTTCATTGGGATTTTAGATTGCACATCGTCACTACCGTCCTGTTCCAGTACACTGTTCATCGTCACTACCGTCCTGTTCCAGTACACTGTTCATTGGGATTTTAGATTGCACATCGTCACTACCGTCCTGTTCCAGTACACTGTTCATCGTCACTACCGTCCTGTTCCAGTACACTGTTCATTGAGATTTTAGAAAATAATCATTACTACAACTGCCAAAGCAACGCATTTTATGCAAACCATTTTGATTTAGAAAGTATTAAGGAATAAGGAAATATAATTACGGTAAATATTAACAAACAATCAGCATTTTTTCCGGTATACATATATACTTTGTATTTTGTACACAAAACATAAATAAATATTTCCACATTCCGGTTAACATATTATAAATGTGTTTAAACGTTTTGAGCCAACGAAAACTGCGCACAGGGTCGCCCGTGATGAACAGAACAGAACAGAACAGAAATTTTATTTAAGATTTGTACATATAATAGTGTACATCATCTTTAAAACATGTATACATATAGATAATTAACATGTCACGTGAACCAAAAAAAAAAAACGAATAATTTTGCTTTATCAAAACTTCAAACATTAATTGTTATAGTGTATATAATAACATAATATATTACAGTCTTAACAAAGAAAATGTCTATGAATGGTTAATCTTCTCTAGCGAGGGGACCTAAAGCATATTTATTTATGTAGATATCTATTATACATATCTTCACTGTCAGATATAGCTGTCAATGCAGAATACAAGTGTATCTAATTCTTTTATGCCTATATTTAATACATATCCGAAACCTTATCATTTACATTAAAACTATATAATATTTGACTTGAACAGTGTCCATCCAAGAAATTCTGTGTATACTTAAATGATAAGGTTAGCTAGTTTAGACAGAATAGAATTGAAAAGAGAAAGAAGCAAAGTTTCCTAGTTCTATATCTAAATATATTAATCTTAAACTATTTACACTATATACATTATTTCATACTTCTTATAGAAGTTTGTAGAGCGTGCACAGGATGACTCATTATGCAAGGGAGAATACTGTGTCGTTATCAAAAAGCACATGATCGCGTGTTGATTAATAAAAGCAAGTTTTGGGTGTATTTCTAGACTAATATGCATGTAGTTAAAATTTGGATATGACAACAATTCTGGGATGGATTCTATACAAGTCCTTATGCGGATTTACTGTAACAAATAAGGAGTACAGGATGTCTAAAAGCGCAATTAAAGTGCCTTAGTGTAGCTGGCAGCACAAATGGTTTCTGTTGTCGTGTGTTAGTATATACAAAACAAAAATAAATATTTCCACTTGCCGGTAAACATATTATAGATGTGTTTAAATGTTTTGAGCCAACGAAAACTGCGCACAGGGTAGCCCGTGATGTAATAGTACAGTCGCCGACTTGTAACTACTCTGACCGCTTAGCCTCTCACCGCGTGGGTTCGAGTCAGGGTGAAGGACTTAATGTGGGAGGTCTTTACGCTCACCTGCAGTGCGCCGGTGGTCCTACCCAGATATTTGTTTGGGGTCTTCCTCCATCTAGATAGCTGGACGTCGTTGTAATGATCATAATTGGTCGCTGTGCTGTATTTAAACACACACACATACAAAATATATATATATATATATATATATATATATATAATATTAACAAGGGATTTAACTTCAATATCACCATTTTATATAGTGCCCTTATACAACTGTTGCTATCTTAGTCATTTGATGGGTAAAATGCATCAGATTTTGTCTATGAACGGCTTAGTATTTTGTCTTCATATACAAATAAAACTGTTTTTCAATATAAGAAGCATATCGTCACGATTTTTTTTATTGTAAAAGTGTATGCAACAGTCAATGATAATGCACATAATCGCTCGATCATGGCGCAATCATATGAAAATATGAGACGTGACATGCACATACTCTACATTAATACCGGAACAAGATAATGTAAAGACTCAAGCAGGTTACACGAGAGAAATGGAGCAATTGACATCTACATAAATATATAGATTATTGATACTTACTTAACATAATTATTCAGTGCACCTATGATACTACGAGGAGACTTTTTCCATAATCCAATGCTTTAACAACGGTGTTATTGATTTTGATTTATTTCATAATTTATAGGGCTATTTCACATTTTATTATTACAGGTCGTGCAAGAATGTAAAGCAAATCAGCGATGCAGCAAATGAACTCATTGCCGATCAAAAACTTCAAGCAGTACCCGACCAGTTAAAATCGACTCTTGACCGTGTTACCCAGGTCATGGATACTATAAATAATTATGTGGACAATGTACAGAAGAAGGGACATACATACATAAAGGACCTGGAAAATTACGAGCGAACACTTATTGCCAAAATTAGAGAACTTACGGCTAAAGGAAGGAATAGTATTACAGATGCCCAAAACCAACTTATTTCCGCAGCAAATGAACGTCGCAAGGACTGTGCAAAAACTAAAGAACTAATGAGCAAAAGTATAGAGGACGTAAAACGGTCACAAAAGCGCACAGCTCATTTAGTTATTCTTAAGAAAAAGGGACAGGGGCTTGTAAACAGAGCGGATCATCTATGCAGGGAGTCTGAAGATTCGATAAAAAATAGACCGTTTTTCTACAAGCCTGATACTCAGATAATTGAATCTTTGAATGGCTTTAGTTCTCTTGTTACCGAAATAGAACAACAATACACGATCGGACATAGGAGTGAAATCAATGTATCAGTTGATGAACAAGACTGTGATATCATGGAATGCGGTCGGCTCGGGGACGGGTCTCTGGTCGTGTGTGATTATATCAATAAGAGACTGAAGCGTGTGGACCCCTCCACCAACAAGGTTATTGACCACTGCAACATGAAGGGAAACCCATACAGTTTATGTAGCATCGGTCCGCAGGAGGTGGCGGTAAGTTTTAAACTGTTTGGTGGGGATGATTTTATTTAAAATATAGTGTACTGGATGAGGTTTAAAGTCAATATATAAATTGTTTAATTTAGAGATAGATATGCATATATTTCTATAATAAAGGAAATGTGACAAAGTAGGAATGGTATAAAGTTACTACAATGCAGATCAGTAAATACATACTCATGTTTCCTTTATCAATGTCATTAAGAACGTTTGGTACTTGAGAGTTTTAAAAATGTAGGGTTAGTGCTTAATTTAAATTACAGAAATGGTCACTTGGTAATGCGGTGCAATTGTTAATTACTATAAATTTCCTCTTATAATGTCTTATAGGTTTATTGTTCAATGGATAATGGTATTATAGTGAAGGCAGCACTATAATTATGTGATTCTAGCATTCGTATTAAAAGAGTTTGGTGGTGGGACACAAAGTAAAATAAATCCCCCCATGCAACATATGTAGGTCTTAATAAAAAATTGTATATGCAACAATTATAATAAAATAAATAATCCAGTTGTCTGTATGTCTTCTACGTCTAATGAGTTCATTAATGATACACACCGCCTTTTCTTTCAACCATGCTGTTCTCATAAAAAATAGTAGGATAGATCTAAAAATGATTTTGTGAGACCCATGTTCAACATCTCCCTCATCATTGTCTGCCGCCTTTCCTTAGCCGCAATAATTTTGAGTGATTGTGCGAAGCTTCCAATTTCTTACACCGTTCTTTATTTTTTCCTAACTATCGGCTGGGGTTCAGTAAACAACAAATAAACAGGACGTTTCTATTAGCATGGTTTCAATCCAGTGATTTACAGATTTTGTCGCATTCGAAGCATCATGTACAATACAACAGTTACATGGTCTACCAAGGAACGTGTTACTTAATATACTTTAAATACAATTCGAAAACTATATAACACAATATATTGTTACGAAGCATGTTTTTTAACCAAATAGCAATTGTATATTCTTCCATGACATGATGGACGAGACACAGCAGGCAACTTCGTCCTCAAATAGTTGGGGATACAAGAAATGTGTTACATACTTATTGGGTAATTAATTAGACTCGATACGCTATGACAGATAAAATGATTATGATACTACAATAACTACTACTACTACTACTACTACTTTTACTAGTGATAATAATAATAATAATAATAATAATAATAATAATAATAATAAATTATTATTATTATTATTATTATATCATAATAATAATAATAATAATAATAAATTATTATTATTATTATTATTATTATATCATAATCATAATGATGATGCTGCTGATGGTGATGATAATGATATCGTTAGCAGATAGTAAACATTCAAACGGATGAAACCTTTTATTTATTTTTATTATTTATTATATATTATATTTGACACTATAAACTTGCCGTAGATAAAGGAAATAAATATGAGTATCAATTTTATTCTATCCAACTATACTGTTAACATGTTGTTTAGAGTTTTTACAGACTGTAGGTATAAACACAAGTATATTTGGGCTTGGGCTACAAAACGTATTTATTTATTTATTTTTGGGTTTACGGCACACCAACACTTAACAGGTCATATGGCGCCGAATACAAACAAGTTTAATGTGAATAGAGAATAATCAGGTTAAAACTAAACTACACTATAAAACTATCTGGGTTAAATATAAAAGATTTACCAACATTTTATTAAAGAGAATATATGCTGGTCCACCCTAGGCTTGAACTAGGTGTTCATCAGAACCGCACCGTCTGCATTGAACCATAGCAACAATACACTTGTAATATCTGTAATATCTGTATAATTAAGGCTTCTAGCTAACATAAACTTGAATACACAATATATAACTAACGCAAGGCAGAAGATATATAATTTTGGGTAAAAAAAAATCTGTGCATGGTTTGTTATCTTTATAAGTCATTAAATGTGGCGGGCTTTGACCAGGGACCTGGCAAAGGGCTAAAAACCTAACACACCCTACCTTTGCATAGACAAAATTGCATCCCATCCATGCATATAACCATAGGTGGACACTACTTCCTCCAGTCAAGATTTTCTAGGGAAGACATTCATCGCTACATTTTTGGAATTGAGGTCCCACCAAACTTTTTTTCAGTTTGTTTTAGACTGTCCACTTGCTATAGCGTCACCTTCGCTGTGTATTGTATGCCATTAAGGCATGACGTTATATCACACACAGTGACATTATCCTGACATTGAACCATTCGTAAAACCACCCTTACATTTCCCTTTGGGTTAGCAATGGAAACTATACAACTATCAGTCTTAACAACTTTGGTATGTCGTGACTCGGTGATCGATCCTGTGACCACTATTA
Organism: Sinonovacula constricta; assembly: GCA_007844125.1. Classification (NCBI taxonomy): domain Eukaryota; kingdom Metazoa; phylum Mollusca; class Bivalvia; order Cardiida; family Solecurtidae; genus Sinonovacula; species Sinonovacula constricta. Next base: position 20,322,077 of record CM017570.1, on the reverse strand, counting down.
CTAGCACCAAGGCTCTATGGACGGCGCAACAGTTTCTAGTCGTTACATTGCCAATGTGGATTCAATTACAAGACACATTTCACATACGCAAGGCAATGCTACAATTAACACAGTACACACATTTATTAATTAATCAATTTCAAGTATCAGTATATACATTCAATCATTTTTACCACATCTTATTTCAGAAGTCTCTCAGGCTTGAGCTTGACACTCAGCATGTCAATATTTCGAACCATACATAAATAACTTACATGGATTAACTCTGTGTTGCAATTACATCAATGCTATGAAGTCATGAATAGATTTTAGGTCATGTTTGTTAAGCTCACGAAGTATTCGTGGTTCAGAAGTTACTTGTTAGAAGGAAATAAACACCAAATTTTCACGAGTGTACAACGAGTGTATGGTGTAGGTGCGTTTTGTGATGTCGGTTGGATAATTGCATAAAGTCTACAACACGAGACATATTGTGAGGTGTGGTTTAAGTATTGCCGTCAAGGTTTACCCGTTTATTGCGACAGGAGGGTTAAGTCAATACAATACCGCGATACATAATGAATACATGTTTTTTGGCGATATCTGACGTTGGCAACATATAAGGCCAAGAAGGTTGTTGTTGATAACATATAAGAAAGAACTAATTGATGTAAGTAACACATAAGGCCCAGTGAGTCAATAACACTAACATATAAGGCCCAATGTGTTGTTGTTGGTAACATATAAAGCCCAATGCGTCGACAACAGTAACATATAAGGCCCAATGAGTCAATAACAGTAACATATAAGGCCCAATGAGTCAATAACAGTAACATATAAGGCCCAATGCGTCGATAACAATGACATATAAGGCCCAATGCGTCGACAACAGTAACATATAAGGCCCAATGAGTCAATAACAGTAACATATAAGGCCCAATGCGTCGATAACAATGACATATAAGGCCCAATGTGTTGATAATAGTAACATATAAGGCCAAATGCATCGATAACAGTAACATATAAGGCCAAATGCATCGATATTAGTAGCATATAAGGCCAAATGCATCGATAACAGTAACATATAAGGCAAAATGCATCGATAACAGTAAAATATAAGGCCAAATGCATCGATAACAGTAACATATAAGGCCAAATGCATCGAAAACAGTAACATATAAGGCCCAATGAGTCAATAACAGTAAAATTAAGGCCAAATGCATCGATAATAGTAACATATAAGGCCAAATGAGTCAATAACAGTAACATATAAGGCCAAATGCGTCAATAATAGTAAAATATAAGGCCCAATGAGTCAATAACAGTATCATATAAGGCCAAATGCATCGATAATAGTAACATATCAGGCCCAATGTGTCAATAACAGTAACATATAAGGCCAAATGCGTCGATAACAGTAACGTGTAAGGCCAAATGTGTCCATAACAGTAACATATAAGAATCAATGCATCAATAATTGTAACATATAAGGCTGAATAAGTCAATAGCAGTAAATAAAGCCAAATGATTTGTTGTTGGTAACATATAAGGCCAAATGCGTCGATAACAGCAACATGTAAGGCCAAATGCGTCGATGACAGTAACATGTAAGGCCCAGTGAGTCAATAACAGTAACATGTAAGGCCCGATGAGTCAATAACAGTACTATATAAGGCCCGATGAGTCAATAACAGTACCATATAAGGCCCGATGAGTCAATAACAGTAACATTTAAGGCCCAATGAGTCAATAACAGTAACATATAAGGCCCAATGAGTCAATAACAGTACCATATAAGGCCCAATGAGTCAATAACAGTACCATATAAGGCCCAATGAGTCAATAACAGTACCATAATTGTAAGGCCCAATGAGTCAATAACAGTAACATATAAGGCACGATGAGTCAAAAACAGTACCATATAAGGCCCAATGAGTCAATGACAGTAACATATAAGGCCCAATGAGTCAATAACAGTAACATATAAGGCCAGATGAGTCAATAACAGTACCATATACAGGGTTCTCAATAAGTTTCAGTCCAGCAGGCCCAATAAACAATCTAGCAGGCCTACTAGCTGCTGGGGGTAGGTGGGTGGGGGTTCCGGCATGCTCCCTCGGAAAATTTTGAAATTAAGCGCTTCATTTTCTGCATTTGGGGCTATATCTATACTATTCAAATAGCACTATTTGAAAGCCATTTTGTGGCATATTTTAATGCAAGCTTGTGTTGAAAGTATCTTTATTACATGGCAGTATGATACTACCATGCAATATGGATACTGAAACACATTTTTTTGCAGTAAACATTTATAAACATTTTATAAGTTATTAAATTCCTGTTTTTGAAAAAATTATGAAACTTGTGAATTGAATAAACTCCTAGAACCGAAAAAATCAAGTTTACAAGTATACTGTATATACACAGTCATAGTGATAATACTAACACACAGACTAAACCCTAGAGGCCAAGCCACCAATGAGTGCTGAAAGCGGTTTGTTCAAAATTTAAGAATTGCATAGCAACGAATTTTTTTACTGGATTATGTTAAAGCCACAAAACTCTTAGCATGCAAACAAGAAAAAGCAACAGGGGACTGAACACACAAAGCATCAACGCTGAAACTCACTACTGGCCATGAAATATTTGAACAAAGTCGACTGGCCGTCCAATTTTCTCTTTTTCATTTTGACAGGTCACGTTCAAAACATATTGGACTGTGTTCGCTTTTTCGCTACACAGAACGATCAACTTATCACAAATTATTGGAAAACATTAACCAGTCTACATTGCGATAACGTTATTTTCCAAAGGATTCCGAAACAGCATTAAACAGCGCAAAGGGGACAAAGTGCCGAAAAGGATCCACACTGGCGAAAACACACGCATGGACACGTTCGATTTTTGAACCTTTGGGAATTTCAACCGACCGAAACTTGATTTTAAACGGCCATTTTGGCCGGCGGCCGGCTCTTATTGAGAACCCTGCATATAAGGCCCGATGAGTCAATAACAGTAACATGTAAGGCCAAATGCGTCGATGACAGTAACATGTAAGGCCCAATGAGTCAATAACAGTACCATATAAGGCCCGATGAGTCAATAACAGTAACATATAAGGCCCAATGAGTCAATACCAGTAACATATAAGGACCAACGTCAATAACAGTAATATATAAGGCCCGATGAGTCAATAACAGTAACATATAAGGCCCGGTGAGTCAATAGCAGTAACATGTAAGGCCCAGTGAGTCAATAACAGTAACATGTAAGGCCCAATGAGTCAATAACAGTAACATATAAGGCCCGATGAGTCAATAACAGTAACATATAAGGCTCAATGAGTCAATAGCAGTAACATATAAGGCCCAATGATTTGTTGTTGGTAACATATAAGACTTAATGATTTGATGCCAGTAACATATAAGGCCCTATAATTTTATAACAATAACATACAAGTCTCAATGAGTTGATGTTGGTAACATATAAGTCCCAATAACTTGATTTCTGTAACATATAAGACTCAATGAGTCGATAACAGTTACATATAAGGCCCAATAAGTTTTTGCTGATAACATACAAGGCCCAATAATTTGATGCTATAACCTATAAGGCTCAATTAGCTGATATCTGTAACATGTTAAATAAAAGATCCAATAAGTTAATACCGGTAATATATAACTCCCAATAAGTTGATGTTGGTAAAGTACAAGACCCAATAAATTAATAGCCGTTATATATATATCGCCCAATAATTTTATGTTGGCAAAATATGCGTCACAATAATTTATTATCGATAATATAAAACACCCTATAATTTGATATCAGTAAAATATATGACCTAATAACTTAACGTCAGTGATTTATAACACCCAACAACATAAAGTTGATAAGATATAATGTCCTATTAGTTAATGAACTTGATTTGTATTACTTCAATATGCATGTATGTTGGTAATATTTAAGACAACAAACTCATGCAACTGACAAATAACATCCATCAAGTTGATATTGGTTAGACATAAGGACCATTGAGATAATACAGGTGATATATAACACCAAACAAGTTGATGGTGGTAATAGAAGACACTAAATAAATTGATGGCAATAATGTTAATGGCCCAATAATCTCATGCCGAAGACGTATAACCTCCAATAAGTTGATGTGGGTAACATATAAGGTCCAGTCTGCTGATATCAGTAAAATATAATACCCAGTAAGATCATGCTGATTTTATATAACACCCAATAAGCTGATGCCGGTAACATATAAGGTCTTATAAGCTGATATCAGTAAAATGTGAGACCAATTAAGATCATGCTCATGTTATATAACACCCAGTAAGCTGATGAGGGTAACATAGTTGATGTTATATAACACCCAGTAAGCTGATGAGGGTAACATATAAGACCCAATAAGGTCATGCTGACGTTGTATACATGTAACACCCAATAAGGTGATGTGGGTAACAAATAAGGTCCAGTAAGCTGATATCAGTAAAATAAAAGACCACATAAGATCATGCTGATGTTATTTATAACACCCAATAAATTGATGTTGGTAACATATAAGGCCTAATAAGCTGATATCAGTAAACTATGAGACCCAATAAGATCATGCTATATAACACCAAATATGTTGATGCTGTAACATATAAGGCACAATAAGTTTATGCTGGTGATATTATGATAATGTTACTTTTGAAAAATTCAAGTTCAAGATGTTGTTAATGTGAATTATTATCCCGAGTGATTAGACGGGTGCAGAAAAACTGCAAAATGGCTTGCCAGTTGTTAAAACACTTTAATTTTAAATGACTATTTAAAACAACACAGAAGAGCTCAAATAATTTAATCAAATGCATGTTCCAATACAAATGTATATGAAGTGTGTCTTCTAGGATCAAGGAACTCCTCCTTTCATACAAAGTCACAACAGCCTAATATATAGCAAGTCTTTTATACATGTAAGCCAAAATGGTTAAGCAATAAATTATGCAAATTATTAATTACAGGCATGATTTTAAGTTTGAAGAAAAAAAGCTGAAAAGGAAAATTAAGGGTTTTACCGGTTTAATTAAAGGTTTTACATCCGGGGGTCTGGGGGCCGATTAAGCCCCCAGAAGCTCTAGGAAAAATGGTGCAAAATCCTGCATTCTGGGCTTCTCCTGAGCACCTTTTGATTTTTTCAAAATCAAGTGGGTTTTTTACAGATTTTTTCAAACTTGAAAAAAAAGTTATGATTTTTCATGCCCAGAACTAATATTTTTTGGGGACACTTTGATATTCCATTAAAACTACATCCCATTGGGGGAATTTGTTTACAATAGATCCTTGTGTACAAAGGAAATATAGGTCAAACATTGATGTTGGTAATTAAAAAAATCTTACTATCTTCAGATGATCCCTATGGAGTTGTTTTATCATATGTTGCTCTAGACTTCTCCAACCTCTCAGACCGTAATTTATATTCTTGTTGCAAAGTTCACACTTTGCCAGTCCTCTCATGTCAAGCTTTATAATAAAACATCGAACTGGCTCCCCGTCATCGTTTTTCTCGAGCCATTCCCATTTCCACGGGTTTTTAAGCCCTTTATCCACTAAGAGCTTTGTATTTTCTTGCCTCTCCACAAGTTTCGTAGCCATGATACTCACATGGCATTTGTAACCCAAACTCGTTTAACACGTGTTTAACCATTGGACAATGCTTCGATCTAAGCCAATCAGATCGCGGCTCACATTTCACAAACCGGAAACATGCCGGTAAATGTAAAAAGCGGAACAATATCGATGAAACATGATTTTGAATCCGGAGCGGAAATTAAAATTAAAAATCGGAATCGGACGCGACAAGAAGCGGAATTCCGCTTTAAAGCGGAATAAAATCATGCCTGTAATTATCATCATTATTTGGCCTTCCTTTGATATGGCCCTATATGCTTCGTTATAATGTAATGACAGATATATCACCAGAGAGGTTCCAGCTGGAGACCAAAGCAAGCTAAACACACAGCACATTAAGCACAGCTGAATGACCCTTAGATAATGCATCTAAGCCGTGAGGGGCCACAGTGACGTCGAGCAATTGTACTGTATATGAAGACGTGAACAGAGACACAAAGTACAAGACAATAACAAAGAAACAGACAGCAACACATATGATGCATTATATAATAAAAACTAGCTTCATAAAACATATAAGTTAATAACCAGTAAGTTGAAGTCGGTAACATATAATGCCCAATGATGTCATCCCAGTGATAGATAACACCCAATAAGTTGATATCTATAACATAGAATGCCTGATGAAGTCATCCCAGTGATAGATAACACCCAATAAGTTGATGTCTGTAACATATAATGCTTAATGAGTTCATCCAAGTGATAGATAACACCCAATAAGTTGATATCTATAACATAGAATGCCTGATGAAGTCAACCCAGTGATAGATAACACCCAATAAGTTGATATCTATAGCATATAATGCCTCATGAGGTCATCCCAGTGATAGATAACACCCAATAAGTTGATGTCTGTAACATATAATGCTTAATGAGTTCATCCAAGTGATAGATAACACCCAGTGAGGTGATGTCTGTAACATATATTGCCCCATGGCGTCGCCTTGGTGATAGATAACACCAAATATGTTATTGTCTGTAACATAAAATGCTTAATGAGGTCATCCCGGTGATAGATAACACCCAAAAAGTCTATATATCTGTAACATATAATGCCCAATGAGGTCATCCCGGTGTTACATAACACCCAGGAAGTTGATGTATGTAACTTATAATACCCAATGTGGTCACCCAAGTGATAGATTACACCAAACAAGTTGATGTCCAAAACACATACTGCCCAATTAGGTTATCCCAGTGATAGATAACACCCAATAAGTTGGTGTCTGTAAGAGATAATGCCTGATGAGGTCATGCCTGTGATACATAACATCCATTAAGTTAATGCCCATAACATATAATGCTCAATGACGGCATCCCTTTGATAGATAACCCACCAATAAGTTGATGTCTGTATTATATAATGAATAATGAGTTCATTCCGGTGATAGATAACACCCAATATGTTAATGTATATAACATATAATGCCTAATGAGTTTATCCCAGTGATAAATAATGCTCTAGAAGTTGATGGTTGTAACATATTTTGGCCACTGGGGTCATCCTGGTGATAGATAACATCCAATAAGTTGATGTCTCACATATAATGCCTAATGAGGTCATCCCATGATAGATAACACCCAATAAGTTGATGAATATGAGCATCCGCAAGTAAGCATGTAATTTTGACTCCTTATGAAAATTAATCGTGAAAATAAATCTGAAATCTGGACTATAAACATGCATACAATAAAAACTTAGAAGTGCTTAGAAGAAACACAGGCAAACCGGGTAAAATCTCTATGTGCACTAGATATATTTGTAAATGTCCACCGATTGATTCAATTTTTACGGCTTACCCAATGGAAACTGGCCTTTTAAACAGGTTCTATTGAGCAGCACACTTTGCCGTTTGTAAGCAAACTGTCAATAAGATTTTTAAGAACAGGTTGCCCGCTGTTATACTACTGGCAGCAAAAACTGAAGCACTTTTGAAAGTTAAGCTTTCAAAGTTAGTGACAAGAACCTGATGTAAACGATATTGATACTGATGATTCAATGTCGCACATTTAAGAAATCTATGTTTCAACAGCACTGGCTAAAACTTAATTGTTGTTATTCTAAAGGTAAAGATAGAATTTGCTAGATGAGGTACTATTACAAAATTAACGGTATACCTTATATATGCAGGGGCCCATTGGTTTTTGTCAGGACCCATTTCAGAAAAACTCATAAGAAAAAAATGGTAAAATGTTCACTGTATATTACTGGGTAATTTTAATTAAAATGTAGAAAATATCAAATCATCATAATAGTAAAGTATTGTACATAATAAAACAAAACCAAACAACACGTTTCCTATGGTGTTGCTTGACTGTAAAACAGGAAACAATGTGACACATGCAAACACTGAACCTTACTTGTTAAAGGGCTTATCAGACTGCATAGGCTGATGTTATTGAACATCGATATTATGTGTTGAGTGGGCTTATCAGGCTGCACATTTTGATGTTTTTAAACATTGAATATAATGTGTTGGTGGGACATCACACTTTATAGGTTGTATTAATTGTTTGATTAATGTGTTGTTATAAGACCTAAGTGTAAGTTCAACAAGGTGTATAAATATTCATAAGGAGGAGTAGTCATCACAACATTGGACCTTATGCTTTAATATTATCCGACCGAACTAAAAATATACGAAGCCTCTGCCAATGCAATTTCACTCTCTTACACGGTCAGTTCAGTACATTAACTGTCACAGGCTCTGATAGGACTCCGTACTATATACAGTTTGGTCGCCAGTACCGGACTTTCCCCAGTAACGGATCAAATTCTTAAAACATGATTTCTGCCATTCTTACGAGTAACTGGAATAAAAATTCAAATCTATATTTCTATTATTAGACCTTATTAGACCTTAGAGAAATATAAATAGACTTTGTTTACTTTCGAAACGATGAGCTATAAATTTTCCCAGCATGCTATGTCAACACACATATGCAAATGCTGAAGAGTTCAGCCTCGTTTTGAAAAACGTTGATCGAGAGTAGACGACAGAACTGAGTTAAAACGAAATTATTCCGTGCCAAGTTTATATGCGTTTGGAAGATAAGTTATCATAGATTTCAGTTAATACTAAACTAACCTTTAACACACTGTTCAATTTCTGTAGTAGTACTTAATTTAACCCTGGTGTAGTCACCAGAAACGGATCATATTTTATGCTTCAATACACAAAACGTAATATCGCGGGATATTTTAGCAGAAACTATGATCATACTTGATCATTCCATTTAATATTGATCTCTTGTGTCTTGTTTAACTATAGTCATATTGTGTTTTTATTGTCATGTTGTAAAAAATGATAAACCATTTGAACAGCTAAAGGAATGCTGTAATGGCACACCGATGCCCCATGTGGTTACACAAATGGAACATTTTGTATCACTTCCAATGCCTGTCATTCATTGTTTCATTCATATTTGCTATTGTTTTGTTCAGTTACAATAATTCAGCTGTTTTCTGTCATAAATGTGTGTTTTGAGATGGTCCTCGACCTTCAGTGTCACGTGATCCGTTATAGGAGCAACTGATCCAATAAAGGGGAAGTAAGCGGCGGTACAAATGAACCAGTAAAATGTCTGAAAAGTAAATCTTTTTTTAATTAATTTGCATTAATCATTAGAGGAGATAATACCTTTAACTGCAGCATAAAAACAATCTTGACATTTTGCGTTTACACTAAAAAAATAAACTTTGTTTACATAGTGATCCGTTACTGGCAACCAAACTGTACGATACATTGATCAAATACTGGTTTTGTATGTTCAATCGATATATCGGATTAAATGTATTTGAGTATTGTTGTTGTTGTTTTCTGAAAAAGGGTACAGATCTTTTGGTCTTTGAGAAGTGTGTCACTACAAGCAAAGGTTTGTAGGTAAAATAAAAGTAATACATTAATAACAATAATTCAAGATTAAAATTCCAAGTAAACGTGTTTAAAATATCAGAAATACGTGAATATAAATGCATTTCATTTAACTACTTGACAAATCCTCCCAAATCTTCTATTGGTAGAGACTCCTTTGGGGTTAAAACAATACTACGACTAGGGCCTAGGCAAGGGCAATGATTGGCGCGAAAAAGGTCTGAGCTCTCATCTAGATCTTTTTTCCTTTTAAACTAAAATCTCCAAACTCAAAGTAAATAAACTTATTAAGAAACATAAAATGCAACATATTACAACAACGAAATGTCGTATACAAGATAAAAACTTACATTACGGTTCGGCAAAACTTGAAATTCAAAAGCACAGTTCATCAACCATTCAATTTCAGTTCTCCACAGTCGAGAGTATTCAATAACAGTAATCGTGTAAAAACTAAAAAACAGTAATTGCGAAATTATCTCCCTTAGACAATTCAATGTTTTAACATGCTTCTTCGGTGTAAGTTGGCACTTTAATTCCTTTTTTTACATTAAAAAAACACCAACAACCAAACTATAGTTGTTCATATAATACAGTAGATACGGACAGGGTTGAAAGAAAAGACGTATCTGTTTTGTTTTATTAACCCCAGACCGCGTAAGAATGTGGTTCATGTTATTTTCACTGTTTGCATACATGTACGCGTAAAATAGTCTATGAACAATAACGCGAGATTTGAGGTCGGGGGGGGGGGGGTCCGTTTATGTACTCGCGTGTAAACATAGAACAGCTGACTGACTTTCGTTTCTTTTTCACACACACAAAGGGAGACAAAGTGAATAAAATGATACACCAAATCATCATAACTTGTATTTATATATTTTAAATGAATTTTACTAGCTTATGTAACGACCGCAGGGGTAGAATATAAGCGCTTCAAACCAGCCTCGCTGCTGGGTTAACTCTTTAGCGACGTGGTTAAAGCGGCTTCCCGATGTGCGCGGTTAAGCAACGGTTGCCGTGGTCGGTATACGGATGGGTGACCGTTGGAGGGCGCCGGCCTGCGTTACATTGGTGGCAGCGGTGGGATAATCAACTGCCGGACTGGAGTTGCGTGCCCACGGAACTTCTCAGGCCAAGTCTCGGGACGAGACTTCTCGGAGGGGGGAGTAATGTAACGACCGCAGGGGTAGAATATAAGCGCTTCAAACCAGCCTCGCTGCTGGGTTAACTCTTTAGCGACGTGGTTAAAGCGGCTTCCCGATGTGCGCGGTTAAGCAACGGTTGCCGTGGTCGGTATACGGATGGGTGACCGTTGGAGGGCGCCGGCCTGCGTTACACTTATATAATTTTATTTTGCTATGGGACAGAACGATTTCTGCTGTGCTGAAGGTTGTAACAAGATTCCTAACGATAAAAAGCTCAGACCTACATGGCTGACTAATTGGAGAAATGGATACGTTGTCATTTAGCCTTTAGTTCCAAGCAAAATTTAAATTATCTTCCAAATTATGTCATTTTGAAAAAACTCCAGGGATACATTCTAGTGAACATTGGAGCTAGAGTCTGTCTGCATGCAAAATTATGCAACACAAATAATGTTTATGTTTAATCACAAACATGTATTCTGTTTTGCAGTCTGGTACACTGGAAGATTGCACACAGCTCGACCTAATCTCCACTTGTTAGCTTAGATAAAGGTCATACTGTAATTTCTGCTAGTTAAAATGTTGTTCTGCTTAGAAATGCGGAAAAGTTTGACTGCCTCACAACACAATAACAAAGTAAAAATAATTGCAAATTTATTAGTGCCAATATTTTTTCTCTTGCATATTTTAAGATCAATCTACATAGAAAATAAAAGTTTAGTTATCACAATATATTAGGAAGTCTAAGGATCTGGTAATTTTGCTGAGATAAAATAAACAAAATTATTGTTTCCTGCCAGCACAAATTTTGTTACTTTGTTTTTGGGGGGTTTTACGACACACCGACTTTTGATAGATCATACGGCGCCGAATACATTAAAGTTTGACGACGTGAGAATATAATCAGGTTAAAACTAAAATACGGGAGTAGAAATAAAAATCAATCAGGTTAAAAATGTGAATGACAAACGAAAAACAAGTTAATATATCAAACAGTTAAAATGTATAACGTTAGCATAATAAACAGTTTAAAATTTTATAACTTACTAAGAATACCAATCTCGGTTAGGAAGCAAACATTTTCGTTATTGTTTTTTTTTTGTTTATAAATAATTAAGATTTAATATATATTTATGTACTGGAGGAGTAATTACATATATCAATCAAAATCAAAATGTTCAAAATTAACTGATTCCACAACTTGTAATCTATTTCGACTGCATTTTACACGGATGAATTTCAAAACATCAACTTTATTCAAATCCTTTATCCATCATTCACTGTATTTGTTATGACCATTAATGTCTGTAAAAATGGATCACTCTGAATACTTTGTGTTGTAGGGATTCCAAGTTGATTGGCTAGCCATGTTATTTTATGATTCCTCTTCCATTTAATTGGCAGACCAATGTCTTAGTACAGCATTCAGGTCTCCATTTGTCATCTGCATGGTTTCCCTGTATGACTGTGGAAGGCATATCTGTATAAATATAAAATGAAAATATATCAGTAAATGTAAACAACAACTGTTAAACTGTCACTGTATGCAAACATTTTATGTCTGGTTGGAGTGACCAAAAATTTAATTACTAATAATAACTAGGGATGTTAACGAATATTCGAATATTCGAATATCAAGTCGCTATTCGAATAGAGATTTTGGGATTCGAATATTTTATAATTTTTATTCCACTTTTGTTAAGTTCGAAGGAACATTGAAAAGATATTTCTTTAGTTGATCGTAGTGTTCCCAGCGACTTAAGACGCTAGCGATATGTAATCGCGTTCGCTCTAAGATAGAGGGGGTGGGTCATGTCTCCTGATAACGAATTGCCATCTGGTTAACAGCATGAAATCACCTTACCGCGCACAGCTCCTTCTCTGCCCCCTCTCCCACTTAGACCCAGTCACATCAACCACATCACCATACAGCTGTGGAAACAGTTGCCAACGTACAATAAACACACATGTCAGTTCAATGCTGCGGCAATTAGCTACAGCAATTACGTAACACTGACTCTACCCAGCTTCGGTCGGGATAGTGTGTAATAAATCCATTATATAAGGCTATACTTATTGATAACAGTCCTCCAGAAGCTGAGAACGTCTTTTATTTTTTGGAAAGCACAACTAGATCACTGTCAAACAAACTTTAATTGCAAACACTTTCTGTTTTTGTCACTCTACTTCATACTTGTTATTTTATTCCTATATAATACCGCGACATCTGTTATTTTTTGTCACTGCGATTTTCTGTTCTTTGTTTTTGCTTCGTTCTCTCCGAATAACAAAAATGTAAATCTACATACTTTTTAATTGTTCGTCATAGGTTTACTTAACACACTTAAAACTCACGAGCTTACAATTTTAATCATTCTTTATATATATATACTGGTTGGTACTTCATCAATTTATCAACAGTCAGGTAATCTTGACACTAGCCAATCGCAGTAATTATAGTCATCAAAAGGTTTTGTTTACATTCGCCTTTCACCCATAGGCATATGACGAGCAGGTTCGTAATTGTCACTTGTGTATTGGTAACTAAAAGTCTCTAATTGACATGTTATGGCTTCGGGTTAACGCCCTTAGCGATATCAGCCAATCACAATTAAACATCAATCCGACCACCAACCAATCAAGACCGTTAATTGGCTGTACACTTGAGCGATTGTGTATTAGTAACTAAATGTCTCTAATTGACATGTTATGGCTTCGGATTAACGCCCTTAGCGATATCAGCCAATCACAATTAAACATCAATCCGACCACCAACCAATCAAGACCGTTAATTGGCTGTACACTTGAGCGATTTTCCCTCATAAAACCTTCGTGGTTTTGCCAAATTGTCTTACAGTCGATCCAGTATCACCCGCATTTTGTCCTTTTGAAAATGCCGCCTTTAATCATTAATGTATTTTATAAGATTAGTTCACAAAACATAATTGACTGTTTGTTGTTATACTTTGTTTGCGGTAAGTAGAGTAAAATATTAAAATTTTAAGCTATTTTGCATGTGTTGTACAGTTTCATCTAATAAAATTATGATATGGTTTTATTAAATCGATAAGTAGCCCCTTAAATACGTCATATGTTAATACAAATAAGTAATTGATTTCACAAAATGCCTTTAAATTGTAAAGGTTATTACACGAAGTACAACACGTAACAAAAAGACACCAAAGTTTAAGGTGACTAATTAATAATGTAAATATTATACAGGACTTTGCAGGTCATCATAACATTGATTGGTTACTTTATTGTTTTTATAAGAGTTTCAATAATAATAATAATAATAATAATAATAATAATAATAATAATAATAATAATAATAATAATAATAATAATAATAATAATAATAATAATAATAATAATAATAATAATAATAATTGTTAAGTAGCAATGACATTGTTTACGCATTTACTGGCATTCTTCACTGACAGTATTTTCTTGCAAACTACCGCTGACCAAGTAAAGAAACGCCCCGTCTTTTCCTTCACTATAAACAGGATAATGGCGGATTCATAATATTGCCGTTTGTATTTCAAAAAGAAGAAATCGTCGTTTTAAAATTAAATGCTATGCTAAAATCATAAATCTACCACCGCTTCTGCATTAAGTAAGGCTAGCAATGTAAATTGTGGTCAGAAATAAACATTTTACAATGAATAAACACATTCAATGTAATGGAAAATTACCGTGTTATATGCCACTATGATATAAATTCGTTCCGAATATTCGAATATGATTCGAATACACGTTCCGAATATTCGAATATCGTTTTGGGAGTTGATTTACATCCCTAATAATAACCCTTTACCCCATATGTATGGGTTTTATCGCCTATGTGATCAGTGTAGAACCAGATTAGCCAGAACATCCATTTGCTTTTGATCCATTAGGTTATTTCTGTACAAGATGCAACCAGTGTAGATCAAGATCAGACAGCACCAACGTGTCAGCAGATCTGGATCTACACCGGTCGCATAATGCAATAAAACATGTATATATGGAGTAAAGGGGAAGCCTGGATAATTTGAAATATATATGACTTCAAAGATCTACAAATTTCTTCACATTAGTGAAAGAATTTCAAAAAATTCGAGCCTCAACTGTTGTCTTTTTCTACCGGATTGGACCACAAGTGGTAAGTTTACTGGTTGGTGTAGTTAACTTGTTTATTTTCTTTAAGGATCGTTTGCTTTGACAACATTGTCAGCTTTGTATTACAGCTAAATTTCATTAGATGATAACACTTGTTTTCTAAATCAATGTCTCGCCATTGCAAGAGTAAGAAATAAGTATTAAGTTCATAACATGCGTTTAATTCAAACAGTGTAATCGTCGTCAGGTCAATCATGTCATTTTGGTTTGCACCCAAATCGTGCGCAATTTGCATGCGAATTCTTCTTTTTAAACGGGTACAACACAACTACTTACAAGTGAATTCTCTGCATCATCAGATCTCTTCCGTTTTTAAGGCATAACCCTCCTATTTCAAGTGTATGTTTTCGAAAAATTATTGGAAATGTTGTGTTTACATGTAGATTCAGCTGTCGTATATGACTCAGTATGCGCGCGCAACCCCACTGACCTACTTATTCCCGGACCTCGGTCTGGAATTTCGAAAAGGTCAATAAAAAAAGTTTAAGTCAATAGCCGCCCTAGTATTAGAGGCATGGAAACTGACATCATACATATTGCAAGTATTGCTTAAACTAATTCCATAATTTATCTGTACCGATTTATTACGAAATAGACCGGCCATTGATGCGTATCACAAGAGTTTGGCGTTAGTTTTGTGGTTTTAAAGAAGATAGAGTAGTAGTATAGCGCGACCATTTGGGCAGATTTTCTGGTTCCCCTGGTTCCCTGGTTCGCGTGCCTCCCAGCTGTTACGGGTGATAAATCAATTACTGCGTCGTTAACCCGTCAATTAATGATAGTCGTTAATTAAAACGTCTTTGTTTCGATGGCCCCGCTGTCAATTGTAATTAATTATAAATCTAGTGTCGACCCGCCGCCCCGCTGTTACCGCGTTAATGGTAATTAATAATACATTTAGTGTAGTCCCGCTGCCACCACATCACGGTGGGCAGATTTTCTGGTTCCCCTGGTTCCCTGGTTCCCCAATAATTAATTAATTAAAATTGACAGCTCCCCAATAATTAATTAAAATTGACAGCTGCCGCCGACCCGCTGTTACCGCGTTAATGGTAATTAATCATAAATCTATGGCTAACCGAACTTCTAAATAGTGTATTTGTATTCACCTTTGATTCGATGAGAGCACGCGTTTCCCGGTGCGCGTACTCATCAAGTAATAAACGAACTAGGAATGAGAGAGGGAGAGAGGAGAGAGAGAGAGAGGGGGAGGTTATAGAAGAAAAAAGAATTAAAAGATGAAGATATTAACTACACGCATAAAGCGTAGTATCGCGTCCGTTTTTACTAACGGTTTACGTTTATCGGAATTTCTCGAGCTAAACAAAATTTTCTATTACTATTACAGGCTAAAATCTGTTCGAGTATCCCTATTTTAAAGTTAAAGTACTGAACAGACGTAACAACAAGTTCGTTAGTTTTATTTTTATTTTTTATTTAGAAAAAGACAATACAATTTTCTTTTATTTATTATTTTTTTTTTTTTATTTTATTTTTTTTTTTATTCAAAATTTACATCAGGCGGCTGCTCACATTCTGAAACGAGAAAAAAACAAAATTAAAAAATAATATGTTTTAGAAAAATAAATTACATCATCAATAAATGACATTAGTTAGAAAATAGAATAAACCCGAAACGAGAAAATACTTAAAATAAATAATAAAAAAATAAATTAATATATTTTATTTTTATAGTATACTTTTATTACGTCATAAAATATCGTCCTATAGTTTGAAAATAGAACCAACCCAAAACGAGAAATTAAAATATCGTTTATAGACTACCCATAGTTCGAAAATAGAATAAACTATGTTTAAACACTAATTTCATGCGGTGTCGTTTCATTTTTATTAATTATATTTAAATTACGTCATAAAATAAAGACCTATAGTTTGAAAATAAAACCAACCCGAAACTAGAAATTAAAATATCGTATATTTACTACCCGTAATTCGAAAATAGAATAAACTATGTTTAAAGACTAATTTCATGCGGTCTCGCTCCAGTTCGCGTGTACCGTTCCCATCGATCGTAATTAATTATAAATGACAGGTTAACAGAACAGCCCTCCCCGCCACGCGGACGAGGCGTTACTGGAGCTATTCGAGCGTTTCGTTTTCTGGTCGGGTCACGGGTCGCCCGATATTTAATCCTACATACAAATTTAGACCCTGATCACCGCGTCTTGGCTATAATAATGCGTCTGAGCCTTAAGATTTTACACTCTTATCGTCGCGGTGTTTAGAACTGTCGTGTAGATACGTTTCCGAGAGACAACCGATTGAAAAGGCGATATAAAAACGCATACGGCGTATACCATTACATCCTTAAAATAATACTTACAGCTCCTCCAATGAAAAGTTTTTTGCTGTTGTTGTTTTAGAGTTTATTATTATTATTATTATTATTATTATTATTATTATTATTATTATTATTATTATTATTATTATTATTATTATTATTTAATTGTTATTAAATTGACATATAAACAAATTCAAAATTATCATATTCCTGTTTTCATGAGACGGCAGCAGCACATGCTGAAACAAGAAAAACAAATTAAAAAGAAAAAAAAATCGAAATTTATATAAAAAATAAATAAATAACGCGAACTTGAAATATATCATAAATTAACCATCAATAGATAGAAAATAGAATAAAGTACGATTAAAGGCTAATTTCACGCGCATCCTCAATAGATATTTGTATACGTCAAACGGTATTTTGTTCGGACCGAATCAGCGTGTGTATATCCCGAATCGGTTTTTGTATCGACTAAACCGGTTTTTGTAACGATTATATTCACTTTTGTTCAACCGCAACTGTTTTCTTTGTATATAACTTAATCGTTTTTGTAAAGGGTAAAACCTTTTTTGTATACTTTAAAACAAGTTTTGTTTTATGCAAAACTGATTTTGTAAGGACCGATTCAACGAGTGTACATCGCGAATCTGTTTTTGTAATCAATTAAGCGTTTTTTTTTTTGTTTGTTTGTAACGCTAAAACGCATTTTATTCTTTGAGAAAGCTTTTGTCACATCAACATGGATCACAATTCAGACTTTAGTAGTTGTGACGAGAATGAAATAGTTCGTGTTGCTAATCAAACAGAACAAAGTATAAATTTTAGCGGTGCTGATGAGGCTGAAATGGTTAAATGCATAGACAAAGTGGAAAGACAGAAATACAAATGTGATCTATGTGACAAAATGTAGAGCACAAAAAAGCACCCCAGTTGGCCATTTTGCCGACTGACCGTTCCAAGGCGGTAACTGATGGTTTTTCTTTTTGTGTGTTATGTCTCGTCTCTGTGTTTTTTTGTCACATTTACATTTACCTTGTCTGCCTTGGTCTGCAGGTAGATAAAATTTAAATATCTGTGAAAATTTTGATAGGACCTTTTCTTATTTACCTATTTAAAACGACATCAGCTTTCGCATACCTACTTTGTAAAGTGTTATATATGTGAACACAAATTTAGAAGAAAAGATTGTTTAAGAAGGCATTCGAAGAATGTACATAGGTTAAACATGCACAGATTTAAGTGTAACCATTGTCCAAACGAATTTGAAAATTATGAAGACTTGTATAATAATGTAGTTGCTCCACGTTCCCTCAACCCATCCAACAACAACCAACAACCTCCATCAACTTCAGCAACACAATCACAACGTGAAAATCATCTATAACCAGCGCACTGAACAGCACTGCAGAAATAGCAACTATTGAACCACAAGTATCCGAGCAATATGATTTGTTGGGATTTTTAGCCAATACACGATTAGTTTTTTCTTCAAGAATCCTGTTATCAAGGGTATCTCAACAACCCATCAAGTGGTATTTTACTGTGCAAATAGAGTTGGAACGCTTTAACGCTGATGGAGATAATACTGTTGCATCACCGCACTTCAGAACTAGGACATATGTTTTCTTAAACATGGACATATTTCATGAACATGATTTAAACGAAGCGATACAGAAAATAATTTAAAGTCTAGAAGAATTCATGCGCAATGGATCAGGGTGTGTGTTGAAGAAAGTATTACATTTGGAAATTCATACTGTTAAATATACACCATTGAACGCAAGCAGGTACATTCCATTACCCAAAACATTACAATCACGTTCATCACTTTCAAACATTCGTAATGATGAACAAAACTGTTTTCAATGGAATGTGCTAGCTGCACATACACCAAGGAAAAATCAACGGACGTTCGTGATTATTTGCGATATGAACACGAACTAAGGTAAAGATTCCAGCCCCCCTCCCACCGCCACCCCCACCCCTCCTGGGTCGCTTAACAACAAAGACAAATTTAAACACCAGAATTCTCACATTTCCATCAATATGTTTGGTTATGAACAAAAAGAATTTTTTTTAATGAGAATTACAAAACACAAAGGACGGTTTTATCACACCAATTTGTTGTACTTGAAACAGGATGGAAATACCCACTACTGTCTCATTCAAGATTTTAAATAGGTTTCTACATAGAACAAAATCATCTAAACGCTCTTAATTCTATTGTCCATACTGTTTGCACGGTTTTGTAAGACAAGATTTGTTGGATATCCACATGAATTATTGCTCCATGAACAGAGCACAGAAAATAGAACTTCCACAACCTAGAGAAAACATTTTACAATTCAAACATTTTGTAAAGACATTACGAGTACCATTTATTATTCATGCAAATTTTGAATGATTAAACCGAAACAGGACAATCATCATGTAGCGAGACAGGATCCGTATGCATACAAAGTCGTTTGTGAAGATTCGCAATATACGAAACATACCACCGCTCATGTTGGTGAAGATGCAAGTCAGCAGCATTTACACAGTATGAAGATCGAATTCAACACATTTTGGAAACGGTTCAATTTATCTGTCAATGAAATACAAAAGTTTGCTTCAGCAGAGAAATGCTGCATTTGCGATGAAAAATGTTCGATTTATGACAAACATTGTGAGAGGATTGTACGACATCATAACCATTTAACTGGACAATTTACCGGTGCAGCTCATAACGTGTGTAATAACAATTGTAAACAAGCAGACTTTATACCTGTTGTTTTTCCCAACTTAGAATGCTGACTCACATTTGACAGACTTTATACCTGTTGTTTTTCACAACTTAGAATGCTGACTCACATTTGATTATGCAATCTGTAGGACTGTTCAAACACAAAAACATCAAATGCATAGCTAGTAACATGGAAAAGTATATTTCATTCTCATTAGGATCGCTGCGATTTATTGACAGTTTGAAATTTTTGAACTCAAGTTTAAAAACAAACAAACTAGGAGACAATTTAAAACCAAGTGGTGACCATTGTTTCAAAATGTTCCATCACAATTTTCCACACAGACCACATGCGGGTTTATTATAAAGAAAAGGAGTGTTCCCGTACCAATACATCGACACTATGGAGAAACTGAAAGAAACTAAATTGCCATCAATGAATGAGTTTTATTCAGACTTATCTAAACAAATGATATCAGAAGAGGATTTTAGACATGCAAGCAACGTGTTTCATACACTGAACAAAAAGGCGCTTGAAGACTACAAGTTGACCTACGAAAAAACGGACGTGAGCTTGCTAGCCTGCGTGTTTGAAGAATTAAGAAACGCCATTCTGTCTAAATACAATTTAGACCCAGCTCACTATGATGGAGCAGCAGGATTATCATGAAGTGCGTGTTTTAAAATGACGGGTATGAAACTCTAACTTTAAATAGATATAGACAAGGTATTATTCATTGAACTAGGGGTGCGCGGTGGTATGTCTCGAGTATCTAATCGACTGAAGCGAGCAAACAACCCATACGTTAGTGGATATGACAATACCATACCGACTTCCTATCGGTGTTATGAAGATGCGAACAATCTTTATGGTTAGGTTATGCAAAACTATTTACCTTGTTCAGATTTTCGATGATTGAATGACCGTGCAATTGATAATCTTGACATTCATTCGGTTAAAGCAGATAGTGATACTGGTTATATACTAGAAGTGTCGCTTGAGTACCCAGCTTCCCTTCATGATTTCACTAATGATTACCCACTTTGTCCTGAGAAAATACATGTTGATGATGCCGATTTATCTCCATATACACAAAGATTATGGAAACAACTGCATGGTACCGAGCATATACCTGGATTACACACAAAACGTGCGAAAGTGGGAAAACTGGTGTTGACACTAAATGACAAAGACAACTATGGGATGCATTATCGCACGCTTCGACTCTACCTTCAGCTCGGCATGAACATCAAACAGGTCCACATGGTTCTTCAGTTCCATCAAGAATCTTATCCCAGTTCCTACATTGAATTCAGCACACAATGCAGGAAGGTTGCCACAACAGAATTTGAAAAGGATTTATACAAGCTTCTTAGCAATAGTACTTTCGGTAAGTTATTGTGATGTTAATACATACTTTGATAATGTAATGATCTATTTATTAAATTTAACAAAACAGTGCATTGTCAATTCCATATCACTAGTTTAATAATATACACTGAGCCCATGAACTTTCTGTAATTATGTTTACTCTGATGATAATGTCATAATATGATTTCATAAGGAGTTCTTTCCCATTACTTAGACGATGCTATTTGTGTGTTTTCAGGAAAGACACTACAAAATTGTCTAAAGTACACGGACATCAAGCTGGCTCACACCGAGAAGAAACTTAGAAAATATGCTGCAAAAAAAACAACGTTTCAACGTTTGAAAATATTCAGTGAAGACTTAGTGGGAATCGAATGCAACTACAATAAAGTGAACTTTGTTCAACTGATCAATTGCGACATGGTGATTTTAGACCTCGCAAAATAGTTCATGTACGATTGTTACTACAATAATTTGAAACCTAATTATCAAGATAATTTAACATTGTTAACGACAGACACCGATAGTTTTATGTTCTATGTAGAAACCGATGATGTTTGTAGAGATATATTCGAAAACATTCATTTGTATGACACATCCAATTACCCACAAAACCATCCACTGTTTAGCAATGACGAAAAAAAAAATACAAAAAAAAAATGGTATGATGATATATGAATAAGGTGGTGTTGCTATGAAGGAATTTGTGGCGTTACGTCCTAAAATTTACAGTTTTATTTCTGATAAAAAAAATAAAGAAGAGAATGAGAAGCGGTGTAAAGGAATTTCTCACGCTATTGTGAAAAGGGAGCTAATGCACGAACATTACAAGCAAACATAATTAAAAAGCACACAAACGTAATCTATCATGTAAGGATTAGGCAGTGATCATCATAATCATGTACTTAGACAACATAAATAAGACCTCTCTGAGTCCTATAGAAAACAAAAGGTGGTGGATGGATGATGGGCTTTCGAGTTTAGGTTATGGACATTATAAAATTCCTTGACTTTATATGTGTTGAATGAAGTCAGTGCATTTTAAAATGCTTTTAGATTATTTTGTATCACAATCATTCGTATTAAATGTGCATAATAATGTTTAGTTTATAGTATACATAAGGTTTAATTACCAGTTGAAGTTAAATATTACATTTGTGATTATATTTACTGTTGATTATTTTTATAAAATTTAATCGTGTTTATGACATGTTGATTGTTGCAATTCATTTGTTTGTGAAAAATCTGCGACCTATAGGTTTCTAGTTCGTTGGTATAATGTTTAGCTCTACTTTGTGTTAATTGTAAAATAGAAGTGATGCCATATACATGTGTTAATGTCAGTATCAACTTGATACAAGTCTGTTTTGTTCCAAAGATTTATATTTAACTAGATTCAAATACTAAACTTGTACTTCTGTACTTGTGCAGATTTGTAATTCGCATGTTTAGTTGTCTTATTATTATGTGTTGTGTATTTCGTACAATGTAAAAAAACAAACTAAAACATTCACTGTAAATAAAATCTAGTCTATAGAAACAGTTGCGTTTGTACTTGTTTTATATTCTATTCAATATCTGGAGTTGTAAAAATGAAAAAGAAAAATATTTCTTATCGAGAATGGCATAACTGAATGATTGGCAGAAGAAATACGTTGCACAAAAAACAATCGCGAAATACACAAATACTATTGAAACTATAAATCAACGCCTTGCTTGTAAAGCGTAAACTACATTAAGTCGAACAATTGGGTGAAAATTGTATCAATACTTTATCAAACCCGATGTTTTGTGGCAAGTAAATAGCATTTTATTGCACTAGCTTTACATTCGCTAGCGACGTTTTTACTGAGAGTTTATAGATAAAACACAGCGAGGTGTTATCGTGGACGTTTCAGTACTGTATTGACATAAACTTTCTTAAACATTAAACAGTGCGTATAACATTTGAAGCACAATTCCATTTATCATTGTAGTGACTGATGCCTTTACTTTCATTTGTAATGACATTTAATGTTCAAGAAAAAAATACAAATTCCTTATTGCTTTATAGTACGTGTACTTTAATGTATATAATACAGGACACAAAAAAATTCAAAAGAAAAACAATCACAATTGCCCAATTGATAGCTAAACAGAAGTACGTGATTATATATTAATCAAGCTAGATCACAACATTTTGTCTCATAAGCAACTTTAATGTAAAGTCTGGTTGATTCAACTGACAACACTCCAAAATGTTTTACCAATCACTAAAGTCATATTCCTCCGAAACATGTGTTTGTGTGATGACTTCAAACAGGCTTCTGTATTCACCACTGGAGGTTTGCAGATTCGATGATAGTGGTTGCAGAACCGATATTGGTGGCTGCAGAACCGATGTTGGTGTGATGGCTACTAACTACGTGTAGATATAAAATCGAAGTATTTTGTAAAGAAAAAAATACCATCAGTTTACGGGGAGGACTGTGACTAAGTTTTGGAACGTGTAGCCCAGACCCTTTGCACTGTATTTGAATTGAGTTTTCTTTTGTTACAGGTGTGAATTTAGTATGGTAATAAAATATGTTAAACCAAAGGTTTATCGTAATTTCGAGCACTGACGCCTGTTGCTCGTGAACAATTTTTCCCATTACGAAATTTTCTGCGCGTACGCGCCTATACCTACGTGCGTGTGTGTATAGATAATAAATCTGTATATAAATAGATATATACTTACATCATTATCACTCACGAGTCCTACCGGCATCAGCGCCTCTGCGGACGAAGCCTGTGTTGTCCAAAATAGAGAGAGAGAAATAAAGCAAATAAAATGAAATAAAAGATGAGGATACTAACTACATGTATAAAGCGTAGTATTGCGTTTGTTTAACTATCATTTAACGTCTATCCCAATTTCGAGCACTGAAGCCTGTCGCTCGTGAACTTTTTTTTTCTATTACGAAGTTTTCTGCGGGTACGTACCAATACCTGCGAACGTGTGTGTATAGATGATATATCTGTACATAAATAGATATATACTTACATCATTGCCACTCACGAGTCCTACCGGCATCAGCGCCGCTGCGGACAAAGCCAGTGATGTCTAAAATAGAGAGAGAGAGAGAGAGAGAGAGAGAGAGAGGAGAGAGAGAGAGAGAGAGAGAGAGAGAGAGAGAGAAATAAAGATAATAAAATGAAATAAAAGAAGAGGATACTAACTACATGTATAAAGCGTAGTATTGCGTTTGTTTAACTATCATTTAACGTCTATCCATATTTCGAGCACTGACGCCTGTCGCTCGTGAACAAATTTTTCTATTACGAAGTTTTCTGCGCGTACGTACCTATACCTGCGTACGTGTGTGTATAGATAATATATATATGTATATAAATAGATAGATACTTACATCATTTCTATTTAATCGGGGGAAAAAGACAACTTTAGTACTATGTAAAATTAGCTATATTTTATATGTACACGAAAAATAAAGAATACATATATACATACAAAAATGCATCCGTAATTATTTCTATTTCCGCGATCGTTATATGTGATTGTACATATAAAACATTTCCAATCGAACTAAAATGCGTTTTAGCGTTACAAAAAAACAACAACGTGTTATTGATTACAAAAACAGATTCGCGATGTACACACGGTTAGTCGGTCCGTACAAAATCAGTTTTGTACAAAACAAAAATTGTTTTAAAGTAAACAAAAAACGTTTTACCCTTTACAAAAACGATGAAGTTATATACAAAGAAAACAGTTGCGGTTGAACAGAAATGAATATAAGCGTTACAAAAACCGGTTTAGTCGATACAAAAACCGATTCGGGATATACACACGCTGATTCGGTCCGAATAAAAAACTGTTTGACGTATACAAATATCAATTTGGGGTGTCCAAAAATGCTGTAAAATGGCAAAAGAATGATACTCAACGTACGTATACTAGTTCACTGCATGTAGTTCATTGTATATAGCTCGCCGTAAACAGGCTCTAAAACGCAATAACCACAGCATCATTTCATCGTTAAATATATATACATATCCACACAGTTCGTAAAACACAAAACTAAATCACTCGAATTAAACTTCTAATAAGTTTATTAGACATCGGTCTTCGTCGTATAGTTCGACGGTAGCGGGGTTCGATGGGCTTGACGGGACACAACACTGTGTCCAGCGGCGCCGTACGGACCTCGTCTTCTAATGCGCGCCTCCTGCAATAAAAGTACGAAAAACCGCCCCTGGTCTGCTCGTAACTGTAGACCAGGCGCGGATTTTCGTACCTTAGTTCGTGTTCATATCGCAAATAATCACGAACGTCCGTTGATTTTTCCTTGGTGTATGTGCAGCTAGCACATTCCATTGAAAACAGTTTTGTTCATCATTACGAATGTTTGAAAGTGATGAACGTGATTGTAATGTTTTGGGTAATGGAATGTACCTGCTTGCGTTCAATGGTGTATATTTAACAGTATGAATTTCCAAATGTAATACTTTCTTCAACACACACCCTGATCCATTGCGCATGAATTCTTCTAGACTTTAAATTATTTTCTGTATCGCTTCGTTTAAATCATGTTCATGAAATATGTCCATGTTTAAGAAAACATATGTCCTAGTTCTGAAGTGCGGTGATGCAACAGTATTATCTCCATCAGCGTTAAAGCGTTCCAACTCTATTTGCACAGTAAAATACCACTTGATGGGTTGTTGAGATACCCTTGATAACAGGATTTCTTGAAGAAAAACTAATCGTGTATTGGCTAAAAATCCCAACAAATCATATTGCTCGGATACTTGTGGTTCAATAGTTGCTATTTCTGCAGTGCTGTTCAGTGCGCTGGTTATAGATGATTTTCACGTTGTGATTGTGTTGCTGAAGTTGATGGAGGTTGTTGGTTGTTGTTGGATGGATTGAGGGAACGTGGAGCAACCACATTCAAATTCGTTTGGACAATGGTTACACTTAAATCTGTGCATGTTTAACCTATGTATATTCTTCGAATGCCTTCTTAAACAATCTTTTCTTCTAAATTTGTGTTCACATATATAACACTTTACAAAGTAGGTATGCGAAAGCTGATGTCGTTTTAAAGTCTTTTTGTGCTCTACATTTTGTCACATAGATCACATTTGTATTTCTGTCTTTCCACTTTGTCTATGCATTTAACCATTTCAGCCTCATCAGCACCGCTAAAATTTATACTTTGTTCTGTTTGATTAGCAACACGAACTATTTCATTCTCGTCACAACTACTAAAGTCTGAATTGTGATCCATGTTGATGTGACAAAAGCTTTCTCAAAGAATAAAATGCGTTTTAGCGTTACAAACAACAAAAAAAAAAAACAAAAAAAAAAACAACGCTTAATTGATTACAAAAACAGATTCGCGATGTACACTCGTTGAATCGGTCCTTACAAAATCAGTTTTGCATAAAACAAAACTTGTTTTAAAGTATACAAAAAAGGTTTTACCCTTTACATAAACGATTAAGTTATATACAAAAAAAAACAGTTGCGGTTGAACAAAAATGAATATAATCGTTACAAAAACCGGTTTAGTCGATACAAAAACCGATTCGGGATATACACACGCTGATTCGGTCCGAACAAAATACCGTTTGACGTATACAAATATCTATTGAGGATGCGCGTGAAATTAGCCTTTAATCGTACTTTATTCTATTTTCTATCTATTGATGGTTAATTTATGATATATTTCAAGTTCGCGTTATTTATTTATTTTTTATATAAATTTCGATTTTTTTTTTAAATTTGTTTTTCTTGTTTCAGCATGTGCTGCTGCCGTCTCATGAAAACAGGAATATGATAATTTTGAATTTATTTATATGTCAATTTAAGAATAATAATAATAATTAAATAATAATAATAATAATAATAATAATAATAATAATAATAATAATAATAATAATAATAAACTCTAAAACAACAACAACAAAAAACTTTTCATTGGAGGAGCTGTAAGTATTATTTTAAGAATGTAATGGTATACGCCGTATGTGTTTTTATATCGCCTTTTCAATCGGTTGTCTCTCGGAAACGTATCTACACGACAGTTCTAAACACCACGACGATAAGAGTGTAAAATCTTAAGGCTCAGACGCATTATTATAGCCAAGACGTCTGCGCGCCGCGTTGATCAGGGTCTAAATTTGTATGTAGGATTAAATATCGGGCGACCCGTGACCCGACCAGAAAACGAAACGCTCGAATAGCTCCAGTAACGCCTCGTCCGCGTGGCGGGGAGGGCTGTTCTGTTAACCTGTCATTTATAATTAATTACGATCGATAGGAACGGTAGACGCGAAATGGAGCGAGACCGCATGAAATTAGTCTTTAAACATAGTTTATTCTATTTTCGAATTACGGGTAGTAAATATACGATATTTTAATTTCTAGTTTCGGGTTGGTTTTATTTTCAAACTATAGGTCTTTATTTTATGACGTAATTTAAATATAATTAATAAAAATGAAACGACACCGCATGAAATTAGTGTTTAAACATAGTTTATTCTATTTTCGAACTATGGGTAGTCTATACACGATATTTTAATTTCTCGTTTTGGGTTGGTTCTATTTTCAAACTATAGGACGATATTTTATGACGTAATTAAAGTATACTATAAAAATAAAATATATTAATTTATTTTTTTATTTTTTATTTTAAATATTTTCTCGTTTCGGGTTTATTCTATTTTCTAACTAATGTCATTTATTGATGATGTAATTTATTTTTCTAAAACATATTATTTTTTTAATTTTGTTTTTTTCTCGTTTCAGAATGTGAGCAGCCGCCTGATGTAAATTTTGAATAAAAAAAAAATAAATAAAATAAATAAATAAAATAAAAAAAAATGTATTGTCTTTTTCTAAATAAAAAATAAAACTAAAACTAACGAACTTGTTGTTACGTCTGTTCAGTACTTTAACTTTAAAATAGGGATACTCGAAAAGATTTTAGCCTGTAATAGTAAAAGAAAAGTTTGTTTAGCTCGAGAAATTCCGATAAACGTAAACCGTTAGTAAAAACGGACGCGATACTACGCTTTATGCGTGTAGTTAATATCTTCATCTTTTAATTCATTTTTCTTCTATAACCTCCCCCTCTCTCTCTCCTCTCTCCCTCTCTCATTCCTAGTTCGTTTATTACTTGATAAGTACGCGCACCGGGAAACGCGTGCTCTCATCGAATCAAAGGTGAATACAAATACACTATTTAGAAGTTCGGTTAGCCATAGATTTATGATTAATTACCATTAACGCGGTAACAGCGGGTAAGCGGCAGCTGTCAATTTTAATTAATTATTGGGGAGCTGTCAATTTTAATTAATTAATTATTGGGGAACCAGGGAACCAGGGGAACCAGAAAATCTGCCCACCGTGATGTGGTGGCAGCGGGACTACACTAAATGTATTATTAATTATCATTAACGCGGTAACAGCGGGGCGGCGGGTCGACACTAGATTTATAATTAATTACAATTGACAGCGGGGCCATCGAAACAAAGACGTTTTAATTAACGACTATCATTAATTGACGGGTTAACAACGCAGTAATTGATTTATCACCCGTAACAGCTGGGAGGCACGCGAACCAGGGAACCAGGGGAACCAGAAAATCTGCCCAAATGGTCGCGCTATACTACTTAGAGTCTGAAGAAAATTTGTAATGGATGATATCCTAAATATGTGCTGGAATTGTAAAGAAGCAATAAAACTTAACTTTCATTGAGTGCCATCCAATATTTGGGCTATAGATGTATAAGAATAAGTGGCGTGCATTTTGTTTAGAACCACAGTGCCCCACATGACAGTGTGTTCTTCCAATCCTCCTAATTGCAAAAGGAAAGAGTCTTCATGAAAAAAAGGATACATCGGTAACAAATGCACCATGTCAGACCCCATATTTTTATAGCGGAAATCCTCCTCGCATTTCATAATATATTAATACAAAATAAAATGAGATCCAGTGTTTTTGCGTTTTCTATTTCTCTAACTATTAGAGTAGTTATACCTACATCTTAACTAAAGAAAGTAAAATGCGCAGGGTAAGAACCCCCCAAACCACACTACAGGCATGATGTTATCTATAACTGATATTGTGGGATACTTTAAACAAGCCTAGGCGCAACTGACCTTGTTTGGATTTTCCGTACACTCTATTTTTCCGCAAAAGAGCGACACTTGC
Organism: Sinonovacula constricta; assembly: GCA_007844125.1. Lineage (NCBI taxonomy): Eukaryota > Metazoa > Mollusca > Bivalvia > Cardiida > Solecurtidae > Sinonovacula > Sinonovacula constricta. The sequence goes on along the minus strand of CM017570.1, from coordinate 20,292,626 downwards.
AAAATATATGTAATTATGACATCTGATTACTCGAAGGCCGAATCCAGATGTTCATATAATTTGTTTAAAATTACTATTGTAAACACGGTGTTTGCATTTTTAGGCTACGTAGCCTATTAATACTGTTTTTAGATTCCGCGCGTTTTTTTTTTTTTTTTTTTTTTTTTCTATTTGTTTGTTTTTGGTTTGTTTGATTTTTTTTTGTTGTTGTTTTTGTTTGCAGAGCGTATTGGGAGCGCCACGTGACGATTGTTACTCAATTGTCAGTACAAATCTTGACAAGTGTCAGCCATTCTGTTGTTTGTCTATAAAGTGAAAATCGCGTGAATTTTGACGAGTCATTGAGCCGCTTTAAAAATAGCCGCGGTATTTCTCTTAGGTATTCTGTGAACAATCGAAAAAAAAAAAACAAAAAAAAAAACAACAACAACAACACAGCAACACTGTTTTAACCAATAAATGATGTAAACTTGTGTTTTATAGTCAAAAGTTTATATAAGCATCAATTACTTCTTTTTCATGCATTAAATTATCTACGGAACTCAAATGCGATACTCGGCCTTTAAAGCATAACATGTTTTCGCTGGAACGGGTTAGTTTCCTTTTGTCTCTAGGTTGGGAAAATCAAAGAGTTGAAACGGGTTTCCACGCCATTTAGCCAAAATAATTTTATTTACATAAATTATTGCTGAACTGCGCTAGCGCATAAAATGTAAACATATCGCATATCTCTGTCAATCAAAAAAGTTTAACGATTTGCCCGATAGTGACATAGTATTTGAAATAAATATGTAATTCCATACACTTACAACATGGCCAAATACAATCTTAAGCCAATATATATCTAGTAATCTGAATTTCAATATCACCAAGTCAGATCTTACAAAATATAAGAGCGGGGCGGTTTTCGGGATATGATTTTAATCAAGATTAACTGAATTTAATCTGCATTAACCTTCCAACGACATTTACCGCGTCCCTGTATGCATACAGTGAATTCCTTTGCTGCACGCGCTACAAAATGACGTCATTTCAAAGATCATAAACATTTAGTGCACTCGAATATTTTCCGCAAGAGCCAGGAGCCTGTGGAGTGTAAAGTATCGTGTGTTTTTTTAAATTAAATCTATAAATATAATATATTATATATGCTTAAAATTAATAACCATAGCAATATCACATAATTATCTAGATATAACAACAATATAGTCATTTGTTGTGTACAATTTAATGTTGCTAAATGTTCGTCTGGTAAGTAGATTTTGCCGCATCGTTCAAAACTTGTTTCTTCCACAGGCGACAAAAACATAAAATTTTAAGCGTTGTTTATAAATTGTTTATAACAAAGTAGCTCTACACATGTAAAAACAATAACCATCTTAAGTTTATAAAAGACAGATTCATAAAATTCTAATCACTTGGATCGTTTTACATGTTTATTTACAATTCAACTGTTTCAGAACGCCGCCCGTGAAAGTGTGATGCAAGTTTTCTCCAACAAGACAAGACTCGAACAGCAACGAACATTACCAATATATAAACACATCAACATGTATATTGTTCATCTGTTGTTCATGTTTATATTACAGGTTGCTGACAAGTCAAACATTGTCCAAATTATATCCGCCGTGAAGGGTCTGACACCGAGCAGGACGGTCGACATGGGCCAGAAGACATCCACACTTGCCTGTCATGGTGGAGAGTTGTTTGCTGGGCGCCTAGGCAGCCTGAGGATCCACGACATGTCGGGTAAGATGATTAGGGACATCAGCCGGAACACCGACGGTCAGTCACTGTTCTCTGATATCACCGGTATCGCCGTGAACCAGGCCGGTGATCGTGTGTTTGTCAGTGACTATAACAATGGTTTGGTGTGTGTGTCCCGGGACGGTCGGGTCGTGTTCCGTCTCTCCAATGACGACATGGGTCTGGATAGAGCCTGGGGTGTGACCACTGACCAGCGGGGAAAGGTGATGGTGGCTGGATATGCGTCAAACAACGTGGTCCAGGTGACAGTTGAGGGGCGGGTGGTGGGAGAGATGCTGGCCAAGAAAGATGGGATCTGTGCACCAGAATGTTTATATTACGACGTTGACGGCAGGAAACTCTACGTTGGAGGGTTCACGTCACTGCTGCTGGGCTTCGAGTTGTTGTGAAGAGTCGACGTCAAGCAGTCATGCAACAATGGAGGAATTATTTAGGTATGTTGATTACTTGATATTGATTGAAACATATTAGATTATTTATACAAAGCATGATAGATTTCATAATGTCGTATTTTATTTTATTTTACTGTGTTAGGAAATATTTAGTTACATTTTTGTGATGCATCACGGCACGAGATTTTTACTTCCAAAGTTGAAACCTCAATTTCATCACAAACAGTATTAATTATAAATCCTTTTATCCACCATATAATCATTTTTATTTAGAACTAATTAAACACATAAATTAAATGTTGTCAGACTTTTCTAGATACAACTATTTGTACAATTTCGATATTATTAGCAAAAGTTGGCGTTGTGTAACCGTGAACTGGTACGAGTTACCTTCCCTTCGTAGCATTTTGTTTTGTATCAAATATGTCAGTGTACATTGGTGGAAATAAACCAAATATGGATGGATTTAACATGATTAATTAAAAGTAAGTGTGATGTTTATTACAGAGATTGTTTATTTATTAACTTGATAAAAACCACAGTAGGTAGATGAAATATTTGGTGTAAAATAAACAAATTACTTGATTACTAGACGACTCACCGCCCTTACCAACTCACCGCCATTCAAGGTTGGTCATATGTATGCATCTGAATCTGAATACAGGTACGTCGATAGAAACCACTACTGATATGACAATAAAGTTTTCTTATCTTATCTGATCTTATCCCTTTTCCAATACTTAAATCGAAATATTTCAGTCAATTCTTTATTTATTTGTTCTCCGACCCGACTCAACCAGACAGGGAAGGCCAACCTGAATATCTACCCATGCAGATTAGGTTTTTGAGTGGAGGTGCTGTCCTTAGGTATCAACGAAGCAAACATCGCCAGAGACATCATGAAATTATTAAAGCATGGGAGGACCTGAATACTGGCCGTTTGTCTGGTGCTCAGCTGTTAAGGAAATGCGCGAAGCTGAATGATCCCGTGGTTGAGGAATAGGACAGAAAATAAAACAAAGACTAACAAACAAAGACTCTGCTTTTTATAATTTATAATTCTGTGATATACATGCTATATATTTTTTGTTATACTGTATTTCAACAAATGTATACGTATAAACTTTTGAGGACTTAAATTAATTTGCAAGAATACAAAAAAAAAAAAAAAAACTATAAATTTATTAATTATTTTTGCTTCATGAATTTGATTCCAGCTCAGCTAGATGCAGTATTTTTCCACCTTGAGTTTTAAATCTGAATAGAAAAAAAAATTAAATGATAAAATTTACAAACAGTTCAAATCGTGTTTCTTATTGCTAAAGGCAGGCACACAATTTACTAGCTATCCGGCAATAATTATCCTGAACCCTAGTAAGTCCATGTATTTTATACATGAGTTATGATTTTTAAATCTGAAAAAAAAAAAATAATGATAAAATCTACAGACAGTTCAAAACTATCACACCTATCGATCATAGACCCGCGTCAGCGTTTTCCCTATATGTTCTTTATTGTCAGCGTTTTATTACGAATTTCATATTGTCAGTGTAGCGCGTAAGCGTTTTAGACCCATCCAATAAGTGCTACGTAACTATTAGCTACCACTTGTACCGTCCCATGATACATGAGTTATAATTTTTAAATCGAAAAAAAAAATAATGATAAAACCTACAGACAGTTCAAAACTATCAATTCATCACAGTAAAAGTATACAGGCGATGAGTCGACCAGCGGTTTTTTAAAATCGGCGATGAGTCGACCAACCTTGAATGGCGGTGAGTTGGTAAGGGCGGTGAGTCGTCCTGTTACCAATTACTTAACCGGAAATCTGAATGTTTTGCTAACAGCCTGAATTTCGGACATGTATATATTTCGGATACGGATGCGATGGATAAGTTTTATGCTGATAGTGAATTAGTGATGAATCCAGCGGTGATAGAGAATATATCAGAAAAATGACAAACAATACAACAATACATTATCTGACACATAGGGTTAAATGTTAACAATAAGATGATTTGGTCATCTATCATCCTGAGGGTTTATAGATAAAACACAGCGAGGTGTTATCGTGGACTTTTCAGTACTGTATTGACATAAACTTTCTTAAACATTAAACAGTGCGTATAACATTTGAAGCACAATTCCATTATTCATTGTAGTGACTGATGCCTTTACTTTCATTTGTAATGACATTTAATGTTCAAGAAAAAAAATACAAATTCCTTATTGCTTTATAGTCTCATTCCGGTATATTAACGATTCGCCACATAATGATTCGTCACAGTAGTGAAAATGATTGGCAACAGGTGTGATATATGTATCATGTGTAATATGAAGGCTGTTGAGGATGACTACCACTTTTGACTAGTATGTCCTAAATACCAAGCATTAAGAAGAAAGTTTTTTAAAAGATATTATTGTTGCTTTCCTACAAAAAAGAAATTTATATTGCTTATGTCTTCAACAAATAAAAATGTTATATTAAGCATAGGAAAATATTTATATTATGTCTCACCGGTGCTTCATGTCTTGTTTACATGTATATTGTACTATAGTCCGTTTTGTTATTGTCCGTCTCGTTATTGTTGGGTAATTTGAGATCTATAGTCTGTATGTCCTCCGTATGGTCTGTGCATATGTCTGGGTCTGTTCTGGGTGATGCACGATGTGGCGAAACTTGTAAAACCTGTTCTTGTCCTTTTGTATGTCTTCATATATGTCAATCGTGAGAGTGAGATTTTGTACGAGAGTTGGGAGTTTTCTTTTCAAATCTTAAAACCACATTCATTATTTCCACCCGCCTCTCACCATACGACAACAGCTACTTAGTTGGTTTATACTGTTAGTTTTGCAATAAACTAATATAGTACCAGTTCTGTTTGGTAAGTTAAGTAGACCCATTATTTCAAATAGTTAAATGATGTATTGTGTATTTAACTTGCATTGTTTGAATTTGTCTATTTCTACTTTGCAGTGTGTGAATATTTGCATTGTTAAATAATGAATTGGTATATTTTAGCCAACTATGGCAGTGTTTGATAAGTGTCTGTATTATGGTTATATTTTAAATTACAGGTTCTTGTGTATGTAATAAAATACTAAACCGTATACGGACTGGTCAATTCAATTTGCCCACCACGACCCGTAACATATGCATTTAAAATGAGGCAATAATAGTCCACCTAGGTTCTTCTGTTAATCATATCAATTATAGTATTAAGCTGTCAGAGAAACTCATTAATTTTTCCATGCTGATCACTGTACCATTTTATTTTGTTATTGTATGATGGCTCTATGTATGTGTTTGTACATTATGCCAATAAATTTATGTTATGTATATATTATTATTCATTATTAATCTGTGGCGAAACGTTATATAAGTGTGGCGAATCGTTATGTGGCGAATCGTTATTGTGGCGAATCGTTACTAATTCCTCATTCCGACCATCTGCATTTCGGACCATTATTCCGGACCATGTTATAATCATCCCCGACCACTTTGATAGTCTTACCGGACCATACAATAATAATTCTGGATCATATTTATTTGAAATAATAATCAGAACTTAGGAATGAAGTCTAGATGATGTAAGATCAAACTTATATTTCCTAGGTCATTGTAAAACCCTCTTTTATTGGCGTAAACATTCTTTAAAACTTGAGGTTTAATACACGTGTCCTTTGAAAAAACATATAGTTTGTTTTAGCAACCAGGTCAGTTTATAATTTTGTACATTGAATTGGACATAATATATAGGCTTAAAGAATGTTTTGTTCATTTTGACATGGGAAATGGCATCTAATAATCGTGTCCGTAAATCAAAGAACACATTATGCAAAATAAGCACAGGCGTGTTGGTGGCACATTTTTATCAGTAACACTCGACGGTTGTTCACACCTCTTTTAATTACTATTTTGTCTGTATTTTATGTGAATTTCTCACCTCATGTGTATTGTAGAGATGCCTGATTATTCATAGGGTTATACTTTTTTAAGAGAATAGTTTCGTAATTTAAAAAAAAACAACAGTTGGGTCCACAAGTGAGAAAAAAATACATAGACAATATGTTATATATTTTATTAACATATATCATTAAAAAAATAGTACGTTCTTACATGTATATCAATATATCAGTTACATAGCAACGTTACAAAATGTACAACATTTCAGATACATTATGGTGATCCCAGTCAAATACAACACACAATCAATACACATAACAAAAACAAGTAAATGGGCAGCTTGTATATATACACGGCACACATAATTAATCAAGCACATTTAACAAGCACATTGAACAAGCAAAGGCACGTGTAAAAACTCAATCACAAAAGTCAGTAATTCACTCTTACACTGGTTTATACACACCCAGCTGACTCTTCGTCAATCAGTAACCGACAGTGATACATATTTCATTAATAACATAAATATGGTCCGGAATGATTATACTAGTATCATTATATGGTTCGGAATGACGGTCTATGTGGTCCAGGATGATTATAGCATGGTCTGGAATGATGGTCTGAAATGCAGATGGTCCGGAACGAGGGTAATTCATCCTGAACAATAGTCTTATTGTTTCTACTGTTGTCTTTCTGGCATTCTAAACTGTTGTCAGTGAAATGTAATAATATTTGTTTGTTTTTAAATGATAAAGTTTAAAGAAGCAGACTCTATCAATGGTTGCACCAAAATTAAATTAATGTTGCCTTTACTGTCTATCATATATGGATCACATCACAACACTGTAAGTTGAATGGCTTATCTATGTGCTTAAGAGATGACAAGGATCATATAGTTGCATAGAAATTTTGTCCAGGGTTGGCATAAAAGCTGTCTTTTTGAGTATTGACCGGGCTGGTGGTTAAAACTAGTCAATACTGGTCATTACTGGTCAGAAGTGGTTAATTGAGAATCAGGGTCAGAAAGGCCCAAAACCAAAAATAAAAATACGCTCTGGTAGTTATGTTTTGGCAGTCTTTAACAGCAAAAAATAATGTTTTAACAAGTGAAATGAACATAGTGGTAAAGTATTAATGGTAAAGTACTATGAGACATGTCCTGTGAGACAGCAATTTACAAAATGCATTTTCATTTGACTATTGTTGACCATATTATATTTAGTAAGACCACATAAAATGTACATATCCTAAAATTAAGATGTTTTAAGGCACATGTATGGTAATTATAGCATCTTAAATTGCATACATGATATAAACAAGTAACAATTAAGTGCCATAAAAATCATATTAAAATAGCTGACTTGACCACTTTTAAACACACCAGAGAATTGACCAGATTGGTTTGGAGTTAAATCATTCACAACTCCGGGTTAAAACGGAGGATCGTTAAAACAGTCCAACACTGACTGCAATTAAGCAATATTATCAACAATCACATGCAGGTTAATGTCACAAATTGTTTTAATTTACATTTGATCAGTAATGTGTCATGTGACTGTTTTAGCAACCTTACAAATAATAATCATAGGCTGTCTTTTCTAGTCTTAAAAGATCCTTCAAGTTAAAACGCACCCAAGGTAATAATATATTTAAACTTTCGTTTAAAATAAGTAGTTCCGATCAAGGGTCCAGTATTGGCGGATTGACGGCTATTGACAGGGTCGGTTTGGACCAGTTAATACTGTCTAACCCTGATTTTGTCATGTAGGAGCTGGGGTGGTGTTTGTTAACAGTTCCAGTGTGTTATCAGCATGAGCTAACCCTTTGTAAATGATGTTGTTGCTTGTTAAGTTATTTTATTAAATGAGTCAACAAAAATTTTCTTTAAATATTTATTGATAGTTTCCCTTGTTACATCCTAAAATTGTTAAAACATATTTATATAACTTATAAAAATATTATATATCCCAATCAGCCAGCTCCTGGCTGGGGACAGTCGGATCAAAGTCTGCCCATATATGTACAACTTTGGCAAACAGTACAGATCTAAATCTGCCACATTCTGGCTGAAGATGTGGGGGAGTCTGATCATAATATGCACTTGTTTATAAAACTTTGGCAAATAGTATAGATCCCAATCAGCCAGCTCCTGGCTCTGGCCGTCTGATCATGATATTCATGCATTTATACAACTTCAGCAAAAAGCATAGCTCCAGATCAGCCAGTTTCTGATTGGGACAGTCTGATCATGATCTGCATGTATTTATACAACTGTGGCAAATAGTATAGATCCCAATGAGCCAGCTCCTGGCTTGGGCAGTACGGGCATGATCTGCATGTATGTATACAGCTGGGGCAAATAGTATAGATCCAGATCAGCCAGCTCCTGACTGGGACAGTCTGATCATGATCTGCATGTATTTATACAGCTGGGGCAAATAGTATAGATCCAGATCAGCCAGCTCCTGACTGGGACAATCTGATCATGATCTGCATGTATTTATACAACTGTGGCAAATAGTGTAGATCCCAATAAGCCAGCTCCTGACTGGGACAGTCTGATTATGATATGCATGTATTTATACAACTCCGGCAAAAAGTATAGATCCAAAAATAGGCAGCTCCTGACTGGGACAGTCTGATTATGATGTCCATGTATTTATACAACTGTGGTAAAAGTATAGATCCAAGATTAGCCAGCTCCTGGCTACAACAGTCTCATTATGATCTGCATGTATTCATACAACTCGGCAAAATAGTATAGATCCAAATGAGCCAGCTTCTGGCTGGGACAGTCTGATCATTATCTGCATGTATTAGTACAACTATGGCAAATAGTAAAGAACCAAATCAGCCAGCTCCTAACTGCGGCAGTCTGATCATGATCTGCATGTATTTATACAGCTGTGGCAAATAGTATAGATCCAGATCAGCCAGCTTCTGGCTGGGACAGTCTGATCATGATCTGCATGTATTTATACAACATTTGCGAATGGTATAGATCTCAATCAGCCAGCTCCTGGCTGGGGCAGTCTGGTCATGATCTGCATGTATTTATACAACTGTGGCAAATAGTATAGATCGTAATCAGCCAGCTCCTGGCTGGGGCAGTCTGGTCATGATCTGCATATATTTATACAACTGTGGCAACTAGTATAGATCCCAATCAGCCAGCTGCTGGCTGGGGCAGTCTGATCATGATCTGCATGTATTTATACAGCTGTGGCAAATAGTATAGATCCAAATCAGCCAGCTCCTGGCTGGGGCAGTCTGATCATGATCTGCATGTATTTATACAACTGTGGCAAATAGTATAGATCCTAATCAGCCAGCTCCTGGCTGGGGCAGTCTGATCATGATCTGCATGTTTTATACAACATTTGCAAATAGTATAGATCCAAATCAGCCAGCTCCTGGCTGGGGCAGTCTGATCATGATCTGCATGTATCTATACAACATTTACAAAAAGTAAAGATCCAAATCAGCCAGCTCCTGGCTGGGGCTTTCTGATCAAGATCTGCATGTATTTATACAACTGTGGCAAATAGTATAGATCCACATCAGCCAGTTCCTGGCTGGGGTAGTCTGATCTTTATCTGCATGTATTTACACAACTGTGGCAAATAATATAGATCTCAATCAGCCAGCCCATGGCTGGGGCAGTCTGATCATGATATGCATGTATATATACAGCTTTGGCAAATAGTATAGATCCAGATCAGCCAGCTTCTGGCTCGGACAGTCTGATCATGATCTGCATGTATTTATACAACATTTGCGAACGGTATAGATCTCAATCAGCTAGCTCCTGGCTGGGGCAGTCTGGTCATGATCTGCATGTATTTATACAACTGTGGCAAATAGTATAGATCCCAATCAGCCAGCTTCTGTCTGGGGCAGTCTGATCATGATATGCATGTATTTATACAGCTGTGGCAAATAGTATAGATCCCAATCAGCCAGCTCCTTGCTGGGGCAGTCTGATCATGATATGCATGTATTTATACAACTGTGGCAAATAGTATAGATCTTAATCAGCCAGCTCCTGGCTGGGGCAGTCTGATCATGATCTGCATGTATTTATACAACTGTGGCAAATAGTATAGATCCCAATCAGCCAGCTCCTGGCTGGGGCAGTCTGATCATGATCTGCATGTATTTATATAACTGTGGCAAATAGTATAGATCCCAATCAGCCAGCTCCTGGCTGGGGCAGTCTGATCATGATCTGTATGTCTTTATACAGCTGTGGCAAATAGTATAGATCCAAATCAGCCAGCTCCTGGCGGGGGCAGTCTGATCATGATCTGCATGTATTTATACAACTGTGGCAAATAGTATAGATCCTAATCAGCCAGCTCCTGGCTGGGGCAGTCTGATCATGATCTGCAGGTTTTTATACAACATTTACAAATTGTATAGATCCAAATCAGCCCGCTCCTGGCTGGGGCTTTCTGATCATGATATGCATGTATTTATACAACTGTGGCAAATAGTTTAGATCCACATCAGCCAGTTCCTGGCTGGGGTAGTCTGATCTTTATCTGCATGTATTTTCACAACTGTGGCAAATAATATAGATCTCAATTAGCCAGCTCCTGGCTGGGGCAGTCTGATCATGATCTGCATGTATTTATGCAACTGTGGCAAATGGTATAGATCCAAATCAGCCAGCTTCTGGCTGGGACAGTCTGATCGTGATCTGTATGTATTTATACAACTGTGGCAAATAGTTTAGATCTCAATCAGTCAGCTCTTGGCTGGGGCAGTCTGATCATGATCTGCATGTATTTATGCAACTGTGGCAAATGGTATAGATCCAAATCAGCCAGCTTCTGGCTGGGACAGTCTGATCATGATCTGCATGTATTTATACAACTGTGGCAAATAGTATAGACCAAAATCAGCCAGCTTCTGGCTGGGACAGTCTGATCATGATCTGCATGTATTTATGCAACTGTGGCAAATGGTATAGATCCAAATAAGCCAGCTTCTGCCTGGGGGAGTCTGATCATGATCTGCATATATTTATATAACTGTGGCAAATAGTATAGATCCAAATTCAGCCAGTTCCTGGCTGGGACAGTCTGATCATGATCTGCATGTATTTATACAACTGTGGCAAATAATATAGATCCATATCAGCCAGCTCCTTGTTGGGGTTATCTGAGCAGTATCTGCATTTGTTTTGTTGTTTCTCGTGCAGTGTGTTTTACCATTATGTCTAGGCACCTTTGCATATCATTGTAAGAATATGAGTAAGAAAAAGTCTAGGTTATTAATAAATCTAACAAACTAATCGTGGCTTTGTGACACCTGACAGGTTAGCCTCCCACCGTGTGGGTTCGAGTTCCCTTCAGGGCAAAAATCTTACTGTCGGAAGTTCTTCCAGCTGACCTGTGGCGTGCCGCTGGTTCTACCCAGGCATTTGTCTGTGTTCTTCTGCCACCTAAACATCTGGATGTTGCTATGGCGATCATAGTTGATCGCTGCGATGTATCTCAACAATAAAACAGTAAATGTGTGTTTACTTTTCGCAAGCTCAGTGTTAAAAGTTATGTTCTGGAATAGTTTATTTAGGTTTGTTATTTGTCTCGTGTATTAATAAAAAGTAATACATATCCTTGTTAGACCAGCCGCAATAGCTCAGGTGGTAGAGTGTCGGCTTGCTGATCAGAAGGTCGTTGATTCAAACTACGGCCGGGTCAAACCAAATACTTTAATGTTGATAGTAATGGCTTCCCTCCTAACGCTCGGGGCTAATGGGACAGCATTACGTGTGACTTGTTGGTGTCAGTATAATGGACTGGCCGGGATCAATCTCTGGGCCCTCATATGTGCCCTGTGCTATAATGATAGAAATGTCGCTGCACAGTATGGGCGAATATTGCGGCTAATCCCATCCCATCCCATCCCATATCCTTGTTATAAAAATGTCGGTCTACTCATATTCTGCACAATAATGTCACATTGTGTTTTCTTTTTTTTTCTTTTTGTTAGGTTGAGGTAGGTGGTGTGGCTTGGAGTAGTGGTAGAATGGTGGATTTGTATCTCCTCTGACAGCTTAGCCTCTCATCGCGTTGGATTGAGTCCCATTCTAGGCTAATTACTTATTGTCTGAAAGTCTTCCAGCTGTCCTGCGGTGCGCTAGTGGCTCTATACAGATTTTCTTCTTGGATCTTCTTCCACTAAGACAAATGGAAGCACTAAAGCATACGTAACTGGTCGTGGAAAAATGAAAATAGGTCTATGCCACAATTGCATTATATATGTATATTTACCCAGTTAGCGAAGTGTTTCAGATTTGCGCCTTTAGACATGCTGCACAATGCTTCTCCCAACAGTATTGTTAAGGCCCGAGTTAAAGGACCCGCTGTCGTTATGGTTTAAATGCTTGAGGCCCACAAGTCAGATGGCTATTTAGCAGACTTATGGTTTTTGATAAACATTAAATTAGCTGGGTGTATGCAGTCAGATAAGAGGCAGAGCATATAAACATCCCTGTAAGCTTAGTCAGTAAAAGATTCAAACTGATAGCTTAGGGTCTTTGCTTTGATCCCTTGATTAGCTGCACATTTGTCTCTGAATGTTTCAGAATAAACCAACCTTATCAACAGATTAATGGTTAAACTACAGATTAGACAATAGTTGTTTCTGTCAAAACATATGTTTGCGAAGTCTCAAATAGGTTAGCTTCAGCCTATTGTATGTATGAGAAATTCATTTTAATGTTATAATTTTCAATATGTTCCTAATTTTGTCGACTCCATTGGTTCTGTCATACATTGCTTTAATCTCTCTGTTTGGCCCTTGCGATTAATTAAATTCTAAATCATGTTTTGCTTCAATCTGATTTATCTTCAGTCTTTCTTTCTGTTTTCTTTTCTTTACTTCTTTCTTCATTCCAGTCTTTAATTTCGTCATTCACAATCTCTCCATTTCCTTCTTTCCTTGTTCATTCCTTCCTATTTTCTCTGTTATCCATTCTTTCATTCCTGTTTCTCTTACATTTGGTGTTCTTTTTTTCCTATTATTTCATTTTTTTCTCTCCTTCCTTCATTCTTTCTCCCCATTATTTTGTTATTTTGTATTATTATTGCCATTCTAATGCCCGCCGTTCTGAAAGTTTCCATTAAAAGTCTGCCTTTTACCAGTTTTTCTTCTTCCTCCTTGTCTTTATTCCTTTATTTAGTTATTGCTTCTATTGTTATATCCTTTCTCATTTGTTCTTATTTGCTTGTATTGTTTTCTTTTCCCAACTTCACTTCTTCATTTTACCACTTGTTCTTTGAAACATTTTTTCCGTACTTTTTTTCTGCTGATTATTCTTTCTTCCTTTTTTACTGTCTGTACTTGTCATGGTTTTCTTTATTCTCCTTTTCTTTTTCTTTCCTTCTTCAGTGTTGCATTATTTATTTCTTTTCTTTTTCATTTATTTATATGTATTTATTTCTTTTTAATGGTGCCTTTTTTATTTTTGACTATTGCAGTGAGTGTATTACTTTGTTCTTCATGCATCATTATTTTTCTATCTTTCTGTCAAAATGAACCAGGTAGCGCAATCGGTAGAGTGTAGGCTCTATGTACGGGAGTCCCTGAGTTTAATCCACCGCCAAGACGTACACAAAGGCGTTAAAAATTGTAGTGGTATAGCTCCCTTGCAAAATCGCAAGCAAATATTAAGATAGTTCCACGACTGGTTGGCCCGATGTCAGGATAATGTGTCTGGGTGTGGTATCATACCTGGTGTTCACGGCATGCTATACACAGTGAAGGCAGCACTATAACTGCTTCAATGGAAGCCATCTTGAAATAACAGAAATACTGTTGGTGGGATGATGAACCCATTAAACATAAACACAACACTTTGACTGTTGCACTGAGTGTATTATTTCCATTGTTTGTCCGCATTCCCCTTTTTCTTCCTTCTTATTGATTAATGCATCATTATTGCCCTAACTTTATATCAATTTCTTAATTTGTTATTGTACTCCTTTCTTTTTTGCCCTTTTATAGTTTGTCTTTCATATTTCCTCCTCCCTTTTTACGTTCTTTCCACATTTGTTTCTCTTTTGTTGTATGTTTCCTACATTACATAATACTTATATTATTTGTTTGTAACTTTCATTTTTCTCTTTACTGATTTTATATTTTCCATTTCTTCCTCTTCATTTGTTCATCATTTCTGTTTATCCTTATTCTTTATACTTCCATTTATTTTTTCAGCCCTTTTTTATTTTTTTCTTAACTTACATTACTGAATGATGTGTTGTCCTTCTCTCTGTCTCCTTACTTCCCTTAGTCATTCTTTATCAGTTCATTTATATTACTTTTTATATTCTTTTATCTTTCTCTCTGTTGTCCATTTCATTTATATTACTTTTTATATTCATATTTCTTCCTCTCTGTTATCCACAATGGACAAAATAGAAAGTGTAGCATTCATTACCTATTGGGAACGTTGTATAAATTGTGACAATTGTTAATGTGTAAATTTATAATACATAAATTAGTTCTGAATAACCTATAATTGGATTGTCGTCACACATAGACATCGCATCTCTATCTTTTGGTAGTTTTAAGGGAAAGGAGTTACGTGCAGATTGCATTTTACATGACATACAATCCTCAAACATCGGTTTAATGCCACAACGTTATCAGAACATAACTTGAGGTCAAATAATTACATGAACGGTCCAAAAATAACAATAGTCACTGATTGGTCATTATCTGGGTATTTGTCAAACAACATTTTAAGTAGAATTAAACCCTAATTAACAGACTGTTTGGGTCTTATAAGTAAGTATTGTCAAATTTCACCTTTCATGTTCTGTTCTGTTGACAGTGGAGTGTGATTGATGCTGCCGGCTTCACCATGGTTAACATGGCGAAACTTGCATACATCTGCATTAAAATCATCAATTACACAGATGCAAGACCTAATGTTAACAAAATAAGACCTTACTTCTTTGGATATCTTTCAGTGCTGTCTTGTATTACCTCATACAACCTTTAATAGTGTATTCATCATGGAGTGTGTATGTCCACAAATTCACACGCTTTATCACCAGTACCCAGTAGGGGTATCAGACTTCTCTCTCCTTTTTCAGGGAATATGTTAAAAATGTAACGACACATTTTAGAATGTCAGTGTTCAAGTTTCTCTTCTGTACGTTACCTGTTTTGCTTATTTTTTTATTATGTCTATTTTTACTGCAGTTACCTTTTACTGCCAAGTTTTGAAATTGATGTGTGCAACAAACATATTGCTTTTAAAAGTAATTCCAATATATAAACTCATATCTCCTTTTTAGCTCACCTGATCACAATGTGCTCAAGGGGAGCGTTTGTGATACCGCTTCGTCCGTCGTCCGTCGTCCGTCGTCAACATTTTAGCTTGTGAACACACTAGAGGCCACAATTTTTATTCAATCTTCATCAAACTTGGTCAGAATGTTTGTCTGCATGAAATCTTGGTTGAGCTCATTATTGGGTCACCTGGGGTCAAGAAAAAGGTCACTAGGTCAAATTTTGGGAAAAAAATGTGAACACACTAGAGACCACATTTATGGCCCACTCTTCACTAAACTTAGTCAGAATGTTTTTTCTGCATGAAATTCTAGATGAGTTCGTAACTGGGTCACGTGGGATCAAAAATGAAGGTCACTAGGTCAAATCTTAGATAAGCTTGTGAACAAACTAGAGACCACATTTATATCCCAATATTCATCAAACTTGGTTAGAATGTTGTCTACATTAAATCTTGGAGGATTTCGTTATTGGGTCACATGGGATCAAAAAGTAGTTCACTAGGTCAAATCTTAAAAAAGCCTGTGAACACATTAGAGACCACATTTATAAGAAATTCTTCATCAAACTTGGTCAGAATGTCTGCATGCATGAACTCCTTGAAGAGTTCGTAACAGGGTCACGTGGGGTCAAAAAGTAGGTCACTAGATCAAATTTTAGAAAAAGCTTGTGAACAGACTAGAGACCACGGTTAAAACTTAATCTTCACGAAACGGGGTCAGAATGTTTTGTCTGCATGAAATTTTAGATGAGTTCGTAACTGAGTCAAGTGGGGTCACAAAGTAGGTCACTAGGTCCAATCTTAGAAAAGCTTGTGAACAAACTAGAGACCACATTTTTATCCCAATCTTCAACAAACTTGGTCAGAATGTTTGTCTACATAAAATCTTGGAGGATTTTGTTATTGGGTCACGCAGGGTCAAATAGTTGGTCACTAGTAGGGTGGTCCTTATTTTGCGACTTTTGATTTTTTAGTTTCTTACCCTCTAATTGTGTTCCATTATGTAAAAAAAACATATTTGGCCATATTTAAGCACAATTAAACAATATTTAGAGGTAGCTCAATGACATTGAAATTTAAGGTTTTCTGGTTTTTAGTTGAAAAAATCAGGATATTATTATGTGAAGCTTCAGTGGTTTAGATTTTGTTTATATTACAAACTGCTTGCAGAATTGACATTTCCTAAAACTTGAATAACACACATTGTTATTACTCAATTATGGTTTGATGACAGACAATGAGAGAGATCAAGTTACAAACAACAGCAGTTCCAGTGGTGATTCAGAACAGAATAGCAACAGAGCACTGAAAGCAAAGATTATACATGAGCTATCTTTAATCAGCTATAAATATAAAAAAAATATCAGTGTGAACAAATTAAAAACGATTTTAAATTATGGCGAAATGATGCTTTGTGAATGATCAGGAAAGGAATGTGGATTCTAAGATGATGCTTACCAAGCAAGTATAATGTAATTTACTTCTTAATGTAAACACACTTCTTTTGGCAAGTTAACTTGAACATTGAACAAAACAGTATATTAAAAGTTTCAGATAACAATATTTTGATAATGATTATTTAATAATAATAATAATAATAATAATAATAATAATACACATATTTAAGTGTCAATAAAATATTTAGAATGAAGAACTTGTATCTGTAATGTACATTAATTCCGGACATAAACAATGGCAAAGGCAACAAGATCCAAAACTAAGTTGTATCTTCTTGGAGAACCAGTAACCGTTTTAACGGGCAGCAAGCTACCATCATTGCGTATGACTCTTGGACTTATTCTACATCACCATATTGAACTAAAACAAACAATTAGACAATCATCAGCAGTTACTATTACAGAAATAGCAAAGTTTTGGTTAAAAGCTAGACTTCCAATTATGGATCACCAAAACTGTCAAATTAAGCTTGAGAAAGTGTTTGAAGAGTAGAAACTTTTAAAGAAAAACAAAGGTTGAACCAATTCACCAACACAACTTGCAAAAGAGACAGACTTTGTTTCCAAGCTTGATGATCATTTTGATGTTGCTCATGCCAACGCTCTTACCAGTCCATCAGTATTACAAGAAGATAAGGATTTTTTGCTAGCTCAGCGTGAAAAAAGGAAGAAAAGGATCAATGGTCGGAGTAGATCAGGCGCTAGCTGATAAGGAGAAAAGGGCAATACAAAGAACAATAGGAATGCAGACAAGAAGACGCAAAATGGAAGAAAATTAGCAAGCAAGTTGTTCAACAGCTGAGCTTATTTCTTCAAGTTCTGATACAACAGATACCAGCTCAGCAGAAGACGGTGACAAATTGGATGAAAAATGTATGGGGGCTGTTGGGGGTGATGTTACTCGTGGAGTTAAAAGAAAACAAGGGCGAAAATGTGTTATTACACAATAACTTGCAATGACTCTAGATAGTACTAAAGTATCAGACCGACAGGCTACAATGGTCATTACCGAAACAGCAAATAGCTTGTGCCAAAATGTTAATGAACTTGCTATTAACAGATCCACAATTAGAAGAAACAGATCGGAATTCCGACAAAAGAGAGCTGCAGTAATAAAGAAAAAAATCAGAGTAATGTTTCTCTTTAGTTCACTGGGATGGAAAGCTTATAAAAGATTTGAATGGAAAGGAAAAAGTTGACAGCCTCCCAGTGTAAGTGACAGAAAAAAAAAGTTTCACAACTACTGTCAGTTGTAAAGCTTTAATCTGGGACTGGTGCAGCCCAGGCTGCTGCTGTATTTGAGGCAATTGAAGACTGGGAAATTGGCAACAGGGTTCAAGCCATGTGTTTCGAGACTGCTAGCTCAAACACTGGTAGACTTGCTGGTGCCTGTGTTCTTCTGATGTGGCAAGTCTTGTGGAAGACATGCGACAAAGCACCATACATTATGCCAGCACGTATCTTGAACAGAAGCTGCCAAGAGACGATTATAAAGAATTCCTGGAACTTGTGATCGTGTTTCTTAGTTCATCCCCTGCACGTGGAGTGTTATTCATGTCACCAGGTGCAATGCACCATACACGTTGGATGTCCAAGGTTATATACAGTCTCAAAATCTGGATTTTCAAGGTTCAGTTCAAGCTTACCCCTGCAGAAGAACGAGGATTGCGTGACGTGTGTTTGTTTGTAGTTCGTGTCTACTTGAAAGCGCGGTTCTCATCACCTCAGGCAGAATGTGCACCTTCTAATGACTTACAATTATTGATGTCACTTCTTGAGTACAAATCAATTCATGAAAACATCTCGACGGCAACAGCACTGAAATTATCCAACTACTTATGGTACCTGTCTCCAGAACTTGTCGGCCTGGCGTTTTTTTTTTATTGTAATGTCAGCTCTGCAACAAAACGCTGTATGATTGAGGCGTTAAAGATGGACGTTGACCAAGATGAACAACATGACCATTACAAGAAAGCATCAGTTGATCTTAAATCACTCCAAGGCAACAACCTACATGACTTTGTTACACCAATGTCTATGAAACTGTTTCAAATGATGGATATTCCGCATGACTTTCTCGATGTTGATCCAGATGCGTGGCATGATAGAGACGATTACAAACAAGCAAGAGAAGCACTGGAGTCTCTAAGAGTTGTAAATGATCAAGCTGAGCGTGGTGTTGCTCTGATTCAGGAATATAGTGGACTGTAAACCAAAAATGAAACTCAACTGCAGTTCCTACTGCAAGTCGTTGAGGAACACCGGAGATTATATAAGGATAGCAGGAAACAAACACTAATGTGCCCTAAGACTCTGTTTAGTTTTGGTGGATACTTTTAGACTAAACTGTTTGAACAAAAAGTGATGTACAGTTGAAAATAAATTATATATATAAAATTTAGACATTTTGTTGATTTTTTTTTACTATTTTTCTGATTTTCAAGGTCATTGAGCTACCTCTATATATTAAAATATATTGTTCAAACTTTCCACAAAGTGTTTTCTCATCAAATGGAACACATTTGAGGGGTAAGACTTTTAAATATATCGATTTTTGAAAAATCACCATTTTAAGAGCCACCCTAGTCACTAGGTCAAATCTTATAAAAAGCTTTTAAACAGACTAGATGCCACATTTATAGCCAAATCTTCACCACACTTGGTCAGAATGTTTGTCTACCTGAAATCCCGTACGAGTTAGTAACTCGGTCATGTGGGGTCAAAACGTAGGTCACTAGGTCAAATCTTAGAAAAAGCTTGTGAACAGACTAAAGGCGACAGTTATAGCACAATCTTCACGAAACTTGTTCAGAATGTTTTATCTGCAGGGAATTCTAGATGAGTTTGTAATTGAATCTCGTGGGGTCAAAAAGTAGGTCGCTAGGTCAAATCTTAGAAAAGATTGTGAACAAACTAGAGACCACATTTATAGCCCAATCCTCATCTAACTTGGTCAGATGTTTGTCTTCATTAAACCTTTGAGGATTTCGTTATTGGGTCACGTGGGCTCAAAAAGTAGGTCACTAGGTCGAATCTTAAACAAAGCTTATGAACACACTAGAGACCACATTTATAGCCCAATCTTCACCACACTTGGTCAGAATGTTTGTCTACCTGAAATCCCGTACGAGTTAGTAACTCGGTCATGTGGGGTCAAAACGTAGGTCACTAGATCAAATCTTAGAGAAAGCTTGTAAACACATTAGAGGCCCCATTTATAAGCCAATCTTCATCAAACTTGGGAAGAATGTGTGTCTACATGAAAGCTTGAATGAGTTCATTATTTGGTCACGTGGTGTTAAAAGGTAGGTCACTAGGTCAAATCTTAGAAAAGCTTGTGAACAAACTAGAGACCACATTTATGGCCCAATCTTCACCGAACTTAGTCAGAATGTTTTGTCTGCATGAAATTATAGATGATTTTCGTAACTGGGTCTCGTGGGGTCAAAAGTTAGGTCACTAGGTCAAATCTAAGAAAAGCTTGTGAACAAACTATAGACCACATTTATATCCCAATCTTCATCAATCTTGGTCAGAATGTTTGTCTACATTAAATCTTGGAGGATTTCGTTATTCGGTCACGTGGGGTCAAAAAGTAGGTCACTAGGTCAAATCTTACAAAAAAGCTTGTGAACACACTAGAGACCACATTATAGCCCAATCTTCATCAAACTTGGTCAGAATGTTTGTCTACATGAAATCCTGGATGAGTTCGTTATTGGGTCATGTTGGGTCAAAAAGTAGGTCACTAGGTTACATTAAAAAAAACAAACTTGTGGAAACACTTAAGAGGCTGCATAGATGTCCCAGTCTTCACTAAACTTGACCAGCATGTTTGTCAGTATGAAATTTTACATATGTTTTGAAGTGAGTCATGTGGATTCTGTAGGTTACTTGGTAAAATTCTGGAAAATGTTATCAACCCAGTGGCCACACTAATGGTCCAATCTTCACCAAAGATTTCTAAAGTAAATAAATCTTTATTAATTAATGCCAGATTTGAGCCTACTAAAAGTCTGTGTCATCTGGTGAGCGATTAAGGGCCATCATGACCCTCTTCTCTGTCTAATGTTTCAGTAAATAATGTAGCTTTGGTTTATACTGCAGTAGACTAAGTAAATAATATGACAATAAGACTTGCTGATCTTCTGATCCATTCACCGCCATTTTGAGGCCCACTCAATGCAATTATGAATTTTAAATACACCGTATAGCTTTTAGTCACCAAAACAATACTAAGGTCAATGCGGGGAATAAAGCCAAACAAAACATTGTAGGAATGTTTTTAACATAAAATCGAGTTGTACATGTTATGCTGACGTGAAGTAAATTTCGCCTGAAACAGAGGAAAAACAAAATATTGCTTTATTTACTTCATTAACAGTGCGTATTTAGCAATTGTCGTGTTTTACTAGAAATGCAATTGAATTATTGAATGTTACAGGTCGTCCGTAGCCGTGGGTACAACAAAAATTGGAGACAAAACTGCGATAAGGAAACTAAACAAGCCAATAACTCACACTTAAGGAACAAGCTTTCCAGCATCGTGTTAGAAGGACAACCATACTCATACCAACATTATCTATTTTCATTACTGGCATACTGTCTTCAGTGACCTCCAAGCAAAGGGGACGTGTACAGCATCACTCACCATTGTATCTGACATCTGACCTTAATCCGACTTAACCTACCAGGTGGATTGGCAGATAATGGTCAGCCTTGTTCTTCACTCGATATTTTACCTTCTTGCCCCTTATCATTAACATGATGCCTACGTATGGTTTATTTTACAAGGCGGAATAAAATATGACCCAGTTCATTCGTCACTCTCCATTCTTCATTCTCTGCCTTTATCCGCCTTATTCTAACAGGCGAACATAGGATGATGGTCAACAACGTATATTTTGTCTTGATTCCCAGCCACCATCCTTGTAACTTTTTAATGCAAACTTCTCTATTGACTGACACCCTGCGAGCAACAGTGTATCATTTCAAATCATACATACCGTTCATGGCCTACAAGAAATAGTCGACATTGCTTTTTCGTCTATATATTGACACACAGCCTACATCTGTGTTACATCACAAGGCGGACAACACTTGTAGGCCCAGCATCAAACCACATTCTATCATGGCCCGATATGAATCCGCATGGTCTGCAATTTAGACAGAAAATACAGTGCTAATACCATTCTGCTATAAATATTTCAAGACCCGACCTCAGGCTGTGCTTCTGCGGAAGGCAGACTTAATTTGATAATACTTCAACACCATCTTCTGCATCACCACGACCAGACACCAAATCGCGTTATGGTGCAAGGCTAACGAAGATGAATATACGCTTCCAGTACCCGCCCAGATGTTATCATAGCTGGAGGGGTGTCAGTTCACAAGATATGCTTCCGCTTTCATCCACCTATCGATATGCGGTCGCCGACTTGAAACCTGCGCTACAAATGCAGGGCCAGTCTAAGCTCCATATATAAAGACTAGACCGTAATCCTTTTCACCGTGCAAGACAAACTCAAGATTCAGCAAAGTCAGTCATCTGTATATATCTCTACGACCGGCTCAACCTAGAGTTATTGTTCAAAATTTCAGAAGATTCAGGGAAAGTACGAGCCTCTTATGTATTAACATCCAGCTTCAGTCTTCGACATCACGTAACACAAACTGAATATGCATGCATGAATATGGATCACCAGGTGCCATGCTGAACATACGACAGCATTGTCCTGCAGTAACATTCATCAATCTGCACGTTATCTACTGGCATCCAGCTGTAATTTGCATACCCTCCGCCATGTTTAGAGTCTCTCGTTATGTCAACAGCAATCCTCAATCCGTCTGCCTCCATTCATCAGTATCAACGTCCAGCCGCAGTGATAGTCTTCGTTCCGGTAGCCTTCCCAAAAAAGCAATGCAAGTAAGTCATTTTAATATATCGCAGCGACTAATTATGGTCACTACAGAGACGTCCAGTAAGTTTTAGCTGAGGAAGACCCCAGACAAATGTCTAGGTAGAACCAGCGGCGAAGTAGAATCTCAGCTGGAAGCTCTTCCATTATTAAGTCATTCGCCCAGAACGGGACTTAAAGACACGCAGTGAGAGTCTTAGCAGTCTGAGGGGTTACAATTAGGAACCATTTTGTCGTCTTGTTCATTCTTATGTTTTTAAGGATGCTGATTCGCTATATATTCAAATATCCATGTTTATTTAAAACTTAAAATTTCTAACAATGTTTACGCATATCCAATAAGCAATCACTTCTTTGCATTAAACATTGAGCCATATTGTCAAGGCTATTAACTAATGTTCGGTGAATGGTTGTAAATATAATACAGTCGTGCTTCACTTTTCTATTTCAGACAGAACAGAAGACAATATTTGAGACAAGACTAACCGGGAAACAATCAGTTGCCAAAAAGGTAAACCATTCCTATTTACTTTACTGTTCACAGCAGAGAAATATATACTGATTGTTAAAGCTGTAAATTTAAAAAAAAGACAACACAATAATGTAGTGTTTGATGTCATTTATTCATATACGATACAGTTCTGAAGCGTTTGTTTGAATTGATTTGTTGATTAACGGCAAGAAGTTTGGTCCATAAAGCGAAATGCGGCTTCCTATTTATGTGGAATTATTTCATTTCTGTTACTGTAGACAATTTGCGGTCTTCAATTAAATCAAACTAGCTCTGTGTCGAAGTTAGTAAATTGTATTATTTTATGTTAATTAAGTGCCATATTGTTTAATATTTATTATATTGAAGGATCATCTTTGAAAATACAAATCCAAGATGTCGCTTATTACTAAAAACGTACTATTTCATCTCATATTTAAGCATACCAACCAATGGTAGAGTCGGATTACAATATGTAAATCTAAACTACCCCCAGACAAATTTACAAGTCACTTGCCTACCATGCGTATACTACAACAAAATGAATTTAAGCCACGTTACGCTCTTTAAGTCTACTTTCCTAGGTACTTAATTACGTCTGCTACAACACCACCAGATTCAGTTACAGGCGTACATGTGCCAACATAAATCATTTCCAGATCCAGTCACCGGCCTAGACAACATCTCCAGATACAGTCAACTATTCTGACAAGTGCACTGGGTCCACACTTCACTGTGATCTGATGATGGACTGTTTGAACGGTTTGAAATTATAAAGCGATGTATTATGATTAATCACCGATTTAAAAGTTTCTACATGTTTCTGTTTGCTTACAATTAATGATGGTGAAATTATGTCCATACGTATGCAGGTCTATCACATTTATACGACAGAGTGCTTTAGATGGCTTGAACACATATTATGTACATCTCAACATAGTGAGTGGTGACAGTAGTATTGACTTCTCACTTTTCGTATTCAGGAGGTCCACATAGTCGAGCAGTAAAATTACAGACTTGTCCCTCCAGACGAAGGAACTAATGGAAGAAGGTTCCAGCTGACCTTCTGTGCGTTCTTGCTATTCGGGGGATTTCTTCCCCTAAAATTGCCTTAATGACTGTTATTCATTTTTCAATGTATTTCGAAAGCAAATCGTACTCCTATGTGCTTAAAAAAGGACCACTTTATGTATGTAGATAACTGACATGCAAACAGTGTTTGGACATAAGCAATACTTGACCTAATCAATATTCAATATGGATCATATGTGCTAAGCATGTAAGACTCGCATATTCATTTTGTTAACACTGATCTAATTCTAAACACATGGTCCCTGAAGAAGAAATGTCTTTTAATTTCTGGTTGGATTCAAATACCCGTCGAACGTACTACGTATTATATGCATGTTTTAGTATTGTAGTTTTTTCTAAGTCACCTATTATTTACATCATAACGTTCAAACAAATATAATTTTAGTTCCATGACTAGTTTGCTCGATATCAGAACAATGTAACTGAGTGTGATATGATACCATGAGTTGACGACATGCTTTACACAGTAAAGGCAGCACTATATCTGCTTCAAGTGGAAATCCTCTCCGAAAACTTTTCTGTTGGTATAATAAACACGTTTAACAATGTACTTTTAAAAAAATAAATACTGTGTAAATAAAGTGATTATTTCAAAACATCAGTTGTAAATGTAACATATATTAAATAGTTATTGAAGACACTATCGTTGAATAGCATGCTTTATTTTAACATTAATGTGTCAAAGGCTGAACAAAGTAAAATGATAGTTTATAGCAATATTTGATTTGAGATTTTTGGTTCACCTGAGCACAACGTGAGATATGATATTAGTTAAAAACCCTACCCTCAGGTGAGCGATTATGGGCCATCGTGACCCTCTATTTGAAGGCGTCATTGTTTTATATATTTTCAGAATTTCATGACGATACTGATGGGCATGGAGGAAACAACATGAGAAACTGTACTGTAAAAGGCGCTTCAATCCACGTGTGCTGGTCTGCTATAACTTCAGAGTTGCTTCAGGAATGGTTATATGAAAACGGGTACCGGAAGAAGAGCAAAAAACAGAAGATAGGTCGCCGGTCACGACTCCAGATATATACTTTTAACTATTTGCTGTTACCGCTGCCAGTCAGAGCATGTTTCTGTTACTTAGTAAGAAAAGAACCAATTTAGTGTCTTCAGCAGAACGCGTTGCACACTTGAAGAAAACGTGCTTTAATGACAGTGCTTTACTTCCAATTTGTGAAAAGATGGTACTTCAACTTACATCTAATTACACCGTCATTAGAAATTGCATATGCGAACAGAATTCATATTCAGGAACAGACAGGTCAGATCGCTGGATCAATATTGCTTTATCGATATTTGCCTGAGATGTGTGTCAACAGGATTACGTAATAAAAGCAATATCATGATAAAAGACACTTAGATTAATAACACGAACGTTTGCAGAAAATATAAAGGTAGTTTAAGCACGCTTTTCACGTCGACGCTGCTATCATACAAGCACATTGTCGCATATGGTAACTCGTCACTTACTTGGTTACTTGGTGGTTCTTGGACTTATTGACTCATTGACATATAAACATTTAGGTTATAAGTTGATGCTATACTGGTGTAGCTGTAAAACACATTGCTAAGATTTAAATTGTCGAAAACATTGTTTAGATTTAAATTGTCTCAATTGTAATTTATGATTTAACTTCTTTCTGTGACAACAACTATTAGCGGCATTAATCGAAATGGACCTTACTATAGAAATTAATGATAAAATAATAGCTTCTCTTTTTCAAGTTTCAGTTTATATGTGTTCATAATATGATTGTTTAGAACTTACTTGAAGATAAACAATACCAGTACTGAAAATGTTTAGCTATGGATTCTTTGTTGCATTATATGGAGAAATAACTTCATTTGGGTATTGCAAATTGTTGCATCGATTGGACGTAAGGAGTGTTATTTCAATGGATTATTACAGTTAATGTGTGTTTAGTTGAGAAATAAAATATTACAAAATAAAATCAACAGGAGCTGGAGTGTCATTGTAAGGTGTGTTATTTATACACAAGAACTTCATTTATTGTGAATCTATGTATTCTTGTACAATGACACAAGTGTTGCTTATGTCATATTGTAGACACGTATTGAGTAATCTTGGGGATCATGACATTTGTTAAGAAGTTAATTTTTGCAATATATCTAAATGTATGGTTTACTGTATGCTTCAGTTTTATTGTACCTTTCATGCATCGCAGAATAGTATGCTATGTTTATCCTTATATATTATACAATACCGCCATTTAACTCGATGTAACAAATCATACACGAGGAAATGCTAAAGCAAACCTAAGACCTTCGTACTTTTTTATTATTAAACACTTGATTTATGCTATGAAACGTTGGCGTGAAGCAACGAAAGAAATAGTATTCAATTCATGCTAATTATTCTTGGTGTGACTAAACTATAGCTTGCAGAAGGGTAAATACATTCAACGTGCAAACTCATTGTGAATGATTAATTCCTGAAAGTTGACTATGGATAATGATGTATATCACATTCGTTGTAAACAGACCATACCAGAATTTCTAGTGTATTTGTAATTTAGATCACAACTTCAACAAGTTGTACTATTATAGAGTACAAATGTATATCTTAAGTTGTGAATGCCCGATGAGCATCATTAAGGTGAACTTATAATAAATAACACATTTTACGAGACTGCTGGTGTTATTGTGTGTACATAATTGTATATTACCGGTAAATGGATAAAGCACTATTTTCTGGTTTTATAGCGACTTTTTCAATGCTTATTATAGAAACACAAGATTTGCACTTTATATAAATTAAAACAATTGCTTCACTAGTGGCCCAAAAGTGGAGTTGTTTAACAAAAGTAAAATAAAATGCAAATTTGACCAAATGTGACCATGTCGCTTTAGTAATTTATTGCAAGTCAAAAGATACCCTGAATGAAATACCCAACGTTTTGTATTGTTGATGGTAAGGGAATTTCATAAAGAAAAGAAAACGCATTGTTTAACACACCGTCTGCCCGCATTTATACTCAATGCTTGTTCATGTTGTGAATTTCATTGTAACTTTACTTCAGTTGCTAACATGCTTTCTCTCGGATAGGAAGTCACTTCAAAGTAATGTTGTTTGCATAATATGCATTGTTTACTCGATAACATGACATAAACATTACTTCAGTTCATGTTGTAACATTCAGCTGACAGGGGATAGTTCACAACACAAAACCGCAAAACTAAAAAAGATATAAGTATGCCAAGATCCTCCCATTAGATCTAACATTGCCAAAGTCTACACAACAAATTTGTTAAAACTGCATTAAATTAAAAGAAATATGGCAAACTAAAGGGAAGCAACTACAACATAATAAATATTACTATAATAGTTAACTAAATGTATGCTAAATTGGCAATGGCTTGTTCCCTTGTAAGTTGCGACATATCTTTACATGCATGTGTCAAAATAAAAATTTGATTAAGTATGAATAAAGTTGATACTATCTTGTTTTTTAATTGCCTTAACTGACACAAAATAGCAATTAAATTGCCACAATTTGTAACTGGCTAGAGTAATGTATATCTTAAATTTCAAATGTTCCATAATTTGATACAGCGTACATAAGCTTCTTTTATTTCAGGTCATATGAGATTTAATTACCATAACATTTATCTAGACGAGGTTTAGTGGCTTCCTTTACATATACATATATCAAACTGCTGTTAGATAATAACGTGAATAAATGCTGTCTTCATATTGACATTCACCTTCTCTTACTGTGTTAGCCAAATGTAGGGTTTGTAGAAATATATTCCTGTACTGGGATGTTTGTTGACAAACAATCCTTCATGATATTGACTCATTGTTTCTGTGTTGTATGAGATTAACTTTTGTTCAGATTATACGACAATCGGAACAGACTTCTGCCGGACTCAATTTACACGTGCATGTCAATATTTTATTTCATAGAAAAATACATTATGCATATCAATTTTACACCTGTATATTTAGATGAAGTGAGAAGCATATTGCGACTTATATTCTGTTTTGATGTACACACTGATTATCTGTGTAGTAATTCAACGTTAAACTTCCAAAGTTCTAAAGTTGTATATCTCGTTACGTGTAATAAGTATTCCGTATTTCGGTCAGAGCAGTCAATTTATTTCGAAACTTGCACACAGTCAAATATTAGAATTCGGAACTTATGTTGCAATTCACTTTAATGAAAATAACAAAATATCTCATTTCAACCATTTAACCATTGTATCACGAATGATATGTGTCGTCTATTAAAGGAAGGTATTTGGATACACAAACTAGAGACATTAATACAAGTGGTGCGAAAACTCAAGCTATATTTATTATTATTACTTATTTATTTATTATTTGAATCAGAGACCATTATTTCTATATATCTTATTGCTTACGATGTATCTTATACTATAGTAAATGCATATTTTGTATCTACAAGAATATATAAGACAAAGTCCTATGAGCATTGCAACATATACAAAATTGAAAAGAAACAGGACTAAGGTATTCACATGCACGCCAAATGTAAATGTGAGAACAAATCCGTGATGAGTCATTTAACAATAAGAGCAAACCCGACAGTTACCGCCTTGGAACGGTCAAATCACGTTCTGTAAACATTTTCTATATGCATAATATTATAAAATTTTATTGATTTTCTATTGTTTGCATACTGTAAATTACAATTGTATGCAAAACCTGATGACGTCCATGACATCGTTCATTCTCATTCACAACTATCAAACTCCGTTCAACAGAGTGGGTTTCAACATGTGTTGTTTTGTAGATGTTGTACATATACTAATATATTTGTTATAAGTTACTGCATTACACAATTTAAAAAAATAAAGACATTATATTTTTTAAAGAGTTGCCTTATATTGTATGGCGTTGTTTTTAATTATGCTATATATAGTATTGTCTATTTAATTTGCTTAATATTGTATTGTTGTTAAAAGTCGTTAAAATGGTAGTGGTATAGCTCGCTTGCTAACGCTCAAGCAAATATAAGGTTAGTTCCACGACTGGTTGGCCCGGTGTCAGGATAATGTGACTGGGTGTGGTATCATGTCAGGTGTTCAAGGCATGCTATACACAGTGACGCAAAACTATATCTGCTTAAAGTGGACACCGGCTTCAGATATTAGACATTCTTTTAGTGGGATGATAAACCCAATTAACAAACAATTATAAAACATAGGAGCATTCGTGAATTATACTTGTTTAACCGCATCAAATGCCTGAAATACATTCAACGAAAACAAATATAGAGGGCATTTAAACAAGGTTATAAAAGAAATAAAGTACTAAATTAGCTAATAGACACTTTCGTATAATTATATACATTAAAACACAATGTATGCTTATCACTCGTTTCAACTAAAGACGTAGGTACAATCATTTGGAGTAATCCTAATTATAGACGAGATTGGTTTTTAACACAGATGCCTTTGTAAAACTACTGGCACATCGAAGTAGGATATCTGGATGCATCTTTAATAATATTTATATATTTATGATTACTCCTCGATCGGATGGGTGACTCTTGTACGTCGAGGGACAGTGATAAGCAATGACTATCTAGGGTGTTTGTGGCACACACATTATTTTTACTAGGATTTTCTAGAAAACAAATACACTTAAAGACATGTTCACGTTAACACCTTACTGTTAATTTGTTGTACACTAAATTTGCACAACGCTTAATAATAAACAACCAACCGGTGTTTGATTTTTAATATTTAAATGGACACACAACGTGTTATTTTCTTATTTTAATATATCTGGTCGAAACGAATGACATCCAAGTGTGGCGCAATCATCAGATGAGTGTAAAGCGACGCATCATGATGGAATATATAAGTTAGGAATACAATGAAAGAAATCGGTGAGTATATTTTATTATAAAACATGTTTAAGTATGTTGTTGATGTTAATGTACGTAAATGCAACAACATATACGGTTTAAACTATAAACAAGGCCTCGAACAAGAGAAGATGGGGCCTGACAAGTTATAAGTCGACATCTTTAACGTCAGTCAAGGACATCTATCAAAAACCAACAACAGGGCATGATATTACTAAGTGTTAGAAAGGATGTTAAGGGCTGACCTTATGCCAGAACTGGACTATGGTATTGACCATTCAATATATGTTGAATATACAGAGAATTTTCGTTCCACTCCGTCAAAATGTCCAAGGGTGTGTCACTTAAATGGTGATAAAAATAAACTATTAATAATTATGAGAAAGAGAGTGAGAGACAGAGAGAGAGAGAAAGAGACAGAGAGAGAGAGAGAGAGAGAGAGAGAGAGAGAGAGAGAGAGAGAATACGAGTTACGATTATAGATGTTCGAGTTAAATAGCTATTTAACTCAAATACTTATTTTGGACGCTGGACGTATTGTTGATTAATATGCTGAGTCTCCATGTTTGTCTTTCAAATTATTCATGTTTATTTTCAGTGTGTGTTTTTAAAAGAAAAATGGTAAGTAAATGTTATGAATCCAGTGTAGGATAAAATCGTGACATACAGTCTTTAAAATTACACTGCACAATCAATAGAATTTGCATTTTAAATTTCGCACCTTCTAACAACCATGAGTACATTGTTTTATGTGGTTGTGTTTTTTTTTTCTGAAAGTTTTTTATTAATATAGCAATTCTAATAGTTATGTTTGCTTGAAGGGAGGTAAGTCGTAGATGGTTTAAGCCATTAGCCAGTTGAATGATCGAACCTGGTGAGCAAAGCAGACACTATAAACAAGACTTTATATTGTATTTTTTAAATTATAATGATGAGGTAGAGTGATGATGGTGATGACGACGACGATGATGATGATGATGATGATGATGATGATGATGATGATGATGATGATGATGATGGTTAGGATGATGACAGTAAATAGATAAAATACAGTATAAACCGGCATCACGTATTTTACAATCTAATTTATTTAAAAATAGCATCATTATGATTAATTACATCGTTCTTCGGTTTATTTAAATTTGGCCAGCCAATTCTCGCTTTAAATATCTCTCAAATATCTTGATTTAAACATGAAATATTTTATTGAAAATCACGTGTTTATAATAATTGAAAAATAAAAAAGGTTACATTTATATTTTAAAACACACAATGACAGAGAGGCTTGTATTAGTCTTTGTGTCACGTGATAATCTTATTTATCTTATGTACCCAGTGTATATCAATTTTATCCTACCATTGTGTCACCTGATAGCCTTATTTATCTTATGTACCCAATGTATATCAATTGTATCCAAAAGTTTATACCAAATTTATGTTTTCTCTTAACATAAAAAAAATAAGTTTTGTTACCTGGTAAGGTCATGCAAAATGCTGTATATTGGTGCCCAAGATCTGTTTGAAATGCGAAGCCTAAAGCCTCAATCGCCATTGCAAATAGTATTTCCTATCTGAGCCACGCTGCACAGTTAGCTTTTTTTTTAAACTCAGAAAACCACGTGACCACTTACTATTGACATTTTTTACACGGACAATCGGATAATCTGCTATGACGTCGAAATCCATTTTTAGCTGAAAATCCCATCGTACTTATTTATAGATTTGGAAATAATTGACATTTTAAGCGATATATTTCATAATTAGTACTGTCTTACATATAAGCAGAGGGTATAAACAGCCTTTTTTTAAACTAAGGTAACGGTTTATGCAGCAATAGCGCAACAATTCTCCAGAACAATGTTAAGATGCTGTTACATGTATAAGATGAATGTGTTAGCTATTACCCGATTGTTTTTTCTTCCTTATATTTTGATTCATAACTAACATACTTACCTGGCTTGAAAGGTTTTGTGCCATATCGTTGTTGTTTTTTCTCTTAAATGCGTTGAATTGCTAGTTGTTGTTTTTTATCAGCTATACATTAAATTGGACACGCCTTTCTCTAACCTTTCATTATATGATATCTTTATGTCGATTTCTCTGGTTCTTCCGACCTTCGTGTATGTTTTTTTTCTTCCCTCGTGCATGTAATTATATCTGCCTGTATCCAACGTTTACTCTTAAGTTTTAGTGTGATTTTCACGAATCCAAAAACAAAATGCCTATCACAAACTTTCGTTATTAATACAGCCTTGCTACGACGGTACGTTGGCCCCGGTCCCCTAAGGCGTTAAGGAAGTAGAGACCGTCGAGTTAGAAGAAAGAACGCAAGGCGGCAGGTCGGCATTCTACCTGTCCTCAGTTGCTGACCGTGTGTGTTCGACTAAGCAGACTAAACTTATGACCATCGGACAAATTAAACCTGATAGTTTCGATGCAGCAAACTATTCATTGTCTATGACAGTAATGATTAATATAGGCATTTCAGTACAACATCATGATGTAACAGGACGTACAATTTAATACATTTTACTCGATCGGAAACACATGACAGATATAGAATACCAAAGTTTCCTTCACATCAACGCAGTAATGTTACAAAGTGTTTGTACGGCAGGGCAAATGGTTCACAGCTGGAAATAAAACGCCTGTAAACGAAACATTGACACACTTCTCTGAAATGTTAAAGGTCAGCCACACAGACCTTATGTAGGTAATGGTAGATGACCAATGTGTGACTATGTAGAAACCAACCATATTTGAGATCAGCGACCTATTTTTCAAACAAGTAACATAATACTAGCACAATACGCGAGTTTCTTAATATGGCATAACTTTTTAAAACTTGACTTTTCTGAAATATAGATTAGTCGGTCTTTTTCACTACTGGTCCATCTGAATCGCCGGAGCGCAGTGTATTTTGAGTATTTAGTTTGTTCACATTCTTTGCCCCACCAAGGTTGATCTTTAGAGCGGCTTTGTCTCGTATTTGTATGCAATTTCATTTTCGACGCAGCTGTTTTATAAATTGACAACAAATTCTCAATTGTGGTACAAGTATGTGGACAATATCCTTTAAGAGTATGTATAAAATGGCATGTTTAATGTGGTGTGTATACACCCACTCCCAATATCGTCCACTGATTCGTAAACCACAATAGGTGTGTCTAGGCATAAGGGGCAGACAAGACCCCACCAGGTGTAGAGGATGACAGGGAAAATGCCTCTAATGAATGCCTGGTTAATTGGCTGTGGGACACAATGAGTTAACACACTTTTGATTAAGGTATTCATTCACTGTAATGGATAACGCTCAAGAAAAACAAAGATTAATTCTCCAGGTTGGCCTGGTGTCAGGTTAATGTGTGTCTATCATGTCAGATGTTCAGGGCATGCTATACACTGCGAAGGCAGCACTCAGCTTCAAATGAACATCGTCTCGAGATCATTGGAATACTTTTGGTGGGATGATAAACCCAATTACCAAACAAACAATTATAAAACATACGAGTATTCGTGAATTATACCTACTTTACCGCCTTAAATGCCTGAAATACGTCCAACGAAAACAAATATCAAGGACATATATACAGAGTTACAAAAACATAAAGTACTAAATCAGTTAACAGATACGTTCGTTTAATCGTATACAAACATTAAAACACAATACGTGTGTATCATTTGTTTCAACTAAATACGTAGGTACAATCATTTGGAGTCATCTTAATTATATACGAGATTGATTTTCAACAAAAATGATTTTGTAAAACAACTGGCACATCGAAGTAGGATAACTGAATCATCTTTTGTTTGATGATTACTCCTCGATCCGATGGGTGACTTTTTTTTACGTCGAGGGACAATGATAAGCACACTATCTAGAATAATTGTGGCACACACACTCTTATTTTACTAGAATTGTCTAGAAAGCAAATAAACTTGAAGACATATTCAAGTTTTACACCTTACTGCTATTTTGTTGTACAATAATTTTGCATAACGCTTGATAATAAACAACCGACCGGTGTTTGATTTTTAATACTTAAAATGGACACACAAACATTATGTGTATTCTTTATTTTAATATTTCTGGTCTGAACCAATGACATCTAAGTGTGGCTCGATCACAAAATGGGTGTAAAGTGACGCATCCTGATGAACTATATAACTTAGGATTTCAAAGAATGAAATCAGTGAGTATATATTACTAAAACATGTTTAATTATTTT
The DNA here is from genome assembly GCA_007844125.1 of Sinonovacula constricta. NCBI lineage: Eukaryota > Metazoa > Mollusca > Bivalvia > Cardiida > Solecurtidae > Sinonovacula > Sinonovacula constricta. Next base: position 20,258,188 of record CM017570.1, on the reverse strand, counting down.
GTTGATGATAATGTTAAGTAAATGTAACAAAATGTACGGTTTAAACTATTATTAACGTGGACTCGAACGAGAGCAGGTGAGGTCTGACAAGTGATAAGTCGACATCTTTAACGTCAGTCAAGGATACCGATCAAAAATCAACAACGTGACATAATAATTACTAAGTGTTAGAACGTAAGGTATGGACTGACCTAATGCCAGAAACAGACTATGGTATTGACCATTTAATTCCATCATTATAAAATTTTATCATATAGTAGGTCCGAAATATAACTTCAGAACACATGATATACTCTAAATACAGTAATAAATGTCAATGGGATCTGTGCGAATCAAGCAAAAAAAAAAAAATACAATTTACAACAGGAAAGAACTATGCAAACTAGCAGGTTTTTAACGATATTTACAGTCGTCAAAAGATAAAATATGAATAGAACAATACAAAGTAGAATATGTTCGATAGATTTTGTTTTCTAGAAAGGGGTGCGGCCAATGAATATCATTGACACATAGCTTCGTTAGAATATAAACAAGAACAAAGCATATCATCGATAAATAACGCCGTCAAGGGTTATAAAAACAATGTACTCACATCAAAATAAACGACATTAAGAAATGTGATTATGAATATACGAAGAATGTTCCACTCCGTCAACATGTCAAAAGATGTGTCACAGAAATGGTGATCGAAAAACAAAATTAAAACTTATTAGAAAGAATGAGACAGAGTGAGAGAAAAAAAGAGAAAGAAAGAGAGAGAGAGAGAGATAATAGCAATTACTAATATAGACACTTCAGTTAAATAGATATTTAACAAATACTTATTATAGACGCTGGAAGTACAGTTGATTGATATGTTGAGTCTACATTTTTCTTTTTCAGATTTTTCATGTTTATTATCAGTGTTGTTTCATTAAACAAAAGGAAATGTTAAGTGAAGTAAATGTTATGAATCCAATGTAAGTTTAAGTCGTGGCATACAGTATAGCTTCATTTTAAATTTCTTACCTCTTTACAACAATGTGTACATTTTTTAAGATGTTTTTTTTCCCTGAAAGTTTCAATTAAGGTAACAATGCTAAGAGCTATTATTGCTTGAAGGGAGGTAAGTCGTACAGGTTTTAACTGTTGGCCAGTTGTGTGATCGAACCTGGTGCGCAAAGCAGACACTATAAACGAGACTTGATATTTGACTTTTTTAAAAATGATAATGATGAGGCAGAGTGATGACGATGATTAATATGATAATGATGATGATGATGATGATGATGATGATGATGATGATGATGATGGGTGATGATGATGATGATGATGATATTGACAGTAAATAGATAAATAAACAACAATATGTACCGACAGCACGTATGTAAAATCTAACTTACTTAAAAATAACAACATTTTGACTACTTACATCGTTCTTCGGTTTATTTTAGTTTGGCAAGGCTATTCTCGCTTTAAACATCTCCCAATATCATGATTTAAATGTCTAATATTTTATTGAAAATCACGTGTTTATAATAATTGATAAATAAAAATGCTACACTTAAATTGTAATACCCACAATGTCAGAGAGAATTGTACTAGTCCTTGTGTCACCTGATAACCTTATGTATGTTATGTTTCTAATGTATATCACTTGTATTCAACCAATGTTTCACGTGATAACCTTATTTATCTCATGTACCCGATGTATATCAATTGCATCCAATCATTGTGTCACCTGATAACCTTATTTATCTTATGTACCCAGTGTATATCACTTGTATCCAACGATTGTGTCACCTGATAACCTTATTTATATTATATATAAAATACCAAACTTCCCATCACATCAACGCAGTTATGTGGCAAAGTGTTTGTACGGCAGGGTAAGTTGTTGAAATAAATCGCCTGCAAAATAAACATTGACACACTTCTCTGAAATGTTAACTGTCAGCCACACACACCTCATGGTGATTGTACCTGACCAAAGTGTGACTATTTAGAAACCAATCATGTTTGAGATCAGTGAGTTATTTTTCAAACTAGTAACAGATAGCCTTATAAATCACTCTCCTCTCCTTTCAACCAACATCACAGTTTCGATCAAATGATCTTACCTGTAATATATAGAGTATATTTTGTACAAAGACAAGTGACGCATAGTTATTATGAGTTTCCAACTGTCAATTCATGATATGAATATACAATTTAATACCGATGTTATATGTATTGCTGACTGGAAATTTGAACATTGTCTCAGATTAATTTTATTGTAAATTTGCGACTTAAATAGTATATGATTTTATAAAGCAATTGTCAAAACAGACGCCTGGCTGTAACCAAGGTTTTGAACTTAACATTATACGTGTATTTAATATCGAACAATCTGTTGTGTGACTGGGGTGTAAAGAAATACAGTTTCCAAATTGTATTCGATTAATAGGTTTGTCTGGTATTTAAACCGCAGCTTGATATCGGCTGTTTGTATAATGTAACTTAGCAATTGACCATTACATACATTGTGTAATGGGGGTTGATATAGTGATTCTAAATTGGCCACGACCGCCATTCAGAATTCTCCCCAAGAACGAAATAAAATTAAATTACTTTTAAAGATTATTACCTTTTACAAAAGTGTATGGTGCTGCCTTGTCCGGCAGTGAAATTATATAACAGGATAAAGAATAAAATAATATTCGGGCAACTTCCAGTCAGTACACCAGATCTATTTGTTCATAAAACAAATCGTTCATATTGACGTTAGTCATATGCTACAGAACCCCACAATATTCAACGTTATACAACAATTTAGCCACCAAATGCATTCAAACTATGCGAGGACAGTTCGTTAAGCATGACTCCATACTTCTCCACGTTTAAATCTATGTAAGCTTAAGTGGACCATTCGAATTAAAACACTTTATACTCGTTGATTGTTTATTGAAATATTTGTGTGTATGTGGGGTAGTGTTCGTGTGAAGCAATTGAACAAGTAAATTACAACTGGTAAAGTGAACAGATTGCTTGAAATATGTAACATTAACTAAAATACAACATGTCTTAAAATACAAATATATCAATAACGATCTTGAAACAGTAGGAATAGTGTTTACGTGAATTAGAACATATTTATTTTTTGCTTATTTTTACCATTCATAATATATATTGCTTTAATTTTTAACGTATATAATGTAACTAAAAGTTTTAAAAAGGCTATTAAATTGCATAATGAATAACTGTTGTTGTTTTTTGTTGTTGTCAAAACATGTTCTACCTTTCCGTATATTGCCTGTTTTCTGTATTACACCTACTACGTACCAGTTCTCACCGACTACACATGTATAGGGTCTCAGGTTTCCTGTTTTACATTCATAGTCATGGCTGAATACGCCTTTGCCAACATAATGACTTGTTACATAAAGTCGGTTAAAGATGTCGCTAAATGACTTGTAAACATGCACAGGGTATTAATGAAACAAAGTTGTACAACTGGAGAGGAGGTCTTATACTAGCACCGATAGAGGCGTATCTGTCAAGGAGCCTACTTGTATTAATCAACGCACTGAAGTGCAACGTCTAGGCGGTGAACGTTTAAAACTGAAGTGATTAAAGGTATGCATATATCCAAATTATTGTCACTTAAATTATTCTAAATTATCAATATATTAAATTAAGCTATAAAACAGTCACTAATAATTGATTATAGAAACTAGTGTAGTAGAAATACACAACCGTCCGTATGATTGCATTTTAACTTACGTAAGGTATATACAACTGTTCATTAGTGCTAGCGGACGCAAACACAATACAGAGAGTGCAACATTAGCTCTCAGTTTTACTAGGTCGTTACATCATTCGTAGTAAACAGTTGCTTTTATTTCAGCAACACTACACCCCTGTATTCTGAACTTAAATTTATCCCGATTGCAAACCCTGTATAGAGCCACAGAACGCAGTCAGACCCAACCATCGATATTGCGATCTGTTGGCGTAGTATATGCAGCACAGTAAGTGAGACACTTGTCCGTATTACATTGTCCTCCCTCATTTCGGCCCGTTAGTACCTTAGGCAATATTCTTGCGCGGTAATGTTTATTCCGCATATATTCATTTCATGAATGTCTGTTTAAACACAAGACGATCACTTGAACATCTAGTATGACTCAATTACCCTATATAAATGTTAACATTTGGAGCCGCGACACAATACACGCATCTAGTCTTCTTTGCCGTACAACGTTGTTTCTGTACTACTGTTTTCAGAGGCATGATAACAGACCTTGGGTAGTTTAAAGGGCTCCGAATCGGTCAAAATTGTCGATCTCATATGTAAATTGCAAATAGTACAATATATACAGTCCTCCTACTATAACATATTATATTATTCTACTTTAACATTATGCTTATTATGGTATTGGTCAAGTTTATACAAAGGAGGCTGTTTCTTAAACATCAACATACATCTATGGAATCTACAGTATATATTCGATCAAATCAATACTTTTCAGAGAAAATTATGCCCCTGTGTTAAAAGTATTCATATGATAATGATGTGGCCAGAGCATTCAGATATTAATCTGTTTTCCGAACAAATCGGTTTTGATGCCATGTAATCGTGATTTTACATTTCTGCTGCTGTCATTTTAATCATCACACCGGATTTTTTCGGAAGGTCTTGGTTTTATCATTTTATATTATAAAATTTGAAAATATGGATAATGCATTAAATACTCCTTTTTATCAAAATGTATAATGTTATTATATCCCCTTCCCAAACGACAAGTTCCTTTCTTAGTCAAAATGAGACCAGCAAAGTTTTAATCAGTTACTAATTACGTTTAAACTTCTATTAAGCAGACACCTAAGGGACAGCCTAAAACAAGTTGGCAATAAGAAATTATTGATTGTTTGCCTATTACTATATGTACTAAAGTAGTAAATACACTGCACAGCACTGTTAAAATAAACATTTTATACCACGTCAACGTATTATTTAGACTATCAGGAATGTTTCGCGATATAAGGAAAATAGTGCTCCATTGTTAGAAGTTTGGTCATGTACACTACGAAACATAACATTTTAAATTTTTGACATCAAATTTATACTGACTGTACCAAATCTTAGTCAAATTGTAGCTCCACAAATCATCGAAAAACCTCGTCATATGTTCTTATTTTCATTTTAATATGCCCAGTCACCATTTTTGCCGAGGTCTGATTATGAGTTATTCATACAGCTAATAGCTAACAATGCTATTTACCGCCTACTAATTATACCCACAGCAGGGACAATAGAGCTCCCAAAGCCTTATTGTCCAATGTCACTTGACACGAATCGTCTTGTCAATGCCAGTATTACCTTATTCACCAATTCTGACAATATCTCCAGTAGGTTTCATTGCAACAAAGCAATCTCAGTGGGAGAAATCGTGTTCACGAAGCTTTATTGTCTAAAACATATTCATACCAACAACTTGTTCGCACCTCCCTTCGAAATAAAGGGTTATCGAACTGGTGAATTACCACGTCTGTCTGGTTTATTGACCTAAACATCTGTGAATATGAACATTATCTACACTAACAAAGTCAAAGTGAAGTGTAGTGTAGAAGGAACAACTATCATCTTAAATACGTACACACACAATGTTTCGGTATTCAAAATGATTTAAATCACTGAAGAGACCAAAAAGAAGAATCGGTGTTCAATATTTCTAGAATCTCATACGATCTGTCCTCGACTTTCTCTCTCTTTCTCCCTCTCTCTTTTTCTCTCTCTACTTCTCTCCTTCTCTCCCTCGCTCCATCTCTCTCTCCCTCTGTCTGTCTCTCTTTTATATATATATATATATATATATATATATCCTCTTAAAAGGAAGTGTAACACTAACTTTGTCTAAATTCAGAATATAACTCTTTCCCGCTGTCGCATTGGACACACTGATTCACTCATTCATATCTTTTAAAAATAGAAGTTCAGCCTGTATGTGTTCCTTGCCAGGAACCAATGACAGTCAATCATATTTTATTACAGTGTATCGACAAAGACCATGTTCGGTCGAAGTATTTTAATGTCAATAGCATGTGCGAACTGTTTAGGACAGTGTCGGATTTTAAACTTGTTTGCTTCTTGAACAAGAATACAATTCTTAATAAGTTAAACATTTTTAAACTGTTTATTTAGCAACCGTTCTAAACTGTTAGTCCGTTTAATATATTAACATATTATGGATTGTACTTCACAGTATTTTAATATTATAGATTTTTATACTTTTCTATATTTTACTAACATAGTTTAGTTTTACCTGATTATTCTCTATTCACATTAAACTTCTTTGAATTCGGCGCCGTATTACCTATTAAGTGTCGGTGTGAAATAAAAAAACAACAAATAAATAAATTAATGAATTAAATTACCATTGTTGAACTAAATATGTTATTGAATGCATTTCAAGATACAAACAATGATTGGCATTAATCCAGAAAACTATACCTGTATTTTGTTTAAAATATATTGCCTGTACAGTTTGGCGTCAAAACACAACAAGTCAGGTATCATAACATTCGATCAACCGCTTTTTGGAAGGCTCAGAGACAGAAAATGCTGTTCCAGATGGAAACCCAGTCACGAAAGGGGTGTTATTACTTGGGAGACTCCACAACTTCATAAATGTGTTGGTTGCCATTGGAACTTTAAGTGACGGCAGTGGTCTTAAGGGCGATCCTGGATATGGTGTATGTTGAGAATTCTAGTGTACACATGATGAGTGGAAAGTCCATGGTTGGTACAGCTAGGTCACGTGTTGCGTCCGATGGAATGGGATCATGGGAGATGCATCTCAGTGCCATCTCAGGATGCTTGCTTACATTTGCGGCTGCTGGTCATTCCACTTATCTGAAGTCAGTCCTTCTCTATCTCCGGAAAATGCATGCATTGAAGATTGATCACCCTGAGGTTAATCAGCAGTTTCACTCTGTGTTACATGTTATAAGGCGCAGCAACCAATACTGGGCTGGTCTTGGCTCTGACCTTGTAATAGAACAAACAATTATGAGTTCACTAAAAAGCCAGAGGGGGGGGGGGGGGCAAAGACGTGGAAGTGGGCTGTCAGAGCACCAGGGAGCACCAGGGAGCAGTTTTGACCTTGCCTTTTACTGTGACATCTTCTTACCATGCAAGAACTGACAACAAAAAGTAACACCACTAATGAACAAAGTAAGGAGCTGTCCACCTTAACAGTGTGTAGAGATGAGGCTGGCCTTGAAAATAATTACAGGAAAACTGGACACTTTCACAGAATATTCAGATGATAAATCATTACGCAACATCATCACAGGGGTCAATGCAAATGAAGACGTAAATGTGCATAACTTTTTGATATAGGTAATGCCACTTTAGAAAATAGAAATGGATGGACACTCTGTTTCCTTATAGTGACGCCAAAGGAGGTTAAAGGCTACATCACTAGCACCTACCAAAGCAGTCAAAGTTGCAGAGGACCATGCCATAGATCCAGCATTGTTGTTTCAGGTTCCTGGTTGTTTCACAAACTGAGATCTCCGCCTAGAAGAAGTAATGAACTATGAACTCTGCCCATACACAGTGTCTTTGTTTGAAACAAAGAGCACTTTGCGCCAGCCTGATAAGCAGCAACTTGCAGAAGCAATCAGGATCTATGCTCGACTAAAATCTGACAATGTTGTAATTGAGACGGTCCCAGTTAAAGATCACTATGTGATAGACGGGGGATCACTTCCGCGTCGCTTAACATGGAATGCGGGGTGCACCTACGATTCCATTTCAGAAGAATATCTCTCATTTACTCTCAAAAGCTATGCAGCGGCCACTGATGTGTTTGACAGTTATGGGGTTGGAGCCAGCATAAAGGACTGTACTCATCAGCGTCTAAGAGAAATCTGAATTCAGAAAAGGTGCACATTACAGGGGTCACACAATTTGTTGTAAAAAAGAGACTTCTTGTCAAATGACGGAAACAAACGGTCATTTATCCAGTTCATCATGGAAAATTTAAGACACAGAGGCTGCAGTGATCTAGATGTTAAGATTGCAAACCCCCCTGTCCCAATGTCCGCTTTTAAATCTACTACCGTCGTTGGAGAAGACACTTCTTGTACCTCTGATTTACCACGTCTTCATTTCAGACCACACTAAACGTTATTTCAGCTTAGACAGGGCAAAATCGAATGTCTATAACATGAAAGTCCTTAAGCAGATACTAGGGGAGCCTTCTTGCAAAGATTTACTATTTCTCGGTGCCCACACAGGATGTGACTCATCGCCAAGTGTATTTGGGATTGGAAAGAAGGCAGCATTTCAAACATGTTAAAAAGAAACGGGAATCAAAAACTGTTCAAAAGTGTTCTGTTCACAGAAACATAGCCAGGATGCAGTTAAAACAAATGGCTGTTAGGGCAATGGTGGCATTGTTCAATGCAGACAAGAATGATTCTCTTGCATCCATCGGATACAATATGCTCTGCAAGAAAGTTGCGACAGCTAACAGTTTTGTGACACCCGAAAGACTACCACCAACCACCCCGGCCTGTAAATTTTACTCCCTGCGAAGTTATTACCAGGTTATGGTCTGGATTGGCTGTAGTGATGAAATGAGTCCCTCTGAGAGGGTATGGAACGAGGAAAGTGGGTGGAGGCGGGGGACTAGGACAATGATGACGGACAAAAGCCCAGCAACAGAGGCTCTCCTTCGAAGGATTCATTGCAACTGTTGCAACTTGATTGCAGCAGTTCGTGTGGCCATTGCCAAGATGTCAACTGTGAGAATATGGCCAATGAACCTGTAATGGGAGAGGATGATGAACTAGACTGTATCTAAGAATGCAAAATAGCATTTATGCATGGCAACATCAAAATCTAAGACCGGAACTGTCCATTGGTTATGACGTCATCACGTCATTTTAACGTCATGAAGTCACTGCATATGCAAGTGACATTTCTAGATCTACTGTTTGAATGGCATTGATAAAACAGCTTTCATTAGAACATCGGGCTTTACAACTTGGAATTTTATGACAATCGGTAAGATTGTTTTACACAATTCTGTAGGCAGGCATCTTGTTTTTGACGTCATTCTCGACACGTTTCCTTGGGTCAAAATGTTCCAACTTGTGATATGTTGTTCGTCTCATATCATAGTACAACAAACAGTCATAAAACGTTTTATGGCAATTTTTTTTTGGGGGGGAGGGGTTGGGGGCAGGTAGTTATTTGACCCACCTAGGACATATGTATATAGCTGTTAATGCTGTATTATTTACTTTTACTGTAGTGACATAAAACTCTCTTTACATTTAACGACTTTATGTGTTTATTAATTACGTCGAATCGTATCGACAGTTTTAACATTGACACCGAACTCGAAATACACAAGTATATTTTGGTGTATTTCAAGACGGCGGTGGTAACAAGAAATACGGCTTAAGCCATTTGATGTAAAGTGCTTTGTTTTAACGGCATTTGAAAATAGTGTTATAGCTTTAAAAAGAGAACGTATTTGTTTATTATACATTGCCACATTAATGCAGTTTGTAATGTTATGGAATATTTCTCATCATCCTTTGGCTTGGTCAACAAGCAACATCTCCAATAGCTTTTCAAAGACAATTATAAAATTCACTAAGTTATTGCCTTCAATAAAGGTAATTTGACTTGTTATATGACTGTCGTATTAAGTTACACGGTGACTATTTTTGAGGTGCTTACATGTGCTTACATGTGTATATCTTGGTAACATAAATGCCAGTATAAGAAAACAAATACACGTATTTACAGTACCTATTATTATTATTATTATTTTAAACACGTAGTTATGCTAGGGCTGCAGTTCCATTAAACCTCTGTGATTGAATGATTACAAACACAATAAATCTTTTTTTTTCAGGAAATTTAAACAACTTAATAAGACAACCCAGTCAGACAGCATTTATATTCCCACTTGAAGGATATTGACAAAACGATCTCCTTATGATATGCAAATATTTCTTAGGAGTTGCATATTAATTGAATGGAGACAAATAGATGTCAACCCCATAATGACTTACCTAAGAACGTGTTCATTTACAATGTATAATCAACAGCCTTAACACGTGTTAAGATCTTTTAAAAGCAAGATGACCTAAACTATTTGAACATTATATGGGCTAATGCGACTACTGTACATAACTATGAAGCTTGTCGTAACGCTTTCAGATATATTCTTTAATAATTTAAATATCAATTTAAATTACACGATCAATCTGCGTGTGAGGGAATTCAGGTAATGTATATTCGTCAGAAATTATCACATAGTACAATTATCAGAACATTATCGAATTACACATACACGACAATATATCATGTATACCCGTCAAAGATAAACCGGTCACTATTCACTTACGTGTTAGCGCAATCAATAGAGTGTCGTTGAACCGCATTCAGTCCTGGACGGTAAATTACCAAAGTCATTACAACGCTAAAGCAAATACACACCAAACAAAAACAAACTAATTCCAATCTTATTTAAATGTAACTTTACAAGCTTTTTATTACGCTTGAACATGATAAAATCAATTAACATTTGAGACTCATTTTTTTATTTAAAATGTCTTATTAAAATAACTGTTTTTTGTTTGATTCAAAGTCGGGTCATATGCATGTAAAATGACAAAATGCACGTACACGCTTTAATGAATGCACACTTTTCTGGAAGTGAAAAAGTGCTTGTGAATACATTGTTTGTTAAATAAACCCCACTGTGTTGTATGACCAAGTCTAGTACATGTAAAATCATGGTATAGTTTACTGACTGTATTATTTCTATATGAAAGCACCACTCCTTCAACATAAATTGAACTACTGTAGGTTGGACGATACACACAACAAATGTGTCCATTATTTTATAACTTATCCTTGAGTTTAAGACATGCCCGATCGTCAAACTAAACTCCATTTTATTCATACTATCCATACTTCGAACATAAGAACATATTCTACAGCATTACGCAAGCAGACAGCACGGACACATGATCAACTGGCGGGTTTTCAAAGTCGAAATACTATCTGTGCATATCTGTATTAGTGCGACTAATCAATTATCTTCAAACCAAGATCAAATTAGTATGGACCTATTACTGTGGTAAAATGCATGTTCTTGTTTGGTTTGAACCAAATACACAGTTAAGCATATGTGTGCTTTTCATAATAATAATGATCTAAAGAAACATTTAGGGGGTCATATATTTATAACGTCTTCAATTCGTTCAATCTTGTTCAAGGTCGGCATGCTATAAGATTGACAGTATGTTCAATTCATATTGAATCATAAAGTCGAATACATTATTTTCTGCCGAACATCATTGTATGGTGTTTGTTTATAATAAAAAATAATAACCATATGTGCAAGCGTACATTAGGAAAAAAACAATTGATAGGTTCAGGTTAGGTTAGTCTCATTATCCTAATCAGCCCATTGATTGAACAAATAAAGGTTTAGCAATACAAGACAGCAGTTGTTTAAATTGATAGAAAATTCTAATTACGGACATGTGCAGAATGAAACGGACTGACTGTTCATAACAAATGAGAACGTGGACAGAATGAAATACACCTTTTGTCCCATATTCATCACAGTGTACTACCACTACCTTCATATATCATGAGTACCTGTTGATCTGGTTTACGACAGCTCTGTTTACAATAGGTATAGTGACGGAGAGAAGAAATGGTAACACGAGGTTAGTAGTAAGAACTTGTAAGCGATTAAGTAGCACATAACGTTGCAGAATGAAACGGACTGACTGTTCATAACAAATGAGAACGTGGACAGAATGAAATACACTTTTTAATCTGACATAACATATTCATAGTCAGTTACGTTATATAAGACGTGGAAAACTATTCTTACATATCTATTATATGCAAAAAAACAATCATATATAAAACATAAAACATTAATTAAGTAATTATCACCTTGCTAATCTATAACCGTAGATAAGGATAATGGCATTTCTTTAAATAGCCATACGTTTTCGGCATTGTATTATACAATTGATATTGATAACGTGAGTATAACTTTGGTAAATGCTTGTGGTAAAAAATAATATGGCACAATCGATTATCGACCCGTTGTAACACTGGTACCTGTTGACCTATTTTACGAACAAATTGATTAACAATAGTTATAGTTATAGTGCTGTCGAGAAGAAATGGTAACGTGTAGCTGTCCCAAAAATAGAATACAAAAAGGAGCTGGCTAATCTATAATCGTTCATGTCGTTTTCTAGTTCACCAGTCCATGAATTGTCCGGTAATTGCCATTTGGCTTGTCACATGCCCATGCTTTTGACCAGAGTGAAGGCATCTGAGCTTACTAAGTATATTGTTTACATCACTAGACCACTGTCTTTGCATCGGATTGAAACCAGATCTTGGTTAGCTGTTTCAGTCAATCATCATTACAATGTTGTTGAATTGTACCAAGCATAGTCATTTTTATACTTTTACTCGATTAGAGGAACACCTAAAACTATACATGCCTCCCTACCGACCGACACGGTTTATTGTCTATTATTACAAAAAAGCAGGATGCATTCGATAGCAATTCTCATTACATAAGAACACTGAATAAGCATGTACAAACTTAGCCATTTCATTATTTTAGAGATGAATGGGGTCATATATTTATAACGTCTTCAATTCGTTCAATCTTGTTCAAGGTCGGCATGCTATAAGATTGACAGTATGTTCAATTCATATTGAATCATAAAGTCGAATACATTATTTTCTGCCGAACATCATTGTATGGTGTTTGTTTATAATAAAAAATAATAACCATATGTGCAAGCGTACATTAGGAAAAAAACAATTGATAGGTTCAGGTTAGGTTAGTCTCATTATCCTAATCAGCCCATTGATTGAACAAATAAAGGTTTAGCAATACAAGACAGCAGTTGTTTAAATTGATAGAAAATTCTAATTACGGACATGTGCAGAATGAAACGGACTGACTGTTCATAACAAATGAGAACGTGGACAGAATGAAATACACCTTTTAATCTGACATAACATATTCATAGTCAGTTACGTTATATAAGACGTGGAAAACTATTCTTACATATCTATCATATGCAAAAAAAAAAATCATATATAAAACATAAAACATTAATTAAGTAATTATCACCTTGCTAATCTATAACCGTAGATAAGGATAATGGCATTTCTTTAAATAGCCATACGTTTTCGGCATTGTATTATACAATTGATATTGATAACGTGAGTATAACTTTGGTAAATGCTTGTGGTAAAAAATAATATGGCACAATCGATTATCGACCCGTTGTAACACTGGTACCTGTTGACCTATTTTACGAACAAATTGATATACAATAGTTATAGTTATAGTGCTGTCGAGAAGAAATGGTAACGTGTAGCTGTCCCATATTCATCACAGTGTACTACCACTACCCTCATATATCATGGGTACCTGTTGATCTGGTTTACGACAGCTCTGTTTACGATAGGTATAGTGACGGAGAGAAGAAATGGTAACACGAGGTTAGTAGTAAGAACTTGTAAGCGATTAAGTAGCACATAACGTTGCAGAATGAAACGGACTGACTGTTCATAACAAATGAGAACGTGGACAGAATGAAATACACTTTTTAATCTGACATAACATATTCATAGTCAGTTACGTTATATAAGACGTGGAAAACTATTCTTACATATCTATCATATGCAAAAAAAAAAATCATATATAAAACATAAAACATTAATTAAGTAATTATCACCTTGCTAATCTATAACCGTAGATAAGGATAATGGCATTTCTTTAAATAGCCATACGTTTTCGGCATTGTATTATACAATTGATATTGATAACGTGAGTATAACTTTGGTAAATGCTTGTGGTAAAAAATAATATGGCACAATCGATTATCGACCCGTTGTAACACTGGTACCTGTTGACCTATTTTACGAACAAATTGATTAACAATAGTTATAGTTATAGTGCTGTCGAGAAGAAATGGTAACGTGTAGCTGTCCCAAAAATAGAATACAAAAAGGAGCTGGCTAATCTATAATCGTTCATGTCGTTTTCTAGTTCACCAGTCCATGAATTGTCCGGTAATTGCCATTTGGCTTGTCACATGCCCATGCTTTTGACCAGAGTGAAGGCATCTGAGCTTACTAAGTATATTGTTTACATCACTAGACCACTGTCTTTGCATCGGATTGAAACCAGATCTTGGTTAGCTGTTTCAGTCAATCATCATTACAATGTTGTTGAATTGTACCAAGCATAGTCATTTTTATACTTTTACTCGATTAGAGGAACACCTAAAACTATACATGCCTCCCTACCGACCGACACGGTTTATTGTCTATTATTACAAAAAAAGCAGGATGCATTCGATAGCAATTCTCATTACATAAGAACACTGAATAAGCATGTACAAACTTAGCCATTTCATTATTTTAGAGATGAATGAACATAAGGATGCAGTAAGTGAACATTTCCTCTAAAAGAAAGACGTCATTTTTCAGCAATATGCCATTGTTTAGTACTCACTTAAATTGCAGATTGTGATGATATTAATTTATATATGAAGCAGACTCACATCGAACATAAACTGGTGATGTTGTGTTTTATAATTTGTTGTGTAAATGCACGTAACCTTTTCTTTGCCATTTTTGTTTTGTTACATGCAGGAAGCTGTTGTTCCTGCTGGTGTTGTTGTTGATGATGGTGATGATGATAATGGTGATGCTTTTTTGTGATACTTTAGTACCTTTTGTCTTAAATGCGGATAACAATATTGCTGATGAAAGCTTATGCAATGACTAGAGAAACTTTCAGTTTAACCTCGAGAGGCCTTCCTCGACAAATGCATATACTTCATATATACATGTTAGATTGTTCTTGGTTGTGATTGATTGAAACAAATACATGCGATAATGTGTGTCCTTTGCGAAATAAAAACCTTAGGGGTGTGTTCACTGGTATTCTGCATAATATAAAAGCAACACTATTTCAAAGTTAGTGAATAAACGATAATAATATATGACACAGTAATTGTATGACCGTTTTAAAGATACGTTGATATTTCTCATAAATAAACAACCATCCACTTTTAATGTTAAATGATCGCATTGTTAAAATTCGTCAATACTTACTTTGGGTTTTCTTTGGCACCTTGGTAGAGTACTTTTCCGTACTCTGCATTCTGTGAAGTATTTATTGTATGTTTAATTGATATCGTTTCAAAAACGCTGCATGCATTATTATTCTTATTTAACAGGTTTTTCCTAAAGATATACATATGTGCAACTATAAAATGCTATTGCATTGCATATGCTGGATTTGTTTAAAAAAAACGAATGAATTTACATTTAATTAAAAAAAAACACCAAGAACCCAAAACACAATTAAAATGAAAAAAACAAAACACAACAACAACAGATAACCACAACAAAAAGAAACAAACAAACAAAATAAACAAACAAAACAATGGATCTTTACTGTGAATCAATGGGAAATAATAGTATAAACACGTCTGAAGCTTGTTTTTTGGCGTTTCATTACTAGAGTTCAAGGAAGGAATAATAGGATATCCACGTACATTACATTGCAACACATTGCATAAAACAATACCGCTACATATAATACAATGCAGCTGTTTCAAGACATCTACTTGCCAGAAAATTGTTTAGAACGTACACAGAAAACTCACAACTCGAAATGGCTTACCTTGACTTACAATACTTCCATAGTCACGACAACCTATGCAAGACATGATAAGAAGTAACAATCAGTTCGGACGATATTTTATCTATGCGTATAATACAAAACTTACCAGAAAAGACTATTTACAATTCTGATCAATCACTAGTTAAACTGTTTGAATATATACATATAGTGTGTTTTGTTTTGATATTAAACAATCAAATGTAAAGTACATCAATGTAAATCCACACACTAGTCCATATTCAATCATCGCCACGTTCGGTCTTAGAACATAGGACTAGAACGCAATGTAATGACATGGTTTATAAT
Source organism: Sinonovacula constricta (assembly GCA_007844125.1). NCBI lineage: Eukaryota > Metazoa > Mollusca > Bivalvia > Cardiida > Solecurtidae > Sinonovacula > Sinonovacula constricta. Next base: position 20,242,136 of record CM017570.1, on the reverse strand, counting down.
GCGTATATCTCAGTAATGTGCGTAAACAAGTATAAATAAATATGACACGGCCCTGTACGAAAATCAACATGCTTTTAAAATTGAAAAGGCACAGGAAAAGGTATTCGCATTCAACTCAAATGCAAAATGTAGAACACAACTGTAATAAGACATACTATTGCATACAGAGAATGAACGAAATTCTGTTTATTCAAAAGAGGACTGTGAAAGGATGGCGTATTCAAAGAGCTAATGTGTTAAAAGAAATTAGAGGCGTAATTAAAACTAATGCTCGCATTTGATTCATATAATGCGCATCAGTATGATTATCGAGTATACAACTATTAATGTGGTATTGTTTGTAAAACTGATCATTTACAGTCCCTTCAACTGTACATAGAAATAATTAGGTCAAATGTTTAAATCTGAGATGTGTTCATCCGCATAGAAAACAATGCAACACACAGTTTTAAATCGGGACTGATCTTAAATAAGGCGTCCGGTACATAGTCCATGTAGACATATGGTAAAGAACAAAACAACCCAAATCGCGAAAAAGAGCGGCGTCTCATGAATGATAAAATGTAGTGTAATACTCTGAAATGCGACAATAAATCCTATAATAATAATAATAATAATAATAATAATAATAATAATAATAATAATAATAATAATAATAATAATAATAATAATAAAAGTAGTAATAATAATAATAACAATAATAATAATAATAATAATAATAATAATAATAATAATAATTATAATAATAATAATTATAATAATAATGATGATGGCGCGTCAATTCCTGACTTACACTATCTAACAAGGTATAACTATACATGTCATTCGTTCTGTAATATTCATGATTGCCATTTAATTCAAAATTAATAGAATGAATACGAATTTCGTTCAATATTGTACCAGTAGAAAAGGAACATTTTGTTTTACAACCAAGGCTGCATTTTGACTATTTGGTATGAAGTACATTTTTAATTAGTAGCTGTAAATGTAATGATGTGCTTTTAGAAGGACAGTAATGACATTGGAAAAAGTGGTAACAACTATAAGATATAGGTACTAGTTTTATTGCTATTACTAAGACTAAGAACTGATAGAGGTGAGATCATTCAAGCTACCAGGGTCCTAAGTATTACTAAATTGAGCTGTGACAAATACCATGTATCACAATGGTCAGATTGTAACGTTGAACTGAAATCTGATCTTAAAACCGATCTTAAACTCGAGCTTAACGTTTCAAATCTCGTGCAGAGTTTACTTTACTTGCAATACCCATAATTTCATGCTTATCGTAATTTACTGTAGATGTATTATTCTCACCAGTCACAAACACATATGTACGTGGAAACCAACAAGTGTGTCTTATTTTGTTTCCCATGCAATAATCCAAGTCAGCATTTATTAATTCCAGCTTTGAAAGAAACGTGCGGAAACTAAAGAACGAGACGTTTAGAGTATGGCTTTATATTTTCTCTGATGCATGTCTTGCTGTTTGTATTTTGTTGTGCAGCTGTGTTAGCTTGTACACACAGTAAGTTACATTGACCATTTTAAACAGAAATACATGCATTGTTATAGCATGTCATGTTTATAGCGTAAAACTAAACATAGGAACAGTTCAAGATGGAGAAGACTTGAAACTGAGACTTCGATTAAAGACGAGTGGTAAAACGGAGATATAATATGACACCCTTAACGTTTAAAGATCTTTAATCTGATCGTACAACAAGTGTGTGTATATTTAGTTGAGAATCTGAATGCTGGTACGTGTGTAGTGGTAAGGCGACGTCAGGTACATGTAAATACAAGAAAGGACAACATGATGCTCTGGCAAGTATTCTTTGAAGGATGAAAACATATATATTGCCCGTATAACGTTCGTATTGTGTAAGCTTATTGATTTATACACGAAGGAAACTACATTACATTTATAAATATTAATTAATTAATAATGCATGTCATTCATGAAATAAACACCTATCGTTAAGCCCTCCAAGTAGAAGGCCGGAATAGGAGTAGATATCTGTGAGATACCATGAGTTATGAATAATAAATGAACGTAAAAGAACGCGAATGAATGCACATAACGATTGTTGATTTTCATTCCAACTGCAACGATACTTTGCCAGTAAATTAAGATTAAATATAGGATTATTTTGTGCGCCTTGCATTATGATGTTTTTGCGATAAAATAAAAGGTTCCCCTGTAATTACCTAAATCTGGAGACATGATGAAGTAAAGGTTACATTTAAGAGTTTTAGTTTGCAAGAAAGAGCGCGTTGGGACTAATACATCGTCCATGTGTTGTTGCGTCATGCCATACGTTGTACACAAACAAATAATAATGCTATCCAACAATACGCGTAGGGTGTCGCAGATATACTAATTCGTAACAGAATGTAATGTCAAACTAAAAAAAATGCAGGAATATAATACAGTTATCATAAACTTACCATTAGGTGAAGGAAGTTTCAGCAGGTATTGTTATAAATCACAACCTGATATGCCAATTTCAAATAGTATATTGACATCTAAATGAAATAATATGCCATTCGTAGTGTAAAGAATTTAATTTTACAGGCACTAATTAATTGTATACATTGTGAATATGCATCTTACATATATTTCGATGTTATAAAAGCTACAGCTACGAACGAAAAAAATCGCACAGAGGATGGTGCATACATCATCTAAGAAACTAATTTAGTAACATATTGTTGAAACAATGTAATCATTTTTTTTTTGTAATCTTGTTCCACCTAACAGTAAACATAATGTAATTAAAATTAATCAAACTTCAGTTTCCCAGTTGAAGTCATATGCGTTTGAGTTTTGTTTTCCGTCAAAAACTAGTTTGCGCTCTCAAATTCGATAAGATTGTGTATATAAAAAGTAAATATTTAAATAATGATACTTGTCATATTTAGTAAAACAGACTTAAAATGCAAATGAGAATTGATTTAACGGGGAAAGTTAAAAACTCGTGAAGTTGTTTTTATTTGTTGCAAAATATTGGGCTTGATAATGATGTAATATCATAAAGTAGATTAAAACACAAAATGCAATTTAATCATTCCTTACGTTAGTTTGCCTTATACAGCCGCCATTCAATTGTCATACATGTCATTCGAACAGATGTACTGCTATCCACTGTTACATCCATTTCAAAAGGAGTTTCACGATCAAGTAATCAAGGGAGCGTACTGCATTATTCGTACATGCTGTGTCAAATATCGCTTTCTAAACATCACACTGTTTCTCCAGTTATATCGGTTTGACATTTCAAGTTATTAGGGAAAAAGGTCTCATACCATTGGACCTCTGAACAAGTTAACGATTTGTCGCCGCTGCAACTTCCTTAGTGATGGTGCTAAAATGTTTATTACAATATATCCTTGCATAAGCGGAATTGTACTACACATGCTCATTTCTATGGAAAATACGAACTGTCCATTTCTAGTTGGATTTTATTGTTCATAATTAGAATTGACATTAAATGAACAAGATAGAGACACCTTGCCATTGAAAGTTTGTTAACAAGGATTTGTTAATGTGTGTGCATTTTTACATAATTTATACCTTAAAGCAATATTAGTCTTTTGTTTAGAGTATGTTGATGTTAAAGTTCAACTGACCAGCATATATTAATCTTGATACTTCGTCGTTTAACAATTGTGAAACTTTTCAAATAAGATGTGTATGTTGTGTAAGAAAGAACATAAACGTGAAGTGCCTACAAACGGCCCGTTATCTGGAAGATTTGCATAAAGTATTGCATTGTATCAGCTTTGAATGGAGGCTTTATCCAGCAATCATAAATTGACTTCGGTATAACACGCCGATGATCTACCGTGAAGTGTTAATCATTAAGAAGGAAAAAAATGTGACACGGTGCCATACTTATGCTAAATGCCGAACTAGGGCAAATACAACAAATGGCATACTAACGTTTGATAATGAATGTAATGCCTAACAATACAGTACCTTTCCAAAGATGACAGAAACATTCCACCCGCTGGAAGCACGAGCTCGTGAAAGAGGTCGTTAAGCACGTATAACAAATATTAGTCATTGCTTATAACTTTATACTTGTCGCAATTACTGCACCCCATTCCAGAGACAAATAGAGCTTCCAGGCGTATGAAACATTAACAAGTAAGTTGGTCTCTGGTGCCTCCAATTTAAATAAAATGATACCTGTTACTTTTATGTTAAATGGTTTAATTTTAATCATTTAAATATATAAAAGCCACTGCAAAGTGATTTTCACATAAGCGTTATTATAACCGACATGAACGGTTTAAATTTAAACGCAATGAATAAATAAAGAAAATATTAATAAAATTGATATGCTATCCGCTTGCTTCAGTAAGTAAATATATTACGTGTGATTAAAAACACCTTTTTTATAGCGATCGTTCAGAGACAATTAAACAGAAACATGTATGTTTACTGTTTTCTAGAAACACAGATTTTGTACTCGTATGTTAACAATATAAAACAATGTGCCTAAAGTACACAGACCATCATGCATTTTACCATACCCAATGTCTATACAGGTAATAGTTTTAAACACTGGGATAGAGCTAGTGTACGATTGGACAAGTCAACAGCTGTGCTTGTGGTCAAGACGTGGCTACATCACTTGCAGTACAGATACAAACACATGGTTTCAATGTTGAATCACATAACATTGCCATTACATTCATGATACAATCAGTACGTTTTGATTCGCTAATGTACATAGACTATCGCACGCAACTGTTTTGGCTATACTACAGCCAATATAAATCTGAGTAACAAATAAACAAAGGGCTTTGCGGAATTGAATACAGATGGCTTATGTTATTAATAAAGACGGAATGGCAACCAGTTGTACAATGACAAATACACGCGCAAAAAGTCAGCTCGGTAAAATAGGAAGAAACAGTTTCCTGAGCGAATTAAATATTGATGTGCTCCGTGACGGCCTGTGATGTTGCTTGATTACTGTGTCACGTGATTCTGTCATCTTAATTGCATAGGCATTTTTTCCTATCTTTCTAAGGACTATGAAAGATGATTTCGCGGAGAACGGTGCAGTTTCCTATATAACTGTTGCATGCGTAAGATGATACAAGGAAGAAAAAGGAGTTTCCTATATAGCTAAGAAATGGTCGTTCTATGAAGGATGTTGCAGTGCTCTAGAAATAAATGTGGCTTAGGACACAACATTCAAAGAAGAATTTTGCATTTTCCTATGTAACTGTGGCCTAAGAAAATGATCCAGCGAAGAATTACTAGGACAATAATGCAGCCGAGCTTGTTGCAGTTCCTAAATAACTGTTTAACTAACTAATAACTGGTTCTTCATGTTCGGAATGTGCCATCACCAGAATTTAAGAACATCTTAGATGACTGCTTGGCATTAAAATCTCATAAAAAATAATTTAGAAACATTCGGGAAATAGACTTGAGTTAAAATCTAATCTTTATAATGCAACACGATGTTAGATCATAGTTGGGGTAACAACCCCCATTTTATATGATTGAAGAGAACGTTTGATTTTAATTTACCACTTAAATAACGTTTGAGACGAGGTTTTTGTTTTAATTGTCCATTGAACTTAAGTACAAATGTGAGATCAGGTGTTTGGACTATTCCTTATTTTCGTATGTAAAGGGACGTTAATCTTACTATTAAAACACTGCATTATTATCTCCCTTGTGGGAGTGCTTGTTTCCATTATTAGATTGTTCATTCAAGAAACTATATTATTCTTTAAGTTATTTATATAGTCTTTAACAAACATTAAACTGATCATAAAGAAGTGTCTGCATTGTTCTCTGTTGGCGAGCGTTATTTCTCTATTATGCAATAATTAGGACTAAGCGTAGTAATTTAAGTGATTTATATCTTATTTTAATAATTAGTCCAGGGAGCTCTTGTGGGGCAAATTCGAACAGTTGTTATAATTTCACGAGTTTCCACTTTCTCATGTGTCCCTTAATTTCAATGTCAAATAATCCATATCAAATGACTATTCATAACTTCATCTTTAATTCAAATTTTCACTGACAAAATGGCACGTGCAATCCACCTTATCCAATGGTACTTGAAACACTTATTTACCTCACATGTCCTGCAGTGCTCAGTAGCCTTTACATGCGTCGGTAAAATCTCGTGCCCCACGTGCCTGCTTACAGCTGATAACCGACCGTCAAATTCAACACCCCCTTGCACCAGCGCACTTGTTATTACTCGTGCGTATCATTGCAGTCTGTATGAGCATACCGTCTCTATTTGTGTACATAAACTTGCCAAAATTTAGTTCTGTCTAAATGATTATCCAAACATTATTTCAACCAACAGTAATTATTTACATGCTACCTGTTACTCCCCTCCTTCACACTTCACCACCACCTGTCCTCCCACACATCCACAATCTAGAACACTGATCCCTGAGATTTTCAGTCGAAGCGTACTGATCTTTCTTGCCTCATTTCACGTCTCATAGACGACTATAATTGCTTTTGCTATAATACGAATACTTTTTAATGTACCACTACCTATTTCTAGTAGAAGTAGCTCTATGATATACTCATTTTGTCTGTTAAATTGTAAAAATACTCACCTATAAGAGGCAAGATCTTTAGTGTATGTGATAAACTTTTTTTCTCTAGCATTTTCTTACACTTGCTACTAGTATTTCAAAGACATATTTGTAAAATTTGCATTACTTAGCTTGGTTCTTATTTATTTGTTAACTATTTTACTAGAATTGCTATCACGCTCCACTGTAACTTGTATATGAGTTCGCTGTGAGACATGCACAAGAAACAACAAAATATATCTAATTAGAAATCATCTATATAAATCATATATACATGCATTCACTATTCTTCCCTCACTCCCCGTCCCATTTTTCCCAGACTCTATCTTTCTCTCTTTCTCCCCCCTCTCTCTCTCTCTCTCTCTCTCTCTCCCATCACCAATTGCACTATTTTGTACTACGTCACCCCAACCACCGGAACCCCTTGTTACTTTTGCTGCCTCTTTATTGTATATTGTTCTCCATGTTGTATACTTTGTATACCAGGAAGGAATAAAGATTTGTTCTGTTCTGTTCTGTTAAACATTACTTTGCATGTCCAAAATATCAAACAAAGACACATTTTTTTTTAATCTAGAACTACAGTCCAGTAACATTAAGAATTGTCCTATGTGGGCTTAAAACTATAAATGAAAAAATGCAATTTGCTATAAAGTAATTTTATTAGTAAATATTTTGATATATATTGCCAGTCAATTCGGGGCACAAGAATGCTTGTGCTCTTAATCCTTGAATTTTACTTTTATGTCATTTTCGTTGCAATAAAATATGTTCGACTACTTGTTCGCATGCAAGGATATGTTCGTATAAACTGCATGTCGTGACGTATTTATCAATTACCTTGTAATATCGTCTTGATGTTAAATTTTAATGGGAACGTGAAACCTTAAAATTTGTTGCCTAGCACTTTTCCTGTATATAATAAATACATGCGTTGAAACTTAACAAAATATTAGAGACTGCAAAACCGTTCTCTGAGGATGAGTAGTAGGGATGCCAACTAGAACTTATCTGCTTTCTCAGTAACTTACCGTTTGGGTTCGAGTCTAGGTGTGATTTGTTTTCCAGATATTCTGCGGTTGGACGTTTGTTCTCCCTAGACACTTGTTTTGAATTTAACTCAGCTAACCGTTGCTTAAATATAACCACTGGGTATTCCAAATAAAAAAATGATGGGTAGATTACCAAAACATTTTTTTTCTGGAAGCTCTGATCGGCTGGACACAGATTAAAATTAGTTCGTTTGACAGGAGGTGCAAACAGTTACAATCACAGTTTACAATCATATGCGAATTTAAATCAATGTCCAGGCAAACACGTATATGCACGGACGTCTTTCAGATACATGGAACTGCGTAGTTTGTACTACATTGATACTAGTCCGGGTTCTTCCTTTATTAAGAATGACTAAAGGATGTTCGCATGTTTTCGTTTCTAACTGTACTTGATGTTGTTTATGGAACAGGTAAGACTACATTTGTCGATATCAATATGTCAATTCATGTTATGTATCGATCATTAACTTCAAGTGTGAATATAACCAAGTAAATATCACAAACTGTAAAATGCAATGTAAGATCCGAGCCAATCGTAATACAATATCAACAAAAGCAAATATATTGCAGGCACTATTTGGTTGCTTTGGTTCATTGTGACGTCCTATTCGGTTGTACATGTCCAGGCTGACCCATTCTGTCTATCTTGTGAGCGGGTAGCACGTTCCGAGGATTGTATGCACGTTGTTAAGTGCTTTGAACACGAGGTAAACTATTGTTTATTGACTAGTTTGTTAAGGTTTTTGTACGGTGTATGTTAAGTGTATATTTTATATGAATAAAGTATACTTATGTAGCAATTATTTTATTATGAAGTAATCTTGTGAGCAAATTATAAATCGGTCACAGCAAAGAGTTGTTAGTGGGACTTGAGATCGTATTACAGTGTACTCCGTACCGATAAAAAAAAGATAATGTGTAGATAAAACTCGTCGATAATTGTACTGCTAGCAATATCTGAACCTTGAAGTAGTAACAAAGCCCCTTAAACGTCACACTCGATACGTCATAAAAACACAAGTATAAGGCTAACACGAGCTTACAGAAACCGTAGATATATGCAATAAAAAGTATGGTCATCTATTGGTATTTTGTGTACTGATATTGGAGAGAAAGAGTAAATCATCAAAACCTTGTTGGTGTTTTATGATGTGGCATTTGTTCAGAATTATATGTTTGCTCGAGTTCCTTTGTTCATTGTTTCTAGACCATGGTATCAAATTTGCCACATACTAAACCAAGATAAATCTCTTTAAGCTGGTACATTAGTAATCGCACGTGTTATAGTCCTTTCTTACGTCTTTCTCAAGTAAATTGTTTGAGTGAAAATGAGCTTAAGAAAGTAAGGAAGCTTCAAAGAAACCATTTTTTCCAGTGCACTACAGGGTAAAGGAAGATGAAAGTATGTATGCTAATGCTATAGAATCGAAAGAAACGGAAGACAGCTGAAATGAGAACAACAGATGCATCAAAAGAAAAAGGAGATGTATAAAGTTTAAAATTAGATAATTATTCGAGTTCTGATGACGAAGCAGTTGTGTTTGTACGGAAAGCGAATGCTTACGGGACGCCTGTGGTACTGCTAAAAGTCAACATAGACGGACAAATACTGATAAAGATAGTGAAGATGATTGTCTGAAATAAACTGTATTGTGTTTGAATCATGCATTGTATATATGCTTTGGTAACACACCTCGTAAGGTAACTGTGTATTGTGTCATATTAAGTAGTGTGGTTTGAGGTTTGTACACACCTCTGGTCACTTATCAAGATAAACAGGTAAACTGGAATTGGCAGTCTATTTATAGAACTCACTGGTCAGCTGTAATTATATACGCGGGAGATTTTGTTACTCTGGTCATTCTAGACAGAGGACCAGTGTGGTTGGTTGTTAGGCTACAGTCATGGGAGGCGGAAGGCAATAGAGGTGCATTAGCTGGTCATCGACTGTGAGTAGTATTTTAATTAGATGTGCGTTACTTGTATTTGGAATTGAGTCTATTGCTGTGAATTCATTGTAATGGGTTTATTTAAATTTTGATTTAATCATATAGGTATGAAATAGAGTTTTATTTTATTTAAGGTAGCTATGTGCCATGTGAAATTGTTAGATAATATTGTTTTAGGCTGTGTGAATATACAGTGAACATTGAAATGCATTTCAGTTAGGCTGTGTGCCTGTGTGGAATTGCTAGTGAAGTTTGTTTTAGGCTGTGTGCCTATGAAGTGTTAATTGGAGTTTTTTTAGTTAGGCTGTGTGCCATTGAAATGATAATTAAATATTGTTTTAGTTAGACAGTGTACCTGCGAAAATGAAAAGTGGGTAAGTTATAAGTTATAAGTGAGGTTTGTTTTAGTTAAAATATGTAAACCCTTAAACACAGTTTTGTAATATTCTAACACTGGTCCGACGATGGTTTTGCAACAGTTAGGGGTGTACCAACTGACTGAGAGAATGACTGTTCCACATGTTCAGATACAAGCTGAACGAAATAGACTGTAGATGAAACATTTTTGTCAGAGTTTTTTTTTTTCTGATAACTTGGCTACTTTTGTACATGTATGGTTTGTTTATACAAAGTTAGCAATTATCTTTGATGAGTTTATCTTAACATGGCCAATGTTGGTCGAAAGTTTGGTTTGCCAGGAGTGAAAACGTGAAAAGGCATTGAAGAAATAGGATAGAGAAATGAATGTAGAAAATGATTTTGAACAGGCACAAATCGAAATGTAAATATTGACTGCAGCTTTTCTTTTTTAAACACTTTGGACTGATACCATGATAACGTTTAGACTATATTACATACAGTACAGACAGACGCATTACTCGGACACCAGGTAGGCCAGAATGTCTACACTGAGGACCAAAGATAAATGTATCGACCTGTAAGAGGTAGCGAACAGATTCCTAAAGAATGTTCCAGCATTGTTGTATTTGCTGAGTAAGTGTGCATTATAAGACACGAGGAAACCAATGCAAGCGCTTCCACAAAATAACCTCACTTATGGCGTCCTGCGATTGGTTTCAAGAACAAACAAACACACAACAGTACAGAAACCTCCTTGAGCAATGATGTATTATATGAAGCTTACACATACTTAAGTTTGTAATAGCGGCATAATTATAACATCAAAACATGTACAGAATTGTATATTTTATGGAGAAATTTTTGACCACCATTATAACTGTTGAATTAATCTAGTTGTTGAAACATTAATAAGCTAATGTAGAAAGGTCTGATATCAAACTAAACACAAATGGTATATATAGTTATCTGTCATTGTCGCATAATATAATACATGTTTACAGTTATAAGAAAAGTTATACGGCTTATTGAGTGGCTTATCGTATACAAAGAATTTCCTTGAATTCCAGTGTCGTGTTTGCATTTCTGATATTATTCTTAGATGAAGAACCATTGGCCTGAAATACTTGTGAAAGTGCTTCTTTAATTAAGAAAGGTAACGCCTTGATGTATGACATTATTTTTAATACACTAATTTAGATTATTACAAACTGATGCAAATCTAGTCAAATGGAGATTAAGGATTCATATGATGTAGCACAAACTAAATCATGGTTGAATAGTGGATAATTTAAGATATTGTTAACAATACATTTTAAGTGCACATTGGATGTGGTGATCTCCAAGATATCATGGCAAGTAATAAATTGTTAAATAACGTGCAGTTGAGCATACATTTGAAATTTCAAACAAATTTATGCTTAATACAATATAACAACAAGACTACCATCACTGGCTGACAGTTGCTTCTCCTGGGAAGACCATGTTTTTGTTGTTCTTCTTTCGAGTTTCAATTTTGTATTATTTGTAGTTGTAGGTGTGGTTGTTATGGCAGTGCATAATAGGTTTTATTTTTTGCCGTAGTTGCCTATCTTGAGAATACATTTCTAATCTTTTAGACATAAGTTCTGCCGACTTCTTTTCTTATCTTATATGATACATCGGAACTTAACCTTATTTTCGCTTCATTATAAATAGAAGTGAGTCGAATATCTTATCACAGACGGTCTCAGGAGCATCGTTTAAGAACACGTTTAGTGAAGGAACATGGCAATTCCTCTCTGGAAATGTAAGTAGTGATTTTAAACCTATGTTCTTCGGCATCACTTATGATTATTTTCATATTTTTGTCATTGGTTCTACCAATAATATGTGTTTTTTTATTACTTCAGTTGACCTATTAGAAATATAAGCTCAATTGTGTGGATTTTTTATCTCACCTGAACGAATAAATTATGATTTCTTCAAATAATGCGAAGGAACTGCTGCTTGTCTTAATACAGTGGATGAACACTAGATCGTTTATCTGGTCAAACGCTGGATAAAATGTAACTTCAAGTTACATGACATACGGTGTATATGCTATGTTTAATTGATTGTAGCGCTTTATTTAAGTATCAGCAGTACAAAGGAGTATTGAATACACATTGTGTGGTCGTTCATTGTCATCAACCGATTGATTCGTTATGACGGGAAAACGTGCGTCACAAATATTTAAAAAATGTGATGTTACAAAAGCTTGGAATATTTTAAGAAATCATTTCGTATTTTTGTTTATGTCATACTTTCAAGTGAATATATCTGACCTCGTCAAAATTGTGCATGTGTGTGTGTGTGTGTGTGTTTTCTCAAGTGCTGAGAGGACAATAGCGGACGACATACGTCAGCTGATTAGCCGACAGCTTGGACTATTTGTATGTGTGTTTGCGTGTTTTGTTTACGCGTTTGTATATGTGTGTATGTGAGTGCGCGTGAGTGTACGTGTGTGTTTTTACACAGCTGTGTATATAGCCCTGTGAGACGATTTTAGCATGTGGGTGTCTCCGTTGTTCAATCATTCGAATATACTATTCTATTTGGCAAAGCTTATGGCCTATGGTGATGATGTCTGTGCTAAGCAAGTTATTCACATAACCCAGATCTATGTTGTCATATTTGTTTTTACAACAACAGAAAATTAACACAAGGAAATCCTAATATCCCTAATAAAGAATTCCCCACCCAACCTTAGCATTACGATAAAAAATGATTAAAAGTAAACGTATGAGAAACAAACAATCTTGAATCTACTTTAAAAAGTTTAAAAATTAATGATCAATATGAGTTTTGCAAAATAACGCACTTTATGAATTTTGTAGATGTTTCTTTATCAAACCCTTTCATAAACCGATAAAATGGTAAACACTTAGTCTTAACAAACTCTAAAAAGTGTAGTTATATAAATGAAAAGTATAATTTACCTCTTCAGTTGATGATGCTAACGTTGATTTAGCTGGAAAGCACCTACGCATATCTGTTAATAATCATACCTGCAAACCATTACTCTATATGAGTCAGAATTGAACACACTCTTTCACTTAAAATCTCCATACAATTTGAATCATGTTCTTATTAATTCTAGAATGATACTAATTACAACTAAAACTATTTCCAAGCCATTACATAACCTGTTCAAACGGTTTCCTATAGACGGTAAATACAAGGCTATGTGCAAATGAGATTTCATTATTTAAGCAATGGGATAAAGGATTGTTTTAAATCTCAGACTGGTATACATATTTCTTTCTTTTTGTTGCCAACATATTCATTAATAAATTCTATGCTGCTTTTAATAGAATCATACCACAACATACCAATAAATAGAAGGACATCGTGTATGTAAAACATTCGAAAATAATCAATGCTCTTATAAACTAATGACACATGTTATACATTGGCAATTATTAACATGGGTAGAATATTAAACATTCAACCACGAATTGTCTTAAAATGACGTGTAACTGAGTTAAAGCCGCAGGTGTACGGCAAGGTTCTGTCCTCGGTCCTCTGATGTTTAATATATGTAAACAATATTGCATGGCCTTTGTTTAACTTTGATTATTTGAAGACGATTATCCCTTATTTTGCACAGAAAATAAGAGAAATAAGTTAAAGTTGCTATAAATAGTGACATGCAAGGATATGTTCGTATAAACTGCATGTCGTGACGTATTTATCCATTACCTTGTAATTTCGTCTTGATGTTAAATTTTAATGGGAACGTGAAACCTTAAAACGTGTTGCCTAACAATTTTCCTGTATATAATAAATACATGCGTTGAAACTAAACCAAATATTAGAGACTGCACAACCGTTCTCTGAGGATGAGTAGTAGGGTTGCCAACTAAAACTTATCTGCTTTCTCAGTAACTTACCGTTTGGGTTCGAGTCTAGGTGTGAGTTGTTCTTCCAGATATTCTGCGGTTGGGCGTTTGTTCTCCCCAGACACTTGTTTTGAATTTAACTCTACGAAAAAGCTAACCGTTGCTTAAATACAACCACTGGGTATTACAAATAAAACAATGATGGATAGATTACCAACACGTTTTTTTATGGAAGCTCTGATCGGCTGGACATAGATTAAAATTAGTTTGTTTGATAGGAGGTCCAAACAGTTACATTCACAGTTCACAATCATATGCGGTTTTAAGTCAATGTCCAGGCAAACACGTATATGCACGGAGGTCTTTCAGATACATGGAACTGCGTAGTTTGTACTACATTGATACTAGTCCGGGTTCTTCCTTTATTAACTATGACTAAAGGACGTGCGCATGTTTTCGTTTCTAACAGTACTTGATGTTGTTTATGGAATAGGTTAGAATACATTTATCGATATCAATATGTCAATTCATGTTATGTATCGATCATAAACTTCAAGTATGAATAAAATCAAGTAAATATCACAAACTATAAATGCAATGTAAGATCATATCCAATCGTAATAAAATATCAACAAACGGAAATATATTAAAGGCACTATTTGGCTGCTTTGGTTCATTGTGACGTCCTATTCGGTGGTACATGTCCAGGCTGGCCCACTCTGTCTATCTTGTGAGCAGGTAGCACGTGCAGGGGATTGTATGCACGTTATTAAGTGCTCTGACGACGAGGTAAACTATTTTTTATTTACTAGTTTGTTAAGGTTTTTGTACGGCGCATGTTACGTGTATATTTTTGTATGAATAACGTAGATTTGTGTAGCAATTGTTTTATTATGAATTAATCTTGTGAGCAAATTATAAATCAGCCACAGCAAAGAGTTGTTGGTGGGACTTGAGATCGTATTACAGTGAACTCCGTACCGATTAAAGAAAGATAGTGTGAAGATTAAACTCGTCGGTAATTGTATTGCTAGCAATATCTGAACCTTGAAGTACTAAAAAAGCCCCTTAAAAAATAGAATGTTTGTATATGGTGTTTATGTTTACAAAAAATAACAGACTTAAACGTCTCACTCGATACGTCATAAAAACACAAGTATATGGCTAACACGAGCTAGTAGAAACCGAATATGTATACAATAAAAAGTATGGTCGATAGTAAGTATGTTTAATAAGCAAATGTATGCATTGGTCACAAAACAGAGAAATGTGTACGTTGCATTCGAAGTATACGTATATCGTGTAAAGTCTTCAAACTAAGTATTCAAATATCAAGACTTGTTTACACTGTCCCGTCATTTAAAATGAAACTTACACAATTGCCTTTCTGGTCATTTTGTTACAATATATTTTGGAATTGATTGTACTGATATTGGAGAGAAAGAGTAAATAATCAAAACCTTGTTGGTGTTTTATGATGTGGCATTTGTTCAGAATTATATGTTTGCTCGAGTTCCTTTGTTCATTGTTTCTAGACCATGGTATCAAATTTGCCACATACTAAACCAAGATAAATCTCTTTAAGCTGGTACATTAGTAATCGTTATAGTCCTTTCTTACGTCTTTCTCTAGTAAATTGTTTGAGTGAAAATGAGCTTAAGAAAGTAAGGAAGCTTCAAAGAAACCATTTTTTTCCAGTGCACTACAGGGTAAAGGAAGATGAAAGTATGTATGCTAATGCTATAGAATCGAAAGAAACGGAAGACAGCTGAAATGAGAACAACAGATGCATCAAAAGAAAAAGGAGATGTATAAAGTTTAAAATTAGATAATTATTCGAGTTCTGATGACGAAGCAGTTGTGTTTGTACGGAAAGCGAATGCTTACGGGGACGCCTGTGGTACTGCTAAAAGTCAACATAGACGGACAAATACTGATTAAGATAGTGAAGATGATTGTCTGAAATAAACTGTATTGTGTTTGAATCATGCATTGTATATATGCTTTGGTAACACACCTCGTAAGGTAGCTGTGTATTGTGTCATATTAAGTAGTGTGGTTTGAGGTTTGTACACACCTCTGGTCACTTATCAAGATAAACAGGTAAACTGGAATTGGCAGTCTATTTATAGAACTCACTGGTCAGCTGTAATTATATACGCGGGAGATTTTGTTACTCTGGTCATTCTAGACAGAGGACCAGTGTGGTTGGTTGTTAGGCTACAGTCATGGGAGGCGGAAGGCAATAGAGGTGCATTAGCTGGTCATCGACTGTAAGTAGTATTTTAATTAGATGTGCGTTACTTGTATTTGGAATTGATTCTATTGCTGTGAATTCATTGTAATGGGTTTATTTAAATTTTGATTTAATCATATAGGTATGAAATAGAGTTTTATTTTATTTAAGGTAGCTATGTGCCATGTGAAATTGTTAGATAATATTGTTTTAGGCTGTGTGAATATACAGTGAACATTGAAATGCATTTCAGTTAGGCTGTGTGCCTGTGTGGAATTGCTAGTGAAGTTTGTTTTAGGCTGTGTGCCTATGAAGTGTTAATTGGAGTTTTTTTTTAGTTAGGCTGTGTGTCATTGAAATGATAATTAAATATTGTTTTAGTTAGACAGTGTACCTGCGAACATAAAAAGTGGGTAAGTTATAAGTTATAAGTGAGGTTTGTTTTAGTTAAGTTATGTAAACCCTTAAACACAGTTTTGTAATATTCTAACACTGGTCCGACGATGGTTTTGCAACAGTAGGGGTGTACCAACTGACTGAGAGAATGACTGTTCCACATGTTCAGATACAAGCTGAACGAAATAGACTGTAGATGAAACATTTTTGTCAGAGTTTTTTTTCTGATAACTTGGCTACTTTTGTGCATGTATGGTTTGTTTATACAAAGTTAGCAATTATCTTTGATGAGTTTATCTTAACATGGCCAATGTTGGTCGAAAGTTTGGTTTGCCAGGAGTGAAAACGTGAAAAGGCATTAAAGAAATAGGATAGAGAAATGAGATTACGAGTAATAAATGTAGAAAATGATTTTGAACAGGCACAAATCGAAATGGAAAGAGTGAAAAGGTTGTCGGATGGTATCCTAGGCAATGCCCTTGCTGCTGAAAACAATTAGTTCACCTAAAGCTTCATGTCCCAGATTGCAACCATTTGAACCAAATGAAAATGTAGATGGTTTTGAGACGCTTTAAGCGATATGCTGAATCTGTTACCTGGAAAGAATCTGATAGAGCTCTACACCTCTACACCTAAGTGCGCTATTGAGAGGCAAGTCATTGGCAGTTTACTCTAGATTATCAACATCACAAGCAGCAGATCATGATTGTTTAAACGATACTTTACTCAAACGCTTCCAGCTGACAGAAGAAGGATTCAGAAACAAACTCTGAAATGTTTCACCTGACCAGGGTGAGACACAATTTTTGTCAAGAATAGAACATTATTTGTCAAGAAACGTCTGATGTGTTGAACAAAAAATGTTGCTACAAAAACGATTTCTGAATTTATGTGGAAATAATCTGAGTATGTTTCTGAGAGAGAATAAATAAATTTTATGACTTACAAGATGTTGTTGCTAGCGCTGAAAAATACTTAGAAGCACATGGTTACAAAGAGTTTGTAAGAAATAGGGAGACCACAGAAAGTGTAGATGAATACAGCGAGATTGACACAAACCCAACTGTAAAACGTAGTAGTAGTTTAGGAAGGGGTATAAGAACGATTAGATGTTATGGGTGCAGAAATGTAGGTCATGCGATTAAGGATTGCAAACTATTGCAAAACAAAGCGTTTCATTTGCTGAGGTGGACCCTCGTAGAAACATTGGCCGATACAATAAAAGTAGACAAGAGGTACGTTTTGAGAGGAGAAATGTAGGCAATAGTAGAGGTGGTAGAGGAAACTTTAGAGGCGTAAGAAGTAGCTATAGATGCTTTGGGGGTAAAGAACACAAAAGCCAGGATGATGAGACGAGTGGCGTAGATGCGAGCATGGGCTGTTTTGTAGGATAAAGGTTGTCGGACTGTTGTACAGAAATGACACAGTGATCAGATAGCAATAATGAAGATGGCATAAAAAGGCTCAGGTTGTGAAAACTAGGAGTCATTTGAAGACAGAAGAGAATGGGAGTAGAGACAACTTAAACGTTCCAACCCCTGTTAAAGAGGTGACATATTCAGAATTGTTAGATGTGCAAATAGTTGATGACTCTTTAAGAACTGTGTTGGAGCTTGCAAAGTCTAAGGAAATAAAAAGTCAGGTAAATTTGGTTAAGTGTGGTAGAGTGTTAACACTGATCTTTTGTACAGGAAGTTTCAGTCCCCCAAAAATGAGAAAGATAATGTTCTAAAGCAGTTGGTTGTGCCTAAACAGTACAGAGACCGCATTCTAAAACTGGGTCATGGTGTACTTTTTTCAGGTCATATAGGGTATCAGAAGTATGTTGACAAAATACTTACTTAGTTTCATTGGCCTGGAGGTTTGTCCGATGTCAAACGCTATTGCAGGTCTTGCGACATATGTCAAAGAACTTTTCCCTAAGGGCAGAGTGCCAAAGGCTCCACTTGGTGATATGCCTTTTATAGAAACGCTGTTTCAGAGAGTGGCTGTCAATTTGATAGGTCATATTAGTCAAATTAGTGAACTTGGTCATAAATACATTTTGACTCTGGTAGATTGCGCAACAAGGTATCCTGAAGCTTGTCCATTGAAGTCTTTTGAAACAAAAAAGGTCGCTAAAGCAGTAATTGATATATTCTCCAGAGTTGGGAAATTCTCAGTGATCGAGGGTTTCAGTTTACTTCAGGGTTGATAGCAGAATTAAGTAGAATGCTTTCAATTAATCAACTGGTAACGTCTCCATATCATTCAGCATGCAATGGCTTAGTTGGATGCATGAATGCCACATTGAGATCCATGATCAAAAGACTATGTAGTGAAAAGATAAAATATCGGAAAGGTATAGTGCACCGTCATTGATCATTGTTTGCCTATCGTAAAGCACCCCCCGCCCCCAAGCTTGTACGGGATTTTATCCTTTTTGAGTTGTTTGGAAGACGAGTTCGGGGCCCTATGATGATTTTCAGAGAAGTTGATGATAAAGATGTCAGAAATGTGTACTAATATGTGGTTGAGTTAAAAGATAGGTTAGAATAAACGTTAGGGATGGCTCAGGCTGAATGTATCAATTTCGAAAAGAAAATACAAAAGGTGGTATGACAGGAAAAGTAAAAACATAACTTTTGATGTTGGTGATAGATTCTAGCTTTTGTTACCCACAAGTTC
The DNA here is from genome assembly GCA_007844125.1 of Sinonovacula constricta. Taxonomy (NCBI): domain Eukaryota; kingdom Metazoa; phylum Mollusca; class Bivalvia; order Cardiida; family Solecurtidae; genus Sinonovacula; species Sinonovacula constricta. The sequence goes on along the minus strand of CM017570.1, from coordinate 20,223,022 downwards.
TAACAAATTGCTAATGCAATGGAAAAGGTCACTTCTAAGATGTTGAAATGTTGGCTACAGAATCCAAGTGAAGGGCAAAATGAAAACAGTTCATGTCAATATGCTCAAAAGCTACTTTGAAAGAGAAGTTGGTCAAGAGAAAGGTTTCTTTGACAATAACTGTGTTGCAATTATAAAGGATGGCATTCAAGAAGACAGTCTTGATGGACAAGCGGGAAATGACACAGTTTTTGCCAATTCTTAAACAGGGTGAGGGCAGGGGTGATGTGCTTATAAATGATCGATTGTCAGCTGATCAAAAAACTATTTTGGAAGAAAATTCTAGATATGTTCCGAGATGTTCTGACTGATTTACCTTGATCAACTCGACTTATTGAGAATGAGATTCAGTTGTACACTGATAGCCAGATAAGGTCTAATAACTACTCAGTTTCACATTCTTAGGATAAGACAGTCAATGATAAAGTTGAGTCAATGCTTAAGATGAACTGTTCCACATTCTTATAATAAGACAGTCAATGATAAAGTTGAGTCAATGCTTAAGATGAGAATATTGAGTCCTAAGATTCCCCTTATCGTTCTCCAGTTGTGTTGGTAAGAAAATCAATAGGTTTTGTAAAGATTTTCGAAAGTTAAATCACGCAATTGTTTTTGATGCAGAACCAATGCTAAGTCCGGATGCTATATTTACAAAGCTTCCAAAAGCTAGATTTTGTTCCAAAATTCACCGAAGCAAAGGTTCTTTGCAAATTGCAATGGCTTGAAGTAAACAGTTCAACTCCTAACGGTTTATCGCAAATTACAAGATTGCCTTTTGGACTGGTTACGGCTCCTGGTGTCTTTAGATAAATGATGAGAAAATTGCCTCGTGGTCTTGATCTTTTAGAGATCTATCTAGATGATATACTAGTTTATAGTGAGACAATGATGACATTTCAGATTTATATATTTTAGATAAAGTCACTTCATATGAAGTAGATGTAGATGAAGTAATGTTGGAGCAGAAGATGAAAAGGAAGAAGTGTTGATAGTTTAAGAGGATGTACCAGTGTTAGTTGATACTACCACTGTAGAACAGGGAAACGAAAAACATACAATTGAAAAGTTTGGAGAAACAATTGAGGAAACAAATGTCTTGTTAGAATCTCCAGTTAGAGAAACAGTACAAGGAAATCGTAAAACACAGCTTCCATCAATGCCTTAGAGACGATCAGAATGTACCCAAGCAACAACCAGATAGATATGGTTTTAATAGTATGTTCGACATTAACAGTCTCCTTAGTGACAGTGACAGAAAGATACAGGCTGTTGCATTTTTTACTATCATGACTCATGCAGTCAATGTGCTGAAAGTATATTCAAATAAAAGAAATATAAAATGTTAAATAAACCAACTAGTTCAAGCCCATTTTATGGGTATTCAGCGCATCTGGTACCCCATTGGTTTTATAATGGGTCAATGCGGCTGGACACAACTTGAGGCTCCGGATGTTTTATAAAGAACGGGTTCATAACAACAAGAGTCTTCAGTTAATACTTGCTGACAACTTGCTAGTAACCCCATGCGCATCCACTCTGATACTCAAAACATAAACCATTTACTGGTTTCTCACCCCGTATACTGTGCTTTTCAGCAGAATTACAAACTTGTACAGGATTGGACCCAAAACACACAAACTGACCAGATTCGTCAAATGACCCGAATGTTTTTATTCACAGACATGTTACTCACAGAGGCACATCGGTACACACTTAGAGACGTACTTCACCCTCGGCTGCATGGATAAACAGGCATTGTTTTCATTACTTAAATTGTTTTTGAAACATGTACTATTCATGTTATGGAATTAACAAATTGAATATATTACATTTAATGTTAAAATCAATCCGCTTGAAATGTCTTTTGTAATATTGTTATATAATTCACTAGGGTCGTTTTTCTAAATAATGTATTTAAAGCGGCTATGTTGTTTTAGTATACCTGTCACTGTCCTTCTCTCCTTCTCTGTCTGAACGTCTCTGCCTTTCTGTGTAGGTATGTCTGTCTGACAGTCCATCGGTCGGTCCTTCTGTCTGTATGTATGTATGTATGTATGTATGTATGTATGTATGTATGTATGTATGTATGTATGTATGTGTGTATGTGTGTATGTGTGTATGTGTGTATGTATGTGTGTGTGTGTGTGTGTGTGTGTGTGTGTGTGTGTGTGTGTGTGTATGTATGTATGTATGTATGTATGTATGTATGTATGTATGTATGTATGCATGCATGCATGCATGCATGCATGCATGTATGTATGTATGTATGCATGCATGCATGTATGTATGTATGTAGGTAAGAATGCATTTTTACAGTGGCAGCGAGAGAGCAAGAAAGTCATATAGATGGAGAGAGATGATAGAGAGAGAGAGAGAAAACAAAATGTATGTATGTATTTATGTTTGAATGTATATAGTTAAGAATGCCAGCCTGCCTGTCTACCTGCATGATCAACTGCCTTTCTCCCTGTCTGTCTCTCTAAACCCCCTTTTTCTCTCTCTTTCTCTCTCGCTCTCTCTCTCTTTGTCCCAAAGTTTTTCTCAAGTTAAATGTTAAATTTATTTTTACAGTGGCAGAGAGAGAGAGAGAAAGAGAGACATAAAGTTAGAGAGATGGAGAGAGATGATAAAGAGAGAGAGCGCGAGAAAAAGAGAGATACATAGAAAAAAGGGAGAATAAATATGTAAAAAGCTATGTTTATCATCAGAAATGTGGACAGAAAGAGATTGCAGTGATAGGGAAGCGACACCTTTATGTGCATGTAATGTCACAGTATCCCCAAAACGTGCTGTCAAACAACAACGTTATCGAGGAGTTGCAGTCACGTGCCGCACGCAGCATTGATTCCATAACTACTTGTCTGCAATGTTGTGGAACCAACTTCTGTAATGAAAACCTTTGTGGAGAGCAAAGTGAGTATCGAAATTTGTTGTAAACTTTCTATCAAAGAGTCGGTCCTACTTTAAAAGTTGTCATTTCAATTTAAGCTAGTTTAACTATAAATAATTATGATCCGCATACATCTGTCTCGTTAGAATCTTTATCTCTTTTTATTTCTCTCTCTCTCTCTCTCTCTCACTCTACCTTGCACTCTCTTTCTGGCTCTCTATCGCTTTCTTTCTCCCTCTGTCCCGCGCGTGCACTTTCTCTCGCTCTGTATAAAATTATAGTTATATAGTATATATATATACTAACTCTGTGAGGATACATACTATAAAATAGAAGAAACCTGGCACTACCCGCATCGAAGAGGTCAAAAGGAGGAAGTATGTACGGTCCTAGCACCGTACCAGTTGTCCAAATCATCATATATCGTGCGTATTTCTTTCGTAAGGTATCGTATGGTAACGTAGCGTATCGTGTAACGTAATAGGCCTATCGTGAGGTAACGTAACGAGCCATGTCGTAAATGTTACATCGTACCGTAACGGAACGTAACGCTTAGGACAAGACCGTGTTATCGCAACGGAACGTATAGTTTGGTAACGTAACACAAGGAGAATTGTACTGTGCCTTCACATAATTCTTTGATACAAAGATACATATATTGTGACATTTTTCTATTGACATTATCATGCTCATACAAAAGTTCACTGGAAATTTAAATGTCATAATAAATGCTTCACAAATACAAAAAGAAGTTTATGGTTGTAAACAGAAGCTAAGATGTATATATAACTATATATTAAATTTCCGGTACATGCATACTATCGATGAGCAAATTAATATTTCACACCTTCGAACTTATTACTTGAATGACAATATGCGTAGATTGAATATGAATGGACGTTTAGGAAATTATTCGTGAAATCATCTCTGATATTCCGACAAGTTAGTTAATTATAAAGCTAGCTTACTTATGTCATCGCCGGACACAATAAACACTGATATAGCCGCTTCGCCAATTATTTTAAACGCGTAAATTTTATACACATTTATGAGAATTTAAATATTTTTGAAAGCAATTAAGTGCTCGACGGAAAATTCAATAAAAGTACGTTCTAAAGTGTAGCGAACAAGTTGATATAACTATTCTTCTGCCAGTGATGTGACCAAACATTTAAGGTGTGAATGTGTTTGTCAAAACAATGTGCTAGTATCATAAATTACAGTTAACATCTGTCATCATGCTTTCTTAATTTCCGTACATTTTCCGCCCTGCCAATCACGTGCACGTGTGTTAGTTCTAATTAATTGGTGACACTTTTATGACACCACTAATCGTAAAGAAAGTAGGATTTTTATCCGTTCGTTATGTTGATTGGTTTGATCCTTAACGTGTTGACCGGAGGTGTTAATTGGTCTGTTCTTAAATCGATTTTCTTTTATAACGAAATGTTCCTGTATAAGTCTTTTTAGGATGATGAAGCCATTTACATACTCTTCTAAAATAACTAGCGCACATCGGCATGTACCATGACGGCAGTATGGATACTGAAAAGAATACCGGTGGGGTAACAATAGAAAACGATATAATAGCTTTTCATTGCGAAATCAAGCAAGTCAGCAGACATATATAGTGTGTACAGTCTCCTGTCAAAAAAAAATACTCAATACCTTTATAAAACTAGGGTGGATACCAAGTCATGGAGAAATAGCTATATTTAATAAAATAAATATAATAAATAACGCACAAATTCAGATATTCGATATGTTCATAGGACTCTAAGTTCAATATTTACTGCCACAATATCGTTAGTTTAGAATAGTTTTAATTAAAATTAGGATCAAGCTACCCTGGTAAAGAATGCAAGTTCACCAATAGGAACTGTCCTTACTGTGACATAGAGAAATACTTTAATCCCGTGCTGGTTTGGTTAAGGCAGCACACAGTAGCAAGAGATTAGCTACAAAGACCTATATTATTTTACACGTGTCTTTGCTTTTTGTACCAGTGGAAAAAGGCAGATTTAATGAAAATGCATCAATTTAATACCTAGAAGATGTTAAATACATTAAATACATTAAATTCTCTACTAAAACATATATTATATACGACATAGTAAACTAAATGAATTACCAACTCAAGCTTAACTACTTACACACTTTTCCCGTACTTTTTTTCACTTTAAAACATCCTCGTAACTAGTGTGTAACTTAATGTGTTATTTGTTCATAATCATCCGATTTCATGTTCACTTTTAGTTCAAAAAGTGCCAGCTCTAATCAGGAGTTGAAAACATTTCAATGGTGAAAATTTTAAGAAATAAAGAGGTGTAATGCCTTTAAACAAAGAGCGGTCATAATCTTCTTTCAAATTGGGGTCCAGCCAATCAGAGAATGAGTTTACTAGGAATGTTTAGATTTTAAATAGATTTCACCCCATCACGTGTCTTTTGGGTTTGGAAACTTTTAAAAATTATCCCGTCAAAGTGACACAACTAACAGTAAGCACCTGCATCGGGAGTTAAAACAGATATAATGAACATATGTACAGTATTTACAGTAGATAAAAGCCTCGGCAACCAAAAAAATTCAAATGAGAGAGAAGTTTAAAATAAAATAAAGCAGTACAAGCGCTGATATATTACTCACTCTATACCTTTCGGCATATTGTCTTTTTCAAGATTTTAATACGATCAATTGCAATCCTGACATATTGCCCATGAGCATTTGCAAATATGTAAAAAAGGCCATTGTTTTCGCTTAACTTTTCAAAAAGGCAACTTTTCGAACATCAATTATACTTCTTATGACTACCGTTATCAAAAATTATCCCCACACACTTCAAATGAAATATCACAAAGTATTTTGAGCAACATTTGAGAAGACACTGGAATACACTTGCAGGTCAAATTTAAAAGTAAGAACAGATCTGTGATGAGTCATACTACACATAGGACAAACCAAAAACAGTTATTCACTTGGGGAGGAAACATTTTTACCATCCTTGTCACAGAGAAATTAATTTAAGACATGTGAGGATGGCGCTCCTTTAATCCCTGGTGAAGCAGCAAAACTTGTTTATTTTACCCGAGAGCCCGTTCTAATGCTTGTCATACATAACAATGTTTCTTTTCGCAACCAGTATATGCAGTGGTTAATCTAATGTTGTTAAACGACCTTCGCTGACATTTCGTTGATTATATGTTGGCTTGAAACACATTATAATAAGATATATTTCAATATGGATTAGTAATGTTTGACAGCCGATAAATACAGTGGTTAAGTTATATTTGTCACACAACTTTATTGTTAAGGACACTAGTCGGGATTAAAGCTTGAAAAGTATTGTAATAAAATATAGTTTATAGGAATGGGAAAGTGTCAACATATTAACATTTGTTGTAATAAAATATACTTTATAGGATTGGGTATACATCGACATATTGAAATTTATTGTAATACGACAGATTGTATAGGATATTTCTCCACATATTACAGATATATTTTACAGGATCGGCTATCGATCAGCGGTGTTTTTCTTGTGATGACGTGTTTCATCCAGAAGACTGCGAGGCTATTCAAGTTTGCAACGCGGGATACGTGAGTTGTTTAATAATTTTGGGCACGTGGTAATTATAAAAAGAAAAAATAGCTGACAATAAAACCTGTACACAAGGCGATGATGAATTTCAGTCCATAAGGCAGTTTTATGTCATTTTTAAATGCATATATTTTATTTATACACAAAACCAGTATACAATGCTAAAGTACCTATCCCCCCAAATCGACCTGTTGTACAGCGGGAAAGTATAGAGGTTCTAATGATTGGCCAACACCAATACCCTTGGACATTCTATCTATCTATCTATTTATCTATCTATCTATCTATCTATCTATCTATCTATCTATCTATCTATCTATCTATCTATCTCTCTCTCTCTCTCTCTCTCTCTCTCTCTCTCTCTCTCTCTCTCCCTCTCTCTCTCTCTCTCTCTCTCTCTATCTCTCTCTCTCTCTCTCTCTCTCTCTCTCTATATATATATATATATATTATTCTTATTTAGATTGAACACATCATATATACGGTTTTCTGTATCTATGTGGACTATGTGGTCAAAACGCGCATGTAACGACATACCGGTATTCCGGCCGTATCTGTCCTGAAATGACATAATCGTACTTTCCCGTTTATATTAAGACAAGCTATTTTAAATTGACACTTTTCGTGAATATAACTAATGTAATGTCTTACCGAATAACACATTTTCATGAATTTATGTGCAGTGGTGCATTTTTAACATAAACGAATACGAGCTGTTTAATTTGGATAATGCCTATGTGAACAGAACGTAATCTTAATGGTTATAGATGGTATCTGGCTTGAAAATATGCATAATACCAAATACAATAGTCTGTATCTGTTAACCTACAAATAGCCCATGTCTTTTTATATAAGTTCGTAGAATAAATAATTAAGGGGTTATAATTAATACATAGCATGTACTATTTTGTTCGAACATAATATGAAGGTATTCATGTAGTGTTTGCTGTATTGTTTGCTGAGTTATCCAGCATGTGTTCTAATGTTAACTTTCATAGAGTCAATTTCTGTCATTAACATATGTTGCAGAGTTTCAGTATCAAACTCAAGAAGAATAACATAAACAGTCCTTGTATGTGCATGATTCATACTATTCACAAAATATCATAAACATCTTGAATCCCGTGGTGAACTTTTATGGAACGTTTATAAATATTCAAGACGTAACGTTTTTTTGAAAATAAGTTTATCTGAAGAAGTATCTTCTACAAATTCCACAAACTGCCGTGTCCGTGCACGTTTTATCGGTGATGTCTCTTCGTTGTACACATAACGACGAAGTTGTTTATTCCCATGAGAGATTGGGACTATTTTTCCTCTCTCACGCAACCAGATAATGTATTCCTATCTGAAATGATATAGGGAAGTGTCGTTTAATGATGCATCAATATCAAAAAGAAAACTATAACATTCCATTCATTACGTCAATGTATTTCCTATCCAAGCCACGCTGCACCGTTAGCTATTTTTAGACTGAGAAAAGCACGTTACATGATATTTCGGGAAATAAGCTCTGACGTTGTATTTGTTTTAGTTTCTTCCCCTTTGTCATTATTTGTAGATTTGGAAATAGTAGACAATGTGATATAGTTCACATTTTTTACTGTCTAACGTTTGAGCAAATGATAAACACATTCACTATCTAAAATTCAGTGTCTAAACTGAGGTTTCAGTTTATGCAGCAATGATGTAAACATTCCTCAGAAGAGGTTAACATCCTGTTACCTTTATTAAATGTTGGAACCAACCATTAAGGAAAAGGAAACTATCGGCTTTTAAACAACCTTAATATATCTTGTTATGAATTTAAAACATTTTAACAATGCACGTTTCTTTATAAATTCACGTATGGTCTGTTTCATACTTAGATATTTTCATAACATGGACTGACATAATAGATAGACATGTAATACAAATAAGTGTGTAAATAGTTGTTTTGGCATATTAATTGTATTGTCTCAAAGTTTAGAAACAGTTTGTAATCAAACAAGTTACGCGATACGCGACCATACTGTATTTTATAAAAAAATGGTTTATATAAATGTATTTTACGTACAAAATCAAGGGTTTACAAACATTCACGACCTCTCAACAAAAACCTATAGTTGAAGCTTACAACTAGGTTATTCGCCAATGACCTCCGTTGCTTAGAACTGAACACTTTAAGAAGCATTGCTTTTACATGCCATCCTCAGGCAGTCTTCATTGTCATCTACGTCGAATTTGTGTCAGGCATACACGTAGGGATAACGTGTTCCCCGTTAGTATTAGGCTTGGCGTTTACATCGCAAGCTTTTTATATTATGATTTTTAAACCGCTTTACGTACAGCCGCATACATTGTGTTTGTTTGTAAATTATTTCTTTAGACAATTCCCGTTTTTCAATTCAATTTTGATATAGATTTTATCATGTTTTGTGTATCTCCGACGATCATTCGGGACGAGAAAAAACAAACAAGAAAAGGTAGAATTGTCTTAAACATATATAGCACTTCTTTGTGACAGATGGTTTAATATGTTTAAGAAAATAAAAGTACAATACAACAAAAATAAACAGACACATATTTATGTAAAATTATGTCAAGACCTGCAGTTGGACAATACAATCAGTCCAAAACCTTCAGACGAGGGAGACAAGGGAATCGCAGCGATGTTGACGTAGGTTCTGTTCACAGAAATAACGTAACATGGCACATTTGTGTTATGCCAAGTCACACCCAAAGGTCTCCTAAAATGTTAGCTAAAACAAGGTATTATATTGGCATTTGATAGAAACAATGAGCTTCATGTTTGCAAGTTGTGTTGTGCAATTCATGTTGTAGTGTGGTGTGTGTTTATTGTATAAACTTATGTATTCGAACTTGAGGCAGTGCTGTAATCCAGAAACTTGCAAAAAAAAAACACTGGACAATTTATCCGCTGAACAACACTTCTTGTTGGGGCGGATACATCCCAATACCTGCCCCAAGGAAAAGAGTTGCATGTGGAGTAATCAGAGCAGGATGTACCAATGCGAAGCTTGAGAGCGCACCCCCCCCCCCCCTCCAAACCCTCTGGGTTTGCTGTCATAAAAACATAAGTACTTGATCCAGTACGGAAGCTGTGCAATTTGTTCCTACTGCATGGAAATTCACATCAAGAACACAATATGATGGAACAGTGTGCAAGCGTGTGTGTTATAATGCACCCTCATTATGGTGTACACTGTTTTCTTTTCAGTCAAATCAACGCTATAACCCTTATAAGCGAAATTTGTTGGTTCACCTGTAAGTAAAATGCGATCTTCATTAAGTAAACCCCCTTAAATCGCACACGGTTAAGAGTTTGTTGAAAACCTTCCGGAAAGTGTTCTGTGTAATTGAAGCACCCGATGATCACACAGGTAAGTTACCCAGAAATATGCCACGCATTTCCAAATATGATTTAATAGCTTTAACTGAGCGCAAACTTGATTAAGAGAATGATAGTGACAGGTTTATAAGTGTTCCTAGTTGTGTACTGATGCAGTTGGCTGTGGATGGCCATATCTCTTGGTGTAAAGTTTGAGATGTGAACGACAGATGTACACTGACGTGAAAAAAAACAACAACAAAGAAAGCTAAAATAGTGACTGTCCTAAATGAAGTATGTTCAAATGAAGAGCATGGAAAGAGCTTCATGAATGGGTTACATACATTTTTAACATTGCGGAATAAAAGTTCTTGGCGGTCATCTTTTTTTGTGCCGCAGTTTGCGGAGGCCCAGAGTCAGTAGAATCACACGGACCGAGGAGGTTCAAAATGAAATGGAAATAAGACATTGTTGAAAGTGATGAAGTGAGTATCGATGTAACTGTACTTTGTGTATGCAGATATGCTATAAAACATACTGTTGGGAAGTAGGCATTGTACGGGGTTCATGCAAGTAGATGTCTACAACATTGGTCAAGGTCTACTATTTCTTTCTGTGTTAATCCCCTGTAGTGGCTGCGAATGCGGCCGCCGGTAAATGACGTTCTGCTTCAACAAGATCAAAGGAGGCATTGTTTGATCCTTAGAAGACTGTTTGTTTAGAGACCAGTGAAAGATTGATGTAAATGCACAGAATGTTTACGTTGTGCCATGTGCGGCCATGCAAAATGACAACCAGGGCAAAGGTATAAAGTTACAATATATTTATGTGTAACAATCTGCATTGTGGCGAGACCGAAAGTCTCTGTGGTCATGTGAGGGCATCCGAAACCCTTTGAACCAGCATCATCTGTAAAAAGCGGCAAGGACAACGATGAGACAGGATCGACCATTCGTTAAAAGTGTGCATTCATTGTACCTTTCAAGAAATGAATGCCAGAGATCCAGATCAGCCCGACATTCCTTTAGCAGGTTCATATAGTGTTGAGCATTGATTACACCAATTGTAAGATCAGTCGCCGCAAGAAACATCGACCAGACTTAATGACCCTGCACACAAAGTTAAGATGGTCAAGAATGGATTGCAGTTCATGTAATGTGAATTTGCGAAAATGTCTGCAAGCCGTCAAAAATGTTTCCACGATTCAAATTGTTTTAGCAGGGTATCTGGCAGAGAGAATTGTAGTATCTATTGTTTTTTCACGGACAATAGCGCATGCATGTAGAAGGTAAACACGTTTATCATGCTTTATCGGGACAGCAACATCCTTAGCAAGGAACATAAATAAATAATGAACTGCTGAACATTATTGTGGCTGAGCAGCCCAAACGAAGATGAAGTGATCGATTATTCGTGAGCCATTTTAGAAAGTGTGCTTGTACGGTCCAATTCAATGCTTTAGAACTCAAAACACTGATGATGAAGAAACAATAGGTAAGGCTGTATCCATGTAGGAAAAAACTTCGAAGGAAAATCTTAACTTTGGTTAATTGTAATAACCTGATGGGAATATATAAACCTCTTTATCTGCTTTGGCAATCAATGAATTTCGCCCAGCTTCAGCAACTAATTTGGCAAAATCATCAAATGTTTACAATCCAACAGCGTCATCTTCAATCTCTTGTTGGTGTTTACTGAATTGAGGTTTCGGTTTGAGTGTCACTTTTCTTCTTCTTCTTCTTCTTCTTCTTCTTCTTCTTCTTCTTCTTCTTCTTCTTCTTCTTCTTCTTCTTCTTCTTCTTCTTCTTCTTCTTCTTCTTCTTCTTCTTCTTGGACAGTCATCATCTTGAATAGTCAATGTAGCTACATCAACTCTTTGTTAAAAATAAAGACGACTAGACTATTGTCCACAAGGGGTTGTACTGACAAAAACTTCCTAAATTCAATCTCATTCACCGCACAGCCTTTCTTGGATTTTAGAGGTTCTGAAAAGATAAATCATTCCGAGTCTGCCAAATGTATTAAACAAACGTTGTTTTTTCATTCATTCATAGAGATATAGAGGATCTAACACCAATTGTCATTTAAAATTAAAAAAAATATATTAATGCAATGCCATATGTTTAATGAAAAAAAATGCATAAACTAAATTGAATAAACACTCTCTAGTATGAACTTAAGTTAAATGCGTTATCATACTCGCCGCATAAAGTAAATTTGTTTACAAGATTTCCCATAGACTTAGTGTTTTCCTACTTCATCATTGTTTGAACAAATGCTACTACTTAAAAAGTTAAACCTATAGTTTATCAACATTACATTCTATAAAAGATTCTGTTTACGCAATATGATATTTGTTTGTTATTTTTAAACATATGATGTTTTATAAACAATTTAAATATTGTTGACTTTTATCAAATAATGGCAAATGTTCAGAAGAGTCTGAAATCTATAAATCATTTCATGCTAGAAGTGGTGTAAACTTTAAAAAAATGAAAGTTCTTACTTCTTTGTTCTGCTGCGCATTCTGTCTCCACAGTGACACTCAAGGCCTGTTGACTAGTATTTGGGTTTGAAAAATAATCGTAACACTCCTTTTGAAAAAATAACTACCTGCTTCAATGGTTTATAGATATTATGAGTTTATATTTATTTTGGCGTATTAAACTAGTATGCTTGTTATGTCATCGTCTTATAAATATAAGATAAACAAAGAAAGTAAGTTACACGACTTATAAACAAATAGGTAACTAATAGGTTAAAACAGACGCAGGTTCACTTTTGGCTGGATTATGACAGAACCATTATTTCATGTAGTGTATTTAATTCAGGAATAAACAATGACTCACCCAAGAGCAGTTAACTAAATATATGTCAATCTACCTGTCTATGCTTAACATGAATTTACTGTAGAGGCCTCACTCGTCACGTAAAATACGTTGTGTTTTTTATAATTATGTGCATTGTAATGGTCAGCCACACCAAGTTTCTGGGTTCTACTTGAAGTCTTACATTGCTTGTAATGTTCCACAAGGTAATTTATTCAACGTGTTTAAATAATAGATAATATGTTCTATTGTTCATGTACTGGTATTAAAGTATTATTTAGATTAGTAAAACTCTTTTTAAGAAAATTGATAATTACAGCTGCCAAAAATATTACTGCATACAGTGATTATTAAATAATGACAATGGTTATTTTGAGCATCAAATAACTTTTGATTTTGATCGGGCAAAAAAAAACAAAACGCAGCGTTCTGGCGTTCCAGCATCTCATGACTGTACAGCGCAAACTCTCTTTCATTTCCAGAAGCCAGATGCCTGTTGTCTGCCTGTGTCTCTTCAAATTGACACACAGCATCATGGTGTTTATTTAATCTCTCTGAGATTTTATAAAGTGACTAAAGGTAGCATTATATAACACTACTGTGAATGTAATGCAAATACATACATTTTTCGCTTAGGTAACCGAACAATTAAACTATCATAGCTTATTGATGCCCCTTAAACTTCATACATCCATCCTAAGGGTGTGTATAGTATATAGACCTGTCATAGTGTAAGAGGCACTCGTCTCCCCTCAGACTGTTTAGCCTCTGGTCACATGGGTTCAAGTGCCTTTCAGGCAATAGTCTAAATGTGGGAAAGTGTTTCGTGTGATCTTCTATGCATTGTTGGTTCAAATCAGGTATCTGTCTAGGAAACCAGATAAACAAAAATGAACTTTATAAATAATGTGATTATCACAATTTATTATAATGTTGTGTAAAATATGTCCATATTTTTTTCAACAAAAATCCTGTTACAATGGCAATTTGGCAAAATTGAATATACATATCCAATCAATAGATATTTGTAAAAAAATAACATTCCTATATAAATACCATCAGTGTCGATCCCTCCTCTAAGACCTGACATATAAGGCCTTTCAGACAACGCTGACCGTAGGACCTGTTGTAAAGGTCAGAGGGGAAACGGTTTAGGTCCCTCGTCTGTTCTTGGTCGTCGCATCTCATCCAACAATGACTTGGCTGTAATAAATTCATATATGTTAATATGTACATGATGTTTTTGTAGATGATTGATTATATAACAATTTAATAATTTAATCTATATATCCAGCTTTTTTATATTTTAATGCCTATTTCGAACAAGAAATAATTGCTATAAAATTATTATTATATGAAACATTTACTGAGTTGGCCAAGTTGAATTAAAATGTTGACAGCAATTTTCAAAAAGGTTTTATGCTCAACAAGCCAAACCAGCTGTCTTGGTGACCAAGTATGAGGGCATGCTCACTCAGGGAAATGTTAGTATCTGCTTTTGGGCTATTTAGTTTTTCAAAAGGGCTAAAAGATACAGATATTAAGGCTATAATTTATATGTTTTTTAGCCATTAATTGGTAAACAATATAACAATTTTAGTTAGTAAGAGTAAGATTTTGTGCAGATATTTATTTTATATTTGTTGATTTGTTTTTATTTGTGTCGTTTCAATTGAATTTCCTTCCAAATTATATAAATAAAATCCATTTTCGTTGTTTCGTAATCTATCTTCATATTGCCTTGAAATGCAACAAGGTATAAGAAATCATTTTAATAAGTCAAGTGTCTGGCAGTGACTCCTCCCGCAATCCACCCCCATCCTCCGAAAAAAAACAAACAATGCTGTCTTAAGGTTAAGCAGGTGTAATAGACAATAGAAAGAATTTGAAAATTAAAAGAACTAATGTATTTTGTACAGTGATGAGGTGTATGCCACTTTTAGAAAATGCTCTCATCCAGTTTTGAATGTATGTTTATTTTTCTTCTTGAATTGAAATTCAAGGCATCTTCTTTTTGGAAATAAGAACACTCCAAATATTATGTTATATCTTCTTTAGGTGAAGTGTTTGATATTGAGTCATTTGGAAACAAATTATAGCCTGAGACAAATCAACAAAAAAAAATGTTACTTGATTGTTGTTTTTAAACTATACCAAATATGTAACTTACCGTTTACAACTTCTACACGTTTGAGCCTGATTTCCCATTATTTTTTCTGTCGACTGTTCTTTATTAAAACAACCACCAAGCTCTTGATAGCCAAACAATTTATTTCAGAATTTTTCCAAAATGTAAAGTATTTTGGTTAAAGTTGCACACTATAAACTAATTTCACTTCACCGCTTGGTTTAGATTGTTTTTATAATTTGAATATTCCATGTTATAGATTTGTATCAAATTTGGTACCAATCATTTACCATGCGTGCCCATACTCTTTTTCTCCCCCCCCCCCCCCCCAACCCCCAGTGTTGAAACATTTTAACCCAAGTTTTGATTATGTTCAATTGGAGGTGTAGCATTGCATTTGCGACACCTTGAGTAGTCATACTTTGTCTTATTGTGAACACTTGGACAGACAAAAGGCATGGGTTTATAACTTTCTTTCCTCATCATTTTTGGCTGAAGATGACATCACACTTTGCCGTTTAAACCCCATACTTATTTAGGTTAGTATAATGTGTTTTGATAACTTGCCTAGTTAATTGGAAAATGAAAACAAAAACATACCTCGATGAAGCAATATACTGAAGATCAGGATAAACAACATTATAAACATGGATTAACAAGTATTTACCTCTTGATTTGCTGTTTTCATATTGCCTTTCACACTAAGCTACATTCATCTGTGTATTGCAAACACTGAAAGAAAACGGTTAAAGGGAGACGAGACTTTTCGAGCTTTTATTTTCAGTTATTTATCAACTTACCGTTTTAAATTCTCATCTATCAAAGCAAAGCAATCTTGTTGATGAGCAGTAAAAATAGTTCAATATTGTCATGATATGAAATACGAATCTTCAAATTAAATGTCAATTTGAATTTGGCATTTGTAGAAGGCAAATAAGGAAAATAACAAATACACTCACCATAATTCTACATTGTACCGACGCAAGATTTCTTTTTTTACCGAAACCCATATCAAACATGCAACCAGTATTGTAGTGATAAAACGATCGTTTCATTGGGTTCTCAAAGATACATATTTATTGAATAAAAATGTACAGAGATGCATATGCAATCACTTATGCAGCCACTTGTTCTCAAGAGGCCTTCTTATCGTGAGAAGACACATTATTCCCCAGGGCAGCGGTGCCACAACCCTCACATTTTCCCAAACAATAATCTCTTCTCCTTGTAATTTAGCCTTACAAAGTTTCACTTCCTCGTTCTTTGTCCCAACAATTTGTCCATCTTTTCTGTTGTCATTGTGTGAGACGTGTATTTGTGTAAACTAACTAAAAGAAGAGTGTTTTTGGCCTCTTCAAACACAAACAAAAATCACTCGGCTAATGATAAGTTGAGTGCGTTTCATGAATACGATCTTAATCGATAACACAGTGTTTAGTGTGAAATGGCCATCAATTGAGTGTACACTCAGTTTGAGATGTTTTGTGAATACGGCTCCAGATAACCATCTGCTATAATCAATCAGAGAATCCACGGTTCCAATATTTAAACACCATAGTGAAAATGAAAACTTTAAAAAACAATTCAGCGGATAAGAAAAAGAAATGGAAACAACATATAATATAAGGCAGTTCTGCACTAAGACATGCACAAAGAGTCGATATACCAATCCATGATGATTAACGAAGTGACCGATGTGTCAAGACATCGCTAATTAGTAATTATTTTGTACAATTGTACTGTTTTAAACAAAACGCAATCACATTCTGTCAAGGAGGCTCTGAATTAATAATCGCACATGACATTTTACAGTCGTCATCACAGTGTCCGATATAGGTAAATAGCCGAACACGTTAGCCAAATATGACTGTCTTTACCCCTGTGCTATACAAAGAAGACATATGCTAAACAGTTTATAGTTTATTTTGCTAACAGAAATCCTAATGCTTAATATAAACACGTGTATAATTTTCTTTGTTCTAAATGAGAATACTATTGCTTATCCTAATGTCATATAACAATAAGTATTACACATTTTCGCTTGGAATGATTCGAAAATATCTATCTGTGGGAACTTTTAAATTGCTGAGGCATTATTATCGTGTTCTTATTGCACACATTTGATATATTAGATTGGATACGTTGTTATTTTGCAAATGCAATTTATTGTTTACCGTTGGTGCACGTACTTCTTGGTTAGATTCATTCACTTTTACATTGTTGGCCTTTAAGAAAAGACTTTCATGGAGTAAGAGGTTGAAGCGCTCAGAAAAAGTAAACACCCATTCAAGAAAGTAAATGTTATTGTTTTCTCCTTATATATGTCTATGTATATGCAGCTCATCTTGTAATGAAACGGACGTCCCTGTGTCTTAAAGTTTGATCTTCTACTGTTATTAGGGTGACTAAACCCTTTTCTTCGCAACCTGGTACACTGACATCTCTTTCTGTCCTTCGTTTTCACATTCTAGTAGAACACAGGAGATCACTATACAGGAAGCTTCGTCACGTCACCATATTCACTCATTTGTTACATATATAAGATATAAGACTCAATATTTAAATTGGTAGGATATATACATATTCAACGAATAGAAATCGGGCATGGACGTGCATACGTAGACTTGCATGATTTAAAACGATTATTCAGACTTGACGTACATTACATATACCGCTAAGATAACTAGGAATAACATCACATTAGGAACCCTTTTCGTGATTTTGCTTTCCTGTTTCTCTTTTGTAGAAGTGCTTTGTACATCAAAAAACTTCTAATTTGTTGTTGGACATTCGGGCGAGGTTTAGACTTGGTTGTTTGCCCACTGTGGTAAGTATGCACGGATAATCACGTATGATTAAAGTAACAAGACATGTTTTGTTCTAATTACGCAATTGTTTACATATAACACATTGTTATGATGACCTTGTTTGTTTGTTAGTATTTGTCAGTCATTTGTTTGTAAAGATAATTTTACATACTCGATTGCGTGCCTCTTTAAGGAAGGGTATTATCGAGGAATAACTTAAATTAATGAAATTGCAAATATATACTCCCAAATTATTCTTGATATAGTGACGAAATGAACGAATGGTAAAACATTGATAATAGATTAACAGTTTGGGTTTCAGAGCTACAAATCAACTATTGACTGTCTATATCTCTTGCATGCAAAATTAGTACCTACAATACGTTCTGCTGATAATTTGTACTCTGTACCGTGGACCTGGAAAACTGTTATAATCTTTCTTTGACAAATAAATTGAAAGAAAAATACAATCTACAAATTACTAGCATCGCTAAAGTCTACGTATACAACCATAAAACAATGTATCCGATACAAGTGTGAATGTCTTTTGTTCTCATATTGAAATGAAATCAGTGACACATGCTCGAGTTGGCTCTGTATCTTGTTTGCAAAATGATGTTATTTATTAAGTAAACGCAAATTTATTTTGTGTATTTACATCCTTTTAATTCTTGTTTGCAGACCACGATCCGATGTTTGCACAGTCACTAATAACATTGCAATCACTTGTTAACTGTTTTGTTGACTCTTGTTACAATTGGGTGGATGACTATCAAAGCTAAAACATTTAAAATAATGTGTTTGTATCAGGAAGACATACAAAGTGTGGTGTTTTTATATACACAGTGTAATTTGAAGAGCAAATACTTTTAAACATCTTAAATAAGAATAAATGACAAAGTCCTATGAGCATTGCAACATATACCAAACTCGGAAAAGGCACTGTACAAAGGTATATCACATTCAAACACAAGCAAAAAGTAAGAAGAAATTTGTGATGAGTCATTTAACGAAAAGAGCACAGTTGTATAAAATGGTTGTAGGTATAGAACACACTTTGAAATTACCCAACACTCTACCAATGTCTTGCGTAGTATGTTTATTGTAATAATCATTATAAGCGAGGGGGAAATGGCAGTTGTTATATTCCCTTGTGAGTTCCATTCTTAACTACATTGTGGCGGTTTGTGGATATCATGAAGTAAATAACATCAATACTGTCCATTGTAGATTTCTCCGAAAAAAAACATTACATGTCAACAGATCATCTAATAGGTATTGTTTTAATGGTACCTATAGTGATCATTGAAAAAGAATGATCAACTATTAATAATAAAAGACTTGTTGAAAGTTGTTAACTCTGATAACACTGTAGCATTAATTGTATATAACATGATGGAAGATAATTTTAACGATGCCCTTAGCCCTTGTTCCTTGAATTGGGCACACCATATTAAATCACCGGTTTATCAAATATTTAGATTTCTCAAAGAATATACAGAAACACATTTTGCAGATAAAACAAAGAAAAGCAGACATATATATATACATAATTGTTATACGTACATCAGTAACTAAAATAAATTGTATTTCTTTTTTTTCTTCAATCTTTATAACATGCTTGCGTAGTATATGATACATGTTATTAAGACTAAACAGCACACAGTTGTTAACAAAATTTAGACTATATACAAATAATCTAAATATTGAGACAGCAAGATATGTTAATGTAGTCACGGATTTACGTTTATGTATCAAATACAATACTGACATTGATCGAGGATAAATATCAAGTTCCTCGTGTCTGTCAATGAAATAAGACACCAATTGTTTAAACCGTATGTTTGTGCCTTTCTTACAACACATTCAATGCTTCAATTTCGTCTCACAATAAAAATAAATACATCTTAACTTTTGAAGATATTTGTACGCATCATTCAAAATCAGAAAATACACAGGAGCTTTGTTATATTTCTTACATGTTAACGCCTGTACTTAAAACAATGTTTACACTTATCATAGTCTATTGTTTTTTGTATGTATTAGGCCATATGCTTTGGAAATAATTGATGCCTATAACATGCCTTTTACATGTTTGTTTGTTGAACTTGTTGTTGCAGTTGTTGTCGATGTTGTTGTTGTTGCTAGATAGCTAGAAATAGCACGGGTGTAAGCCATCTGCTGAGAACATGTGGTTTAAACAAGAAGTGGGCTACTATGTGAACTAAACACGTTCTTACTCTGTCAAATCATTAGATTTATATTAGAAAGTAAGGCACGGTAACTCTGATGGTTACTCGACTTTCTGGTACTTTACATTCCTCCTTGTAGTCTGTTACATCCACAATCACAGGCTAAATTGCTTAGAAACACACTCGGTTTCTTTTGTTAAAAGGAACCTCGCAAACTTCGAATTCCTGTCAGTGATACTACCTTTTATTATTGCAAGCTGCAATTACTAGTTGCAAACATCCCTGTTCAAAAACGGAATATACCAAATTCGTTAAAACTGGCGGTGGTGAGCAAATATAAGGATAGTTCTACGACGGGTTGGCCAGGTGTCAGGATTAAGTGACATGATGTGGTGTCATGCCAGGTCTACACGGCATGCTATACACAGTGAAGGCAGTACTTTATATGTTTAAAGTTGACAGCGTATCCAGATCACTGAACTACTGCTGGTGGGACGATACAATCTTGGTCTATTTCTCTGAAACAGATCTCACAGAATAGCTGCGATTTATGTTATTGCCTGGTACCCTATCATCCAGATAAACATCCTTTGCATAAGAGGCACCGCTCTCATACGTTATAATGGTAAACAGTATGCCCCTTTTGGAAACAGTATGTTTGATTGGTCAAAAATAGTATTTTATTTATTACGTTTGAAATAGAATTATATGTGAACCAGTTACTGTTGTAATAATTTACGTTTTGAGATATGTGTTTGGTCAACATAGTTTTACTTTGTAACGAGACCTTTTACTGCCTTTTTAATATCTAGTAAGAAATATGCTGTTTAATGGTAACTACTTTACCGGCTTATTATAACTGTTTTCTTAGCCAACTTAAGGCATATTCCGTATTTCACCCGGAAGGGGTGTCCCACATTGACAACGCTATAATCCGTACATTAATGATATGTTTATTCCTCATAACTGTCGGTGCTCTCTTTCAGCAATGTGACGCTGTAATAAACTCCTTTCGCAACCTCGGCTGTGCTGTGTGCTGCACTGATGCGTATTGTAATTCTTTACAGTGCGCTAGTGAGTATGAATTCATGTATTCTGCATGTTGTATCATTGCTTCAAAAAAGTCTAGCTGAATTGCGGTGTGGCGGCGGTTATATCCAGACATACGTCTGCTTACTTCCTTCACCAATAATTAGCTGGACGTCGCTAATAATGTGACTATATGTGTGTCGGTGCGATGCAACCAAAACAAACAAATGATGTCTGCTCCAGGCAAATTAGATGCCGTCATCGAAATAATACCATGGTTTTATGCAATATGACAACATTTGTCGACCATACGTAAAGTAAAAAAAAAAAGACAGACAAAAAGATTTATTATTTTAACTTTTCCAAATGCAAAGCTGATGATATAATTTACCCTTTTGGCGTTACATTAGTCCGAGGTCAGTGTTCTTCAACCTACTGCAACAACTCATATTCTTTCATAGTACCGATAGCCATATTTACCATGTGCCATAATCATATGTTTTCACAAATGAATAGACTTAAATAGGAACAGGTATTGTTGTTTTTATTAGGAATTTATTAGAAAGTATAGATAATGTTCAGAATCCGTCTGAATCAAATATCACATCAGGTTTTATGTCATGTCTGTTTGGTATCTTAATTTGGGATAAAAGTCAATTATCAACGTTCGACCGAGCTCACATAGACTACAAATTGTTGAAATGAAAGTTACTTTGCATGGCAGAAACCTCTTTCTAATTTGGCAGATTTGACTATACACTTTGACTGGACAAAAAGACACTGCAAATATAGACAGCTTTTTGGTCCACAATTTTGCTAAATGTATTCGTGGGTTGTTATATCAATGTTATAATATGATGCTTTTAATGTATTTTATCATTTCACTGTCTACAATTATATTGTGCTATTTGTAGATTCATCAATGACGACAGCGACAACGGCAACAACAACTCAGAGAACCTTGGATGCAAGTGTGCGTTAATGTAAATGTTTAATATTCAATCGCAGCCATGCGTCCTTTACATTGTATTCAGATATAATTAATTATGGAAGAAGCTAGAAAAATGTCTTTAAGTCAGCGGTAAGGGCTGTTAAAATTTGTAACTCCAACCGGTACTGACAACATACAATTTCTTTTTTTCATTATATTGCCATAATTTTGACATTTTTATGGACTTTATATCTATACGTTTTTGGCATGTCATTGGCACTATTTTATTGATTGTATATTAACGTCATCATATTAACTATATATATTGCCATTATTGTGACAGTATATTAACGGTAAATTGATTGTATATTGACATCATATTGATATCGTTTTGAAAGTGTATTGAAACTATATTAACACTATTATAGTGCCATTAAAGTTTCAACATTATACTGCCAAGATATTGATATTAAATAGACTGTACTTTGGCGTTATCTTGATATTACATTGACATTTTATTGACAATAATCTTACAGAACACTACACAGATTCAAGGTCCTAGATCCGGTAACTACAACGGATCGGTGACGCTTACTTGCTCGGCACCAGCAGGGAGTGGTTACATTTGGAGTTTTCGAGTAATTAGATTTTTAATAGTTGTTTGTTTCGTAGTTTGGTTCATTATAAGATATGATATGATACTTTACCATTGAGTGCTAGAAATAGAATAAAGATCGCGTCATATTCATAAAAAACACTTATTTTTTCCCTTCTTAAACTAGGATCTGTCTTAGATTAAAGGTTTTTATTAATCAAATTTAAGAAAATATGGTAAGCTCTAAGAAAGTATTTTATTTTGTGTCCGAGGAATTATAAATTAGATTCTTTATAAATACGACACTTGCGGTTTATTTTAGAGAGGTGTTTGACTTTGAGGTTAATTCTCCGAACTGCTTCACTTTTGTATTTTATAATTGTTTTAAGTCATTCAAAGTTATTTAGTTTCAGACAATTTTAATCCAGACTTTGAATTGGTTTCATATAGGAAGATCGTAGAAATAACAAAACACATATCCAGTTTGGAAATCAATCATATCACGTATTAATTGCTATTTATTTGTTAAATAATTATAATAAAAATAATAATGATAACAATACTACTACTATTACTACTACTACTACTACTACTACTAATAATAATAATAATAATAATAAAAAATAATAATTATAATAATAATAATAATATTAATAATAATTATTATTTTATTATTATTATTATTATTATCATCGTTTTTTTAACAACAAGAATACCGGAGGTTCTCTGCCGACTGGAGTCGTCCGGGACAAAGAGACTCTGACCATTACCAACTTGAATGAAAACACCAGAGGCACCTACATTTGTTCTGTTATACTTCCCACTGGACAAATCACATCAACTAATACAACTGTGGCCATTAACGACCGTGAGTAATTTACAGAAATAGTTTCCATTTCAACATGCAAATGTTTGTCAGTTTTTTTTTTATTACCAATGGCAAACAAGTGAATATTTTTTAAGAGAAGCCAGTTTTAAATTGTGTTATTTCAATGAAAGCTTGATTGCTAAATTGTATGTTAGAAACAACCAGTAGCTGTGTTAGCTTGTTTGCTGTCGTGGCAACTGCCCGCTACTGAGTCATCTATCTAATGTTTTCTTCGCTGTTTATTAAATAGTAATTGCAACGATACAAGATGAAACTTTCATTTACCAAACAGGATATGCATTAGAAATAATAATGATGAGAACTTATATAGTGTAACGCGGGCATCAATTAGATTCACTGTCTGTGATCGGTCTATGTTTCGTTGTTTAACCTTTCATTCGGCATTATCCGCTAGGTTTGTTTTAATTTGCTTGTCATGTTTTGTCATTTAGCCTTACTCTTACAGAGCCAGTGTATGTAACGTCTGTTGACCATCCCCACGGACACATTGGCAATGGAGACTCAGTTGTTTTGACGTGTCACGTGACTGGTTGGCCAGTCCCAACAATTGAATGGTTACTCCAACATGTAAGTAACTGTTTAAACGATTTTAAAGGAAGCTAATTCAGTGCATGCGCTCAGAAACATTACGCAAACAGTTTACGTGACATACAATAAATTAGTCATACTAATTATAGCGATTTAAATAAATCATATGGTTATTATTCAGGGCGCGTTTTGATCACTACATATCATAAGGTAATATCCAGAGATCTAAACGTGTTTAAGTTGATACATATTTTTCTCTACGTATTGTGGTTCAATAGTTTCAGTTTAAAACGAAACATGAAAGAAAAATATAGTGGCCCATCGCATTATAAGTTGTATTAACAATAATTGGAACGACACAGTATCTAATTAGTGTCTGATTTTAAGAATATTTACAAACATGCTGTTTTCTTGTTGGGATTAGCAACGCCTCCCATTTTATCACTACCCACTGTTTAATTAGTTTGGAACTTTTTCTATTTTACATCGATATTCAATTGTAGTTAATGTTTTTAGCAATGCAAGTATTTCTGCGAAGGTGTCTAACCACAATTTTGAACTACTTACAAATGTTAACGTTAAGGTGCATCCTAAAAAGACAATTATAGCAACACCCATTGATAGCAATTATATATAAAACCATACATCATATAGTTAGGCGGATTGTCCTGAGAGAGGTGGGGTTATTGGTGGTGGTGGCTGTGTGTGTGTGTGGGGGGGGGGGTCTGGATGTTAGATATATAGAGAAGATTTTACATTGAATTTCTTAAACAAAAAAGCGAGGTAGTTATATACTTATAAACTTGTACCAGTCTATTAATTAAAACAAATTGTTGAAGAATTGTCAGTAGTTATATATGTCGAAGAGAAATTAATAGTTTAAAAATAATAGTTGTGTAAGTTACTAATATTTTCGTAAATAAATGTCAATGTAAATAGCTGTGGTAGTAGTGGTGGTTGTGGCGGTGGTAGTGGTAGTACTACTAGTAGTAGTTGTTGTTGTAGTTGTTGTTTCTGTATGTTCTCTTGTAAATAATGTGAAAAATGGAAAGAAGAATTCAAAAGAAAAGCATTAGAAAAGAGTGGTGAAAGAAGGCTCTTTACACCTTTAACCCCATTATCTAAAAAAAGGAGGTCGAGTATCCGAGTGGTAGAGTCGGGGACTAAATATAGAAGATATTTCACGTGACCTGCGGTGAGCCGGTGGTTCTTATCAGATTTTTTCTGAGATGTTTCTCCTCCGGAAAACCTGAAAGTCGAAAAAAATAACTTTAATTGTATCCTGCACGGTTATGCTTAAAATACAATTTTGGAATCCCTTTTTACCACTACAACTACACACACACATAGTCGGGGACTAAATATAGAAGATATTTCAAGTGACCTGCGGTGAGCCGGTGGTTCTTATCAGATTTTTTCTGAGATGTTTCTCCTCCGGAAAACCTGAAAGTCGAAAAAAATAACTTTAATTGTATCCTGCACGGTTATGCTTAAAATACAATTTTGGAATCCCTTTTTACCACTACAACTACACACACATATGGGGAACGCATATTACTTACTCTTAAATTCAGCTTGTTCACGTAAACGAGTGGCATTCGTTTTAAAGAAAACGTGTCATTACTAAATGAATACCCGTTGTAAGCATTTAACTGCAGCTACACAAGTAAGTGAGAGCTAACTAAGACATGTTCAATGCTAAGCGCAACACAATCCCCATGTATCTTCAATGTATTACTCACATTGAAAAATGTGTTTATATCTTTGGTTTATAATACTTGCCTTAATATCCGAATACTATCATACTTTCATTTACAAACCAAGCAAAATAAAGTTATACCCGACATTTCATGCAAAAAGAGAGAAAAAATCACATAGTTAGCACATGAATGGCAAAATAAAACAACAATGCATGTTGTGCTATCTTAAGAGGCCTATAAGTTCCGACAGTTAAAGAAAACTCACGATGCATGTGTCTGATCACAAATGGTGTGACGCAGAAGCAGGTCTTGCTGCATACAACTACGTCCCGACGTGCAAAGATCTCAAACTTAAAAGATGTGACACACACACATCTAGAAACAGTATTTGTTTGGTACCCGTCTGGTCCTATTATGACTGTAAGACATCTGCGTAAGGTTTTATGTATAGCATAAATTCTGATGTTAATATATTTTGATCTTTGAGAACATACCAAAATCTTAAAATTGATTTATATATCTTGTTGTTGTTATGTTTGTATTAAATCTATATTACCGTTTGCAACATAGGTGGCGGGGCCGGTGGGGCAGCAGAACCCGATCAGTCAGGTGACTTTTTCCGACAATAACAGAGTGCTGACTATCGCATCATATGTACCGTCAGAATACGCAGGCACGTGGACATGCAGGGGCAAGAACTTCAACTCGACTTCCGGACAAGAGTACTCAGATTCGGTGTCCGTCACTCTTCATTAAGTTGTAACACTCAAAATATGATTAAAATTGGTTTACATTTCGAGTAAACATTGGTTTGAAAAAGGAAACATGTATGGGCTACATTGTTAAAAGTTTAATACTGGCGTTTACTGGTTAGTGTACCACTTCACTTTTAACATTTAGCACACAGACACTTTTCAAATAGGGCGAATCAGTTCTGCGTATTGGCATGCACAGTAAACTCCAATTAGAATACCCGTTATAGGCATAATCAGTTTCGGTAAATATAATAAAACCAACGAACCTTTACTTCTTTACGTTTGAAATAGAAATAATGGCTATATGCATATGGTGTCAGTCCTTATTCGGTTATAAACATAATCTGTCTCTGCTCACTTGCCCGCTGAATCTCGATAATTGCTTAAACTCAGCTTCTTTATGTCAACTGAATGATCAGCAGACTGCTCGGCTTACTCTGTGACGAACTACTGCCAGACGAATTTCACATGTCTTTGCAAAGATTAACACGTGCGAACATAAAATGGCGAAGTTTCAATTGCGAATTTCTTTCCATTGAAAAAATGTTTCGACACTAAGGCTGTATTAACATCAGTGCATTTGTAATAGATTCAAAATGAGAAAAAAAGTTTACATCCTAGTAAATGCAGATTATTTCACTTCAGAGTCATTTCAATTTAGATCTTTTAAATAGCATTTTGCAAGAGCACGTATAGACAAGTGGTGTGTTGCCGTCACAAAACAAAATAACGCCGATCCTCCTTTTTTTTCTATTTTCATTTGATGCAATGATTTAAATATGCAAATAATTACGAAATGATCATATTTATATATATATAGTTTGGAAATAAAGATATAATCGGAAACACTTCCTACAAATTCATTCATTAAAACATATTTGGTTCAAGTTAACAATGCTGCTTACTGTAAATGGGTCTCAGACAAGATGTGAAATAGTCTTATTAATGTGTATATCTATTTGAAGCGGATCTCTTTATAACTGTACTTAGAACGATGTAAGCCTAACATTAGGTTAATAGAAATAATAGCAAAATACTTTATTTTCTATGTCAAGGAATTAAATAAAATACGGTCATACACAGATATTATTGCCACACACAGGGTATTATTTTATGATTTTTTCGTCTTTATTTTAATCACCTGTGTATGCCATCCCACAGGTTATTATTCTTGAATACATTAAGAACTTAGAGACAAAATAAAAATCGTATCATTGCACTGAGTGCAATTGTAAACTGATCAGGATTTCTTTCACTTGTTGTTCTCGTTTTCTCACATAAAACATGAAAGTAAATATCTATAATTATTTTTTTTTTCACAAAAGTAGACTATCAAGTTAAACATTAACTGAAATGTATTAATTAGATCTTAAGCTACGTTTAATTGATGCATAAATGGTTAAATTTAATACAATTTTAAATATGCTTATAGTTAAATGCAAGCTTCAGAAAAACGTACTTACTAACATGTAAGAAAGATTGCATTTATTATTCCTAAACTGAGATGTAAACTCCTTAAAAATCTCATAGCAGAAATGTTAACTTAACATAAACTGCAGCAATATTTAAGCTCATAAATTAGTTAAAATACTTAATGATTTACACCTATTTTCGCTACAATGTAAGCTTCGAATTGGTATTCGTTATGAGTGAATGTTTTTTTATATTAATTGGATATATTCCGTATAATTTATTTGCACCAATTAACTGTACAGATGTCTAATTTGGGGATCAAATAAATGATAATGTGAGGCTTGATGTCTTCTTTAAACTATACTCTAATTATCATTAAGTAATACTTAACAATTCATGCATATTAAGTACATGCCATTAATCTATGCAGAACGAGCTGCTAACCCAAATAGTGCATACTATTTTGAAGTAAAAATCACAAAAAGCAATATGGTATGTTCCTCAATGCAAAACAAATCTTATCAGCAATATTAAATGCATGATCAATGATGTTCTCAGGGCAGAAAAAAATAAGTACGTAAACAGAAAAATGCTTACCTTGCAAAATAATTTATATATGTATGGCGTTAGGAGAAAGCTTAAATTTAAAGAAATGTTGGCACACATGCAACCGATAGTTTAACTTAACTGCATTTGCTTAAAATAATTCATATATTGACACTGGGTGACAACAGTGTTCTTTGCTGAAGTGCGAGTTTGCAGCTGTGTTAACATTGTTGAAGTGCGAGTTGGAAGCTGTGTTAACATTGCTGTAGTGCGAGTTTGGAGCTGTGTTAACATTGTTGTCGTGCGAGTTTGGAGCTGTGTTAACATTGCTGTAGTGCGAGTATGGAGCTGTGTTAACATTGCTGTAGTGCGAGTTTGGAGCTGTGGTAACATTGCTAAAGTGCGAGTTTGGAGCTGTGTTAACAGTGCTGAAGTGCGAGTTTGGAGCTGTGTTAACATTGCTAAAGTGCGGGTTTGGAGCTGTGTCAATATTGCTGTAGTGCGAGTTTGGAGCTGTGTTATCATTGCTGAAGTGCGAGTTTGGAGCTGTGTTAACATTGCTAAAGTTCGAGTTTGGAGCTGTGTTAACATTATTGAAGTGCGAGTCTGGAGCTGTGTTAACATTGCTGTAGTGCGGGTTTGGAGCTGTGTTACCATTGCTGAAGTGCGAGTTTGGAGCTGTGTTAACATTGCTGAAGTGCGAGTTTGGAGATGTGTTAACATTGCTGAAGTGCAAGTTTGGAGCAATGTTTACATTGCTGAAGTGCGAGTTTGGAGCTGTGTTAACATTGTTGAAGTGCGACTTTGGAGCCGTGTTAACATTGCTGAAGTGCGAGTTTGGAGCTGTGTTAACATTGCTGAAGTGCGAGTTTGGAGCAGTGTTAATTATGCTGAAGTGCGAAATTGGAGCCGTGCGAACATTGCTGTAGTGCGAGTTTGCAGCTCTGTTAACATTGCTGAAGTGCGAGTTTGGAGCTGTGTTAACATTGTTGAAGTGCGAGTTTAGAGCTGTGTTAACATTGTTGAAGTGCGAGTTTTGAGCTGTGTTTACATTGCTGTAGTGCGAGTTTGGAGCCGTGTGAACATTGCTGTAGTGCGAGTTTAGAACAGTGTTAACATTGCTGAAGTGCGAGTTTGGAGTTGGTGTTATCATTGCTGAAGTGCGAGTTTGGTGCTGTGTTAACATTGCTGTAGTGCGAGTTTGGAGCTGTGTTAACATTGTTGAAGTGCGAGTTTGGAGCTGTGTTAACATTGCTGAAGTGCGAGTTTGGAGCTGTGTTAACATTGCTGAAGTGCGAGTTTGGAGCTGTGTTAACATTTCTGAAGTGCGAGTTTGGAGCTGTGTTAACATTGCTGAAGTGCGAGGTTGGAGCTGTGTTAACATTGTTGAAGTGCGAGTTTGGAGCTGTGTTAACATTGCTGAAGTGCGAGTTTGGAGCTGTGCTGACATGTTTAAACATCTTAAACTGACGGACCAAAGGCCGTGGCCGTTGATAACTTTTATATTGTGTGAGGTCGACTTTAATCGGTACTCTTCTTTAACGTTTTTTTTTCATTTACATTGTATTTGCCTGCATATCAATGTGTCTAGTGCAGTTATGTATTGAATATATATTTAACGCTCGTGCAATCTTTTCAAATTTTTATGCTAAATTATGATATGAATGGCAGTTTTATATGCGTCGTTTATTTAACAGGACCATGTTAATGACTCATTAACATTTTAAAGTTAATTTGTGATTAAGTTTCACACGCTTAAGTCTGACCTAAGGTTCTGGTAGGCCTGTTGTCATAATAACTCGTCCAGCAATCATATAATCGTCCAACAATGATAGCTTACAATCCATTCATTTCATCTCACTATTGTATTTATAGGCATTGTTATTAAGTCTCACGCCGCCTTAAGTACTTCGTATGTGTCGGCTTAGATAACGTCAATTTTACGTTGATATTTCATATATTATTTTAATTATAACAAAAAGTATATCGAACCTGTTTCCCTTTGAACAGTTTATACGTAATTTCAAACAAAAACAATGCTTAACGCTTTTGTAAACTAGTTGCAATTGAATAGTAATATGTGTTAGTGAAGATATACCTTAAAACGATCCTGTATAATTTAATTGTCTATATACCGTGCAATGGATCTGACACGTAACTATATCTCCTTAAATACATTCATATATTGAAAACAGTTAAACGTGGGTATACTTTGTACACACGTCAAAACAACAACAACAATATACTACTATATGACATGTAAGCAGTCATATTTAACATTGCATTTTCTAAAATGCATAACTTTTTTTTACAGTTAACACATGTGCATTAGTTTATTGATCACAATGTTTCACCATAGATGCTGCCCAACAATAATGTGTACTTTAAACAATTGGTATCAATAATGTGTCATGCATTTTTTCAAATATAATTTCAATCTGTGATTCAATTATCATCGAACATATGCGTGTACTCACAATGTTTTGGTATTCAAAACTGGTTATTGATATGACATTATCCGTATGGACTGATTGCGACAAAAACAGTAAATCGATGAAAAGCAACGTGATTATATATTTGAAATCTATACCTAAAATACAGATTTGCCAGTGTTGCAAAGGCAGAACAAAGCGATGCGTCTGAACACATCACTGAAAAGACGAATACAACAACTCTGTGTACATTGTATGCAGCATCTCGTACTTTCTCCACATGTTCTGAAAAAGTGGTTCAGGTATGATCGAGATATATTGTCAAACCTATAATCTGTTAAAATAAAGGTCCACTAGCATATAACACACATAAAACGTTTAAGGCGTTGTTGTTTTATGACTTATGTCTCAAACTACTCTATATGCTAGTGGCATTTGAATGAAATGACATTTTACCCAAATAAGTATATGTCATATATGAATCACACTGTCTGTTCAATAATAAAATAATAAGCATGTGTCCTCAGATCTGTTCGATAATTTTGTAAGAAAAACTGTCGTCTGACTCTCGATATATAATTAACAATAATTTAAACCAAGCAGTGAGTTAGTTGTATACAACAATTGTCTAAATACAGTATTTCCAAAATTTTGAATAGACATTTAATAAAAGGTCCTATCAGAAATATAACAGATATTAAACATGAATTTAACTCTAGACAAAGGCAAACAGGATAAATATAAATGTGACAAAAACACAGAGACAAGACATAAAACACACACACACAAAAAAAACAAAAACAACAAAAAAAAAACAACAAAAAAACAAACATCAGCTACCGCCTTGGAACGGTCAGTCGGCAAAATGACCGACTGGGGTGCACCTGGTTTGTGGAGCGCCCCAACCTCGCATTTCCTGAAGGTTTTTCTATCAAACAAACACACAGTGTAAATAAAAATATCCCGTGAAAATGAAACAACTAACAGTAAGCACCTGCATCGAAAGTTAAAACAGATTCAATGAACTTATATACAATCATAATATCTAGTAATAAAACCGGGCCTGGTAGCGCAATCGGTAGAGCGTCGGCTCCAGGTACGGGAGGCCCCGGGTTCTATTCTGGGCTGCGACATACCAGATCGTTAAAAATGGTAGTGGTATAGCTCCCTCGCTAACGCTTAAGCAAATATAAGGGTAGTTCCACGACTGGTTGGCCCGGTGTCAGGATAATGTGACTGGGTGTGGTATCACGCCAGGTGTTCACGGCATGCTATACACAGTGAAGGCAGCACTATATCTGCTTCAAGTGGACACCGTCTCCAGATAACTGAAATACTGTTATTGGGACGATAAAACCAATACACAAACATAGTATCAACATATGTACAGTATGTACACTAGATAAAACCCTCGGCAAAGTGAAAATTCCAAATGAGAGAGTAGTTTGAAATAAAAAAAAACCTAGGCGCTGATATATATATAAGAACAAAAACAACAACAACCCAAGCGCTGATATATAATAATATCAATGTAATGACGGCATACAATGCCATGACGCCATATGCCAAAAGTGTCAAAAGTGAAATGTAAAATATACGAAAGAAATCATCGAATTTTAGAAAACAATCTACCGACAAATAAAATATAGTATTGTTAAGAGTTAATAAGTTTTACAAATAACATATCATAAAAAGCCAAGATTTATCCGCAGGTGGCTTATTATATAATAAAGGTACAAAGCATCCCGATGTTATACATACTGTGCAATCTCACATAAAGGGCATAGAGACTGCTCATGTTGTCCCACCTATACAGGGAGCAACTGGAGAGACGACGAGACAAGAAATCCAACAGTGACTTTCCAATTATGGCTTTAAGTCACTGTTTTCATATAGTCTCAAATTCCTGTCCGGTCATTGTGTAATTTAAAAGCAATGCAAGTTCTTGAGTGACTTGACAATGAAGTACACCGAAGGATTCCCAGGTTGTAAACGTCAGCAATACATTTTCTGATAAGTTTTGTAAAGCGGTCATAAAAGTTATTGAGACCCCTGTTTTTTTCTTTTACTTGTTTCCATAAAATGCTGGATGACATATGCCTTTCTGCATAAGTGTTTCCATACTGCTACTAAACTAAGAAGCAATACAATATTTGCGGTGAAAGTAGTTTGAAATATTTTGAAGTATTTTCTTAATTTGTGAAAACGAAAGCCTTTCTGTACCAGTTCAGAAGAAATGAACCGGTTTCTAGCACTGAAATCTTCTACTTTAGTACTAACTCGTGCAAACTTTGTAAGTTGTGATATGTAAGTACCATCGGAGGAAGCACTAGGTGAATCACCGTAAAGATATGGATAGTTCACAATACTAAAGTTGAAATCATCTCTCTTGTCATAGATTTTAGTAGAGATGTTTTAATTGCAAATAGCGATCGCAATGCTGCATTTAAATGTCAGTTATTTGCATTTATTTAAGGTAAGTTCTTGAGGGTAAATCAGATGGATCATTTGAGAAAAAAAGGATAATCTATAGTTTTGCATTTATGCATCTATCAGTTTTTTTTTATCAGCCAGTGAGGGGCCCGCACATGCTTCAGTTTTGAGAGTCTGTTGACACTGCAATAGGTGGTAAATAGTTAAGGTGTCTTTACCATGCATGCTTGTTGTGATTGTGTATGCAACGTTTATCTAAGGGCATCTATTAAAATTAAAACAATATAAAATTCTGGTTGATTATGTTAACACAGTGCGGACAAAAACATTGCTTCAACTGTATACATACTCTTGAACTAACATGACATTTTAGTAGTAGAAGTAGTAGTAGTTGATGTTGATGTTGTTGTAGTTGTAGTAGTATTGATGGTGATGACGATGGTGATGACGATGATGATGATTTCTGATGAGGAGTAGGAGAAGGAGCATGAGGATGATGGTGATGAAGTTGTTTTTTACCCTTATGCTCAGAAGAAAAAGTGTGATCTGGAATAATGAAATACAAAGTATATCTAAAGTAGTACATACTGCAATAAAACTCATACTTTTCATTGTTATAACTGACGTATTGCAATGTAAATTTTGAGGATGCTTCTAGCCTTTCACATTTAGGAAATGTCTAAACAAATTATCCGAAATATAGCCAAAAAAAGAGAAATAAATTCAATATATCACGTTACGAACTTGCCTAATGGTGTTTTTTGGATGAAGCTGTTCTGAATGTGTCAATGCATACAGAAGCTGTATCAAGCTTTGGTAACAAACTGTGTCCAATCTTAACACCAAAATGTCATGTGTCTTTCATATCACATCTGCCACCATCAAGTGAAATGACAAAATGCTGATCTAAACGCGAATATAATATTAAATCAAGTTTGTTTTTGTTTTATCAGTATAGTTTTATTCTAATGATAACACGAAATGTAAACATTTCGAAGCCATTGTCCTGATTAAATTGCATTTAAATCAAAGGGATGTGTTATATTTCGACACCGAGGTCAACACAAGCAAGCATATTCTTCACCTTACTCGCGTGCAATGAATGGCTGTAAGATCACGAAATCTCTACATAACTGTAACTAATTATAAATTGTCAAAGCTTGTTTGATTTGAAATAATCCATACACGGATTTAGATCTATAGATCTTAAATGTTTTATGAGAGCTCATTTAATGTCTGTAAAGACAATGGTATTACAGTGAGATCAATACGATGCATAGTACGAATTATAGACGTAAATGGAACCTACCTGCCTAACACATTCACGTCCAATAATGTGTACGAAGAAATAACCATTAAATAATATAATGAATGAACTGACTGCTGCTTTCGCTGTATACGTTGTGGTACATTGTAGAGCAATTTGACTACGTGGATTAGTTTGTTCCAACCAGGAAGTATAATGAGACTTAAGTCATCGTGCACATTGACAAGCGTGACAGATACAATAGAAATACTCCTCTCACTGGTTTTATGACAGTTTTTGATCATTGGTTACTCAGGTCCTTTGCATTCTGCTCTGAAGGCTTCAGTTTAAATGAACATACATATAACAATGCTGATGTTGGGCTGATCATTAAAAAGTATTACAATTTTCGGGAGACGTTAAATACCAACAAATACAGTTTTTGACTGTAAATAGTAATTTTAGACTTGTAAGTATACCTCTAGTACATGGGTATTCATCAATAGTGTTATTGCTTATAGAACGTCGATGTGCTTTTATTTGTGTTTTGCTCAGTGTGTTCCCGGAGTAGCTCGGTGTGTATCGCTTGCTATGCTAATGCTTTGCTGTTTTCCAATATGAAGTACGTTGTGAGAACACTAATCCTCTATGTTCATTTCTAGACAGCCCTTTATTTATATGCTATTTGTTGTGGTCAAACAAGCTGAGTGCGGTAGTCTATGCACTGAATTTAACGTGTACTTAAAAGGTATGTGATTTGATCCAACGGTCAACCATTTTAAATTGGAATGCATGTGATGAGGCCGAGTCTTTGACAGTAAACCCAGCTGTTAGATTGACAACGTTGTACACTAGGTCTATCCCGGTTTTTCAACCTAGGACGTATATTCATAATGTGGAAAATAAACTGCATGTTGTTTATTGTTGTGTAAATCAATAATCGAAAGACACAATAACGTATATGTATAATATTCATAATAAAATCAGATCAATAAGCGAGTATGTGCTTGTGAAAAATGAAATGTTTTAACAGCCGTGAAGAAGAAGGGCACTGAAATATTGTTAAAAATGCATTGTTCAAATATATAACCCGCTATATCAAGTCAGTTGTTTGAACGATTTAAAAACAAACATCAAATGTATGTTATCTATTAAAAATGTGTTACTATATAATATGAAAAAGCACAAACAGTAACATACAATTAAGCATTTATCTTCTTGCTAATTGAGTATCGTAGAAAAGGTTTATGATACACCTTTGATATTACACAGTTGACAGCATTAGTTAAACTGTGGCAATTGCTTGTTGGAAATAATAATATAGTATGATCAAGTTTCAATAAATTGCATACTTAGAATAAAACAAACAACCTCTCAAGAACAGTGTACGTGCATCGAAAATGCAAATATCGTACAATCATTGGATAGACAAATAAGCCGACTCGGTGTTTCTTTGCTGCAACATCTCATATGACACATCCTGGACTTTATCTGAAAGATGGTAACACTAAATGATGGGCTGGGAAATAAATAGCTACGCTGGCACTAAATGATGGGCTGGGAAATAAAAAGCTACGCTCACGCTAAATGATGGGCTGGGCAATAAATAGCTACGCTCCTATTAAATGATGGGCTGGGAAATAAATAGCTACGCTCGCACTAAATGATGGGCTGGGAAATAAATAGCTACGCTCGCACTAAATGATGGGCTGGAAAATGAAAG
Source organism: Sinonovacula constricta (assembly GCA_007844125.1). Lineage (NCBI taxonomy): Eukaryota > Metazoa > Mollusca > Bivalvia > Cardiida > Solecurtidae > Sinonovacula > Sinonovacula constricta. Next base: position 20,186,989 of record CM017570.1, on the reverse strand, counting down.
GGTCACCTGAATGAAACACTAATGACAGATTGTCCGTTTAAAACTAAAGTCAGGCTATTATCTCCGAAATCGTGGGGTAATTTGGTAAAACATATTAAAACGGTGCACCGGATTTAAAGTACTTTTACAACCAGCGTAGTTACAGCATCGAACAACGTTATGTAGAAACACATAGCAAGTTAAAGTGTATGCCCGTGTCTTATATTTCTGATGTAATTTAAATCCGGACAATCATATTAAATGCGGAATTTATCAACATTCTTATTGAAGTAATGTTGATATACAACTTCAGTAGTACATCTAGAAGCGTGTATTTTAATCTGGAAAAGGCATTTTGCAGATATCTTAAGAAAACAAAATAGGACGCTTGGGCTGTGCCGTGTTTGCCGTTTCTGATTTAATTTTGTTCAGAAAATGGTAAAATTTGTAACAGAATTTTATAAACTTCTAATTAAAAATATATATATAATAATTTAAACATAGCTTGTAAGGAGTCCTTTTACATGCAAACAATGTTTTAAAATTATCTTGCGAAATAAAAAAAATAGCCGGTAGGGCCGTGTTTTCAATTGCTGACGTTATTTTGACCCCAAAAAGACCTAAATTTGAGGCAACATTTCATCAACGTCTGTTAAAGATAAGTTCAATATAAAATATTTTTAATACAGCCATAAGGGTACACTTTAATATGCAAAAATAATTTTGAAGATAGCTTGCGAAATAAAACAAAATAGTCTGTAGGGCAGTGTCTTCCATTGCTGACGTTATTTTGACAAAAAATACCCATCTTTGAGGCGAACTTTTATCAAATTCTATTCAGGATAATGAAATGTAAAATGTTTTAAGACTGCCATAAGGGTGCAATTTAATATATAAAAAGAATTTTGAAGACATCTTGCGAATTAAAAAAAACAACATAGTCGGTAGGGCTTTGTTTTCCATTGCTTACGTTATATTAACAAAAAAACAAATACTTGAGGCGAAATTTTATAGACTTCTATTTAAAATTATTACAATATAAATGTTTCTACGACAGTCATAACGGTACCCTTTAACATGCAAAAAGGATTTTAAAGATATCTTGCGAAATAAAAAGAAAGACGGTAGGGCCGTATTTTCCATTGCTGACGTTATTTTGACTCAAAAATGACCAAAATTTGAGGCAACATTTTATATAATTCTGTTTAAAATAAAATCTATATAGCATGTATTTAAGACAGCCATAAGGATACCATTAAATATGCATTTTTAAAGATATCTTAGGAAATAAAATAAACAATAGTCGGTAGAGCAGTGTCTTCCATTTCTGACGTTGTTTTGCCCCAAACCACCCCACTCCAAAATAACCAAAATTTGAGGTAAATTCTATCAACTTCTAATTAGGATAATTTTAGTATATTTTTTAAGACAGCCATAAGAGTACCTTTCAATATGTAAAAAGATTTTAGAAGATATCTTGCGAAATATAAAAATTAGTCGATAGGGCCGTTTCCAATGCTGGCGGTTTTTTTTTTTACCAAAAAATGACCCAACTTTGAGGCCAAATTTTATAAACTTCTAATTGGAATATTTTCAATATAAACTATTTCTAAGATAGCCATAAGTGTATCATGTAATATGCAAAAAGAATTTCGAAAACATCTTGCGAAATAAAGAAGGTGAAGGAAAGCGCCATGTTTTCCATTGAGCGCCGTACTTATTTTACGTCCGGGCCGTGTATAAAACCTGCCCATAAATATGTGTATACGGATTGGTCCGACAGTGACACCAAACCTTAAATGAATAATTATAAAGAGTAGATTGTGTAGTATTCTGTCTAGAAGGTAGAACGACAATAAAAAAGTACATTTGTCGAATGTCGACACTTCTTTCTTAACGATAATTCGCCCTAGAAACTGCTATATAATGCATACTTTATAACACGCATTTTAAAAAAAGTTCGTCCATTTCTCTACATAGTTCACTCATGGGAAAGGTACATGTCTAAAGCTGACCTACCAAACATCAGTCAAATACTTCCTGATTTCACTTTCTGTAGACTTGGTTGACAATACCTAAAGTATGGCCTAGAGAAGCTTACATCAATCTCGATGTAGACTCCATTGGGCCTTTATTCACAAGTAGCGCAATATGCGAAAACCCATCATTAAAGTAGGCTGGTCTAAAGGACAATTGTCAATAGTAAATACCTTGTAAAATATTATTTGTATCAAACTAAACATACGTTATAGTATTCGTAAACAACAACATTGCAAATGCATATCTGGAGTGGATGTGTTAATTTGACTCAGTGGAATAAAAAGAATTTGAATAGACTTGAATGTATATCCAACAGTTTGGCAATTTCAAATACGTGTAACCATATCTTACCATTAGTTTTGCATACTGTCATCACAACCTTGTACTTCAGACGAAATAAAGACGACTTTAAATACAACCATACGTGTTAGACAGTAAAAATCTTGAAATAAAATGCTCTAAATGTTCATTCTTTTTGAGCCATAATTAGTCACCGCGGAAATTATGTGAAAATAGATTACGACATCATAGCGAATTACCCGGATTATGCTATCTCGTGAAATTGAAGTTGAGCGCTCATTTTTTTTCTTTGTTTAAAATAAGCTAATCGTGCAGCGTGGCTCAAATAGGATATATAATTATGTTTGTAATGACGAGTGGGGTGTATTGCTTCACGTAACATAAATAGGGATTGGGATGGAATTAGCTGGCATTTTTGCCGATACTGTGCAGTGACATTTCTATAATTATAGCACAGGGGCACTTCTGATGTGCCCAGGGACTGAAACCGGCCGGTCCATTATACTGACACCGACGAGTCAGGCGTAATGCTGTCCTCTTAGCCATGAGCGTTAGGATGGAAGCCACAACTACCAACTTTAAAGTCTGTGGTTTGACCTGGCCGGGGTTTGAACCCACACCCTCCCGATCCGCAAGCCGACGCTCTACCAATTGAGCTATTGCGGCCGGTACGTAACATAAAGGTGTAGGGCATAAAAACATCATTTCGTAAGATCTGTTCATGGTAACATTACTTTACTTGGTTGTTTGAGAGAAATACACATTTTCCAGACTGTCGGATACCATCATAAAAAGCTAGTGTTTGGCTGCATTATTTGGTACCAGCTTATTATCTTATTTCGCTCTTTACTGATCTATTATAACTTTGTGCATGTTCTGTTATTATCAAACCTAAAATATACTGCCGGAATGTTTATCAATCTATAATATTCGATAAGGTTTATTTCTCATGCTAATGTGAAATGAATGCGCACCGTTTTGATTAGATTCGTGTTAAATATTTTTTGTCTCTTGGTTGCTTGTGTTGCATTCGCGCGACTGGTGTAACTGTTTTGCAGATGAAAATAAAACACAATTTTTCAAAGGAAATACCAATAAACACATCCAACTTGATACCTTACGTTATGGTCCTATAAGTCATGTAATGATGTTATCCAATTCTGGTGTAACATATGAACAAATGGTCATGTGCGTTTTGTTACGTAAGGTTTGAAAGCTACAACATTCGATAAAAATGATGCTCAATACGATTATTGGTTATAAACATCCATGGAATATGTGTATTTTATTGACTACACAAATACTGGACTTGAATACCTTTATAAGTTTTCCTTCCCTCTTGCAGATGCATCCTGTGGCACTCGTCATGTTTGGTCTTTTATTTAGCAGCGTAGCTTGTAGGTAACTAAAAATATTACATTAGATGAATGTGGATATACTATATTGAGTAATATCTGCAAAAAAGACACGTTTAATAAACATAAAATCTTCAAATATTCACTTTATAAGTGTGCATCGAACATTTTAATATTTGTCAACAATTTTTACGAGACAATAAACATGTATACAAGAATGCATTTCATGTCCCTATTTAAATGAATTACATTTGCTTAAATTTTAGTAAATGCATGCTATTCCTGACTTTTAAACAACAACAACAATATCAATTTGATTTAACTAATTTGTAGTCATTAACATTTTGTGTGTAAATGATCACCACCACTGAAATTTTAGGGAGTCAACTAAATGAACATAGCACTAGAAACGACACGTGTATGTCTGTCCTGTGTAACTGTTGCATCGAGAACATCACATGTGCAGGTTATGGTGAGTGTTATGATCAGTGTAAGGATGGATTCCATGGCGGTAGATGTTTTGACAACTGTCCAGACAACTGTGAGACGTGTAAAGATGCTAACGAAAGAATGTTCACCTCCAACTGCACACAATGTAAACCTGGCTACTATTCTACACGCGAGCTCTGCCAATGCCAATTAAAATGCGTAATCGGGTGTCGGTCGTGTACATCAAGTACAACCTGCGACATTTGTAATGACGGTTACTATTTATCAGGTCAGACTTGCCTTAAATGCCAACAAGAATGTAATACATGCATCTCTGAGTCTTTTTGCACGTCGTGTAGAACAGAATACTATTTGACAAATAATATATGTTATCCATGCCCAAATGAATGTCGTGCTTGCAAGTCAATAGACCACTGTATATCATGTCACAGAGGCTATCATTTGTCTGACGGTGGTTGCTCAAGTTGCCCTGAACCGTGTGCTTCTTGTACATCTCTAAGCCAATGCACAGAATGTAAGGATGGATTTTACATATCAGACGCGGACATTGGCGTTCGGAACTGTCGTCCGTGTTCAATCGGTTGTGTGTCAGGACAATGTAACAAGACATCTGGCATCTGTCAATGTCGGGACACATTCACCAGACATAAGTGTGACAGATGTGTCGATGGCAGGTTCGGAGAAGATTGCTTAAGTTACTGTCCAGTGAACTGTCGTTTTGACAATTGCGACAAAAATAGCGGCTCTTTTTGGGTGGATGTTTTGATGGATTTTCTGGAGACCAGTGTTGTTTGAAAGGTTCTGGGTGTCAAACTTGCGCCTCCGAACATCTCTGTGCGGAATGTGTACATGGAAAATACGGCTCTGTCTGTGAAAAGGATTGCCCAGTAGACTGTGAGAACAACGTGTGCTACAAGGACACTGTTGTGTGTCACGCTGTCAGGGAATCCAGGAAATCCGACAATAACGACGCAATCGTAGGAGGAGGAGTAGCAGGGGCATTGGTTGTCATCGTCATTGTCGTTGTGGTGGTTGTTTTATGTAGGAGACGGTTAGTTATTGTTTTAATTATATTTCGTCTTATATATCTAAAACGAATATGTGGCAAAGCCTGTTCCAAGTCATTTACGAATACAGAGTAATAGTTTAATAATGATGTTAATTATGTAGGACACGTTTTTGGGATTGGCTACATTTATCGTGTGAATACCAAAGCGTACTAAATTATGTTGATCCTTCATAAGAATATATATTTGCTACTTACTTATGTCGTATGAATACTATTACATAGTAAGAATCGTTGATGTTATAACATCATTCTTAAGAATATAAGGCAGACTGCAACACTTGTAGCATTTTCAATAGGATATCATGGAACATAATCACATTAAGTTAACTAGATTATTTCTCAACATATGTTTTAGAGGTGCCCTGACAGAACATACAACTTCAAATCCCGGTAAGCCCAAATCTATTGTATATTCTGACATATTACACATATATCTGCCAGATAAGTCATTACGCGCTGTTAAGAACTGTTTCAATTCTAGATTAAAATAAAAAACAGCATTATTTTGTTTCATGCTCATAAATTTACTTAAAACAAAGAATCTTAATGTAATAATTATACAAATAAAGTAAACTAACTCTTAAGCCTTACCTTAGTGCATGTAAATATTGCCATTTAATATATGTATTTTTACTCAAGACGCAAGCTCTGTCATCTCTGACAATTCACCATACCCACAGAACAAAGTGAAGGATGTACAACTTGAAATGACACATCAATCTAATCAGATGGGTACTGATACACGTAAGTAACAAACAGATATACTAAATGTTTCAAAATAATGGTAGCGGTTACAAGTTCACAGTAGGTAAGGTATGGTAAAGGAGGGGCACTCATCTAAACGTGTGCTACTAAAATGCCTTAGTTTCACGCTTAACATCAATATTATCAAACCAAAACTTTGTATTCTCAAAACTCCATTAACAGATTTTAGTTAAAAGTTTGCACGTTGCTATCATTAAATATTAGGTAAGCAATCTTGGAAAACAACACGTACTGCATATGATCGGACACACTTATCTTTCTTCTTAGCGTACCAGAACCCGTCCTACCAAAACCTGGGTAGTCCAGACACTGACGACAATATCTACGCTGAACTACAGGACGAGGGCTCAAGGTGATGAGAGTTTAAGACTGGAGTCATTCTCAGACGTCTAGCTCCGTCTCCGAGTTTGAGGCGAACTCGATATTAAAGCTTCTGCTTCACTTTTAGATTTCGAGCCTACAACGTTAATCAATCGTACTTTGCCTTAGTATGCTAGAACCTTTTATAACAGTGTTACATCCAAAATGCTTATGCTGAATTGTCTGCTTATTAAGAAGCTAACATTCTTTTAATTTAATTAGTTTGTTCATATTATGTAATTAGTATCTCCCTTACTTTATTGTTCCCAAAACCCATGTAGCATTATGGGAATCATAGTGCATATGATGAGTGTTTACTATATCACCATATTGTATTAAAATATTTCTAAGAAATCTACTCTGTATGTAAGATGTTATTTTAACTACCAATTGAGAGTTTCTTAATAGCTAACATACTGTAACTTTATGTTGTTTTTCGGTTGATAGAAAGACGTTATTCCAAGTTGGCCATTTACAACAGGCCTACATAAGTAAACAATACATATGAATATATACACCTGTACATGATCAGCTCATATGCTTGTAATATAAGCACACTTACGTAATGGGTCTTTTTGTCAGGAAGTCTGTTAATCAGAATAGGGTAGGCTGGTAACTTGTTACATGAAATCGCCGTAGGGATAACTCACCAGGCACAATTCATTTTGTGTTTATTATGTAGTGGGGTACAACTTACTGAGTTACTTATCAGTACTTTTCTTACTCAGTGTACACTGTATGATAATATTCCGCTGAAGTCTGCAGGTTTAAGTGTAGTGGACGGACGTCATATACGTTTTACATGTTAACTATTTGAAACATATGTAATAGTAAGATTTCTTCGTTAATGATATCGTCATTTTTCATACGAGTTTGGAATACCTTTGAGAAATATATGGACGTGCATGTATATTGTACTATTTGTTATAGTTTGTTTTGCTAATCGTTTCGTAGTGATTAAAGTGACATCAGGAAAGTTTTAGATTTCAATCAGCACGATGCTGAGTAACGCATTACGAAACCATATTACAAAACATATGCGACCTTGGCGGTTTAACCAAGACGTCGAGCTACAATAATAACATCATTTTGACATATTTATCGTACACACGGTGTTCAAAACAACAATATTTTAGGCATGACAGTAAATAATTAGGAACAGTTTACGGAGAACTGAGATATGTTTGTTAGAGACACTTTCGATGCACCAGTAGGAAAAAATAAAACACACAATTAAATATACCTATCAATAGTATTTCACGTGCTAATTTGTGTAATGAAGATTTGTATGGAGAGAAGAGATCGTGTAATTAATCTTATTGATCATACGTAACATCCAGTAACACTGTTCAAAGGCAAATAAAAATGAAGAAAACGCTGTCATCTTTTTAAAAATATTAATATCAATGAGAAGATTCAGCTAGTTTTTAAATTCTAATAATGTCATTATCAATCGATGCAATAGGGTGATTTATGGATTCATAAGTAAACAGAATAATATTATTTCTTCCTTTTCATTTTACCTTAGTTTCCTTGTATTATTTTAATGTAATTAATGTACTTTCAATCCAGCGATAACCTGATAAAGATGACAGTAAATGATAAAGATGCTGCAGTGTTAAGTTTCGTGAAGCACATGTAACTGAAGGTACATGAAAACATTTAAAACGAAACAAAACAGTGAAAGCAAAAAGAAAATAGGAGTATGAACGATGAGCACACACACACGCACACACGCACACACACACAACACACACACACACACACACACACGCACACACGCACACACGCACACACACACAACACACACACACACACGCACACACGCACACACACACAACACACACACACACACATACACACGCACACACACACACACACACACACACACACACACACACAAACACACACAAACACACACAACACACACACACACACACGCACACACGCACACACACACAACACACACACACACACACACACACATATATATATTCTTATTATGTTCGAAGCTAGGTCAAATGTTGAACACAATTAACTTAAACGTGTATGCGAATCCAGTACTACACCGTACCTCTTTTAACTGTAACTTTGCACCAAATACGTGGGAAAGATCTAGAAGAAACACCAGTATATAATATATGTCCAGAAAGACTGTATGTAACTTGAACAAAACCTAATTACAAAATTTACTTACATATATCCATGAAGTCTAAAATGCATGGCACTTTTCATCCGTAGGTTCTGTAATAGAATCTATATAGATTCATAATAGAAGCGTTAAGGAGGCACGCTTCTGTTGTTTTCTTCTTTAAACAATGATACCGAATGTTCAGTTTCAAATCAAGGAAAGACATACGAGGCGTTTTAATGCATAAAACTTGTCTTGTTACGATTATTTATTTACATATGATTATAATCATGACAAACGTCTGAAATATATATTCACGGTTATAACAGGCTTCGACCTTAAAAAGACCAAGGAAATATGTTTAATAACTAATTGCTTGACAATGCATATTTAATCGTTGGAAGTAAATTATCGATATCTCGAAAGCAATTATAGGATCCTATAAGTTCCTGTTTAACTGATAAAGCATCTAGCATGTCGCATTACTCAACTTCGTATTTTTCCGTGAGGATCATTTTTCAGACTTAATCATTTCCAGCGATTTAAATGTCGGCGTTATGTACACATCAACAAACCGGTTACATCGGAGGGATAATCGTATAAATAGCGGAATTACCCGAGGATTTAAGAGTATTCACTAAAAGCTATGAGTATAACAAACACTTCATGAATTGATTTGGTAAATTCTCTTGTTGCAAAGTTCAGTTTTCACAAACCTTTATCAAACTATATCGGTGTATAATTCATTGTGCTGAATTTATCGCATCGGACGGAGCATTATATGAACAAATCCTCATCAAGATAGACAGGTTACAAAGAAACAGGACGTCATTACCGTAAGAAGTAAATACTTGTTTTATAAATTAAAATTTGATGTATTTTTTCACGTATCTGCTTTATTTACAATTATTGTTAATACGGTATGTTTAATTCATGCATGAAGGAAATACTTTGTTTATGACTGAAATTTTATAAATGACATGTGCTATGTGACTATGTTCTGTCATATACAATTACATAAGGCTAAAACAGGTTATAAGTTGACCATGCTGTTATCGAAAATATCGTTGTGTAAGTTAGTTAAAAGAAATCATAAAAAGTTGTATCGGAATGGACATACTTTTAAAGGCAGCGTAATAATATGTGGAATAAAACACTCAAACATAAGTGACTTTAATGGTAGTTCATGTAGCTAAACTGTCGGCTACCACCTTAAAGTCAGTGTTGTTGTATGTTTATACAAACAGTTAATGAGTATCTTTTAAATAGAGAACAAGTCATAGCGCTTTTATTGTTTGATCTCCATTTTCGATCCTGTGAAACACAATTTTCCTTTTTTACAGATGAATCTTCTGATAATCATCTTTTGTTGTCTTACGTCTGAGAGGTTAGCATGTAAGTGAATGCAGCGTTTTCTACATAAAGACACACGTAAATACGAAAGATTTAACAATATGTGATACAATTACATATTTATTCATTTTTATTGTGTCATTTGATAACGATAACTGCTTAGAATATTTGATATACTCCGTTACTTTGTTATGTCTAAAAATAATAACATAACTAAACGATGCACAGCCATCAGTAAAATCATTTAAATTTACTTGGGTTAATATTCTCGTCTTGTTTAGGGAGCCAGACAAATGAAAAAGGCACCGTAAACACAGAGTGTGCGTCTATCTTGTGTAGCTGTTGTAGTGAGAACACCACGTGTACAATTGAACAATATGGTTCGTGTGGTGGCCAGTGTAAGGTAGGATACTTTGGTGTCAAATGTAAGAACAACTGTCCAGACTACTGTGTAGCATGTCAAGATCCGTTCAACCCAACTAATGATCCTTCATTGTATGCAGTGGCCAACTGTACACAATGTAAACAAGGCTATTATTCTACACCAGAACTCTATCAGTGTCAGTTACACTGTTCTCCCGCGTGTCAAACATGTACTTCATATACAACATGCGACTATTGTAAAGACGGGTACTATTTGTCAGGAAAGATATGCTATCCGTGCCCAACTGTATGCAGTTCTTGCAAGTCATTAGACCATTGTTTATCCTGTCAAAGAGGATATCATTTGTCTGACGGTGGTTGCTCAAGTTGCCCTGAACCCTGTGCTTCTTGTACAACTCTAAGCCAATGCACACAATGTAAGGATGGATATTACATATCAGAAGCAGAAATTGGCGTTCGGAACTGTCGTCCGTGTTCGATCGGTTGTGTGTCAGGACAATGTAACAAGACATCTGGCATCTGTCCGTGTAAAGACACATTTACCAGAGATAAGTGTGATAAATGCGTCGATGGAAGGTTCGGTGAAGACTGCTTAAATTACTGTCCAAAGAACTGTCGCTTTGATAACTGCGACAAGTTCACCGGCGCTTGCTTAGGCGGTTGTTTTGCAGACTTTTCCGGAGATCAATGTTGTTTGGAAGGTCCAGGATGTAAAACTTGCTCTTCAGAGTATGTCTGTGTGGAATGTGTCTCTGGCAAACACGGTGCCACCTGCGAAAAGGTTTGTCCAGAGGACTGTGAGAACAACGTGTGTTACAAAGACACTGGTGCATGCCGCGCTGTTAGGGAATCTAGGAAATCAAACAATAACGCCGCTGTCATAGGAGGAGGAGTGGCGGGGGCGCTGGCTGTCATCGTCATTGTTGCTGTGGTGGTTATTTTGTATAGAAGACGGTTAGTCATTCTTTCAATTATAAGTCGTCTTAGGTATAAAACTACAATGTGGTAAAACTCAAGCAATTTATAAACGCAAAGTAATAGTTCAATATTGGTCCTAAATACGTACATCTATAGGAAAAAATAAATATACTTACATTCTAAACATGTCTACCTTAAGTCTGTATTAATAGTATAACAGGTAGTAAGTTACGTTGATGCTATGCGCCAGTCCTTTAAAATATAAGGTAACATTTTGCATCACTTAAAAGGGTTTTATGCACCATGAAGGAGAATATGCATAATCAGAATTAACTAGATTATTTCTCAATATCTGTTTTAGAACAACCCTGGCAGAAAGTGCGCCCTCAAGTGAAGGTATGCCAGTATTGTTTTAGATTATTATCTATTACAAATGTGTTTGCGAGATGAATCAACACGAGGTATTCATAACTTCTTCTTAATTGTGAAACACACCATTTCTTTGTTGCTTGCTGTTAATTTTAAGAGCTAGTTTTCTTATTACTACATCAAATAAATTCACATTCATTAGCAAATAAACTCTTCACTTAAACCTAACACTTACCTTACTGTCTGCAAACTATGTAATTTAATTGGTTTATCTTTGTTAAAGTGTTTGCCCGTAACATCTCAGACATTCCAGGACATCAGCAGCCGAAATACAAGGATGGACAGCTTTAGGGATCAAACAACCAATCAAATCAGATTGTAACAAGTAAGTTAGAGACAAAATACCAAGCTGAAAGAAGGTAATAATTAAAATTATACAACAAATACGGTACGACAAAGGAGCGTATTAAACCTATTATCATTAGAACATTAAACATACATTTGTTATTCATTTTAACTGGTTAATAAGTGTTTCACAATTACCTGCATGATCAACAGAACAACATTGAGCATCCTTAAACTCTTGAACAATCATAACTGCATTAACGTACTGTACGAAAAATTGTGTCAGTTTACTATTTTGTATTATGTGATATGTCTATATTATCTGTTGAAAAAGACAAGTTGATCAGACACGTGTAACTGTCTTCTTAGCGTACCAGAACCCCTCCTTCCAGAACCTGGGTAGTCCAGACACCGACGACAATATGTACGCTGAGCTACAGGATGAGGGCTCAAGGGCCTGAGAGTTTAAGACTGGAGTCATTCTCAGGAGTCTAGCTCAGTCTCCAATTTTGATGCCAAGACAATATTTACGCTTCTGCCTTACTTTCCAAGTTCCAGGCGACAACAATAATCAATCGTGCTTTGTCTCAGAATACAACATTATCTTATAGTGGTGTTACATCCAAAATGCGTTTGCTGTTTTTTCTTATTATAAAAATTTAAACATTTGTTAACTGAGCTATTTCTTATTATGTGCTTATTATCTCCCTTGGTAATTCCCATCAATACCCTACCTAGAATAATGGGAATCAGTGTGCATTTGAAGAGTGTTTACTATATCAACACATTATAATAAAGTATTTCTAAGAAAACTCATCTGTATTCAAGTTGTTATTTCAATTATCAATTTTGACGCAAAATATAGCCTGACACATTACAATATGAGACTTCGCAAGAGTCATCAAGACGTATAATTATTAACAGACGTATAATTATTAACAGACACATTGGAAGTGTATCATCAATAACAAGCACCGGTAACAAAATTGCAACATTTACAAAGAGACTAAGGCGACCTGCGTACGACTTGACGTCTTTGTCAAGAATTTACTCATAAAAGAAACCAGTATATACATGTTAAGTTGAACTTCTCAAATGGATTTTGCATTGCGACTCTGGTCAATGTAACACATTTGCAGCCAAGTTATTATGTAGACTTTACGCACCTGTCGACCGATGCGCATGCATGGGAATGTTATTTGTATGCGCTAATTATGGCGCACGAACGTATTGAAAGCGAAAATACATTTTAAACGTGATGTACAGTAAACACACTGAACATTTCCAAGACAGATCGGACTAGTAGAATTTTGGCCGAATACAATTTTTACAAGTCAAAATCTATCGAACTATTTTTAATGTCGAGTCTTGACTAGCTTTAGAAGCAAACTAATATACATAGTCTAGGAAAGGGATTTTATATTCCTAATCTTTTTTCATCGATCGTTTTCCCTCTACTTAAACATTGAGCGATGATCTTTGTCTATTTCAAGTGTTGATATTCTTCAATCTGACATTTTGTTTCCGATCGATGGTAAGTAAAGTACATAGAGAGGTTTAGGCTTCTAAAAAAAACTTGTAATATATCTATTATTATAAGTTATTTTGCCGACGGACCGTTGTAAATCTCTAAATGCTGGTTGCTTTGGATATTTATACAATATTTCGTGTCGGTTGTTCTGCCGTTTTACGTGCTTTTGTGTTTAAGTTTGTCTAGAGCTAGTTCAAAAGTTTAAATGTGTTTTAATTGTACTAATACATTGTCTAAACATGAATGATCATTGAATTCGTTGTACAGTTTCGAGGCCGACATAACATTTAATATATCCAACTGTCCAACTGTGAAGCACCGTAAAATATGTTAAAGTCATTACTGATATACTGACGATGATGATTGTTCTAATATAGGACTTTGCTACTTTCTTCCCTCATTGATATCTTGTTAACCTCGATTTTTAACTGACAATGACTTTACACATATTTTCGACTAGGCCAAGAATCGCCGCACATTCCCGTGAACTAGTGATTTGTTGGATATATTCTCGAGGAAAATACTAGAAAACGTATTGTTTTTCAGTATTTTTGCAGTTCCCTTTAATATAGCTGTAACTGATATTAGAATCACGTAGAACTTTGGATTGGTTCTACTTAGAGATAGGAGATGTTCCAAATAATACATGCTTGTCAGTTAACATATTTATTTTTTAATTGTCACAAGTCAATGTGGTTATATAAACTGACATTCGGTACGAACTAAGAATGACATGTCATAATTAGGAGATATTTGCCATATCAATTATTATTGTAAGATATTCTGGCAAGTATCGTTCATTTGAGTTTAAAACAATACGAATAAAGACAATATAAACATCGTTTTCATTCTCAGATGCCACAATCTAGGGATATTGTATTAGTCATGGTAATAAAGACCGATTCATGCTATTTCTCTGGTTGTTAGGGTTAAATCAGCTGACCAGATTACCGGATAAAGCCTCTATATTTGGATTGCGATTAGCTTTCTGATTAACCGCCTATATTCCCTTGACTTTATAAATAAATGCTCTCAAATGTCTATCTATGCTAAATCTGCTTTCCGATTCAATTCTCCGCTCACAGCCACTCCTTCCCAATCCTTTCCTTTCGTCACGTGACGCATGTAGCTTCATATGGGATTGCCATATCGTAATTAACATTAGTCCGGCAGCTATATATAGTTACCGCGCACACCCCCCCCGCCCCCCCCCCCACTCCTGGACTTTTTTTCATGGGTACCAAAATGTTTGTTAGGGTGTCTAGAAACTCATTTGGGCTACATGACAACTGATGGTTTCCATGGCAACCATCATGAACTTTTGATTGGAGGGTATGTTTAGAAAAAATGCTTATAACTTTTCCAAAAAAACCGGTGATCTATAAGTATACAACCGGTACTCATTTATTGGTTAGTAAATGGCCATTATGGCCATATATCAGTGCAAATTAGCCTTTATGAATATTCATAAATTTTTAATAAGAATCTAAAAATATATATTTTTTTTAAAAAAGCTGATAAGATACTTTTTATTTAAAAGCAATTTTCAAATAAACAGTTTTGAAAGTTATATACATACCACTACTTGTTTAACACGCGTTGGTCTAGGTTTCATTTAATTTTGTTCATTTTGTGATTTTTTTATTTTATTATTATATTTTTTATCAGTTAATCTAAATGCATAAATTGGCTAGAAGTCTGCTTATTTTAAGTAACCATAACTTTGAAGAATAATTTTTGTATCATTTCTTAAGTGGAGGCTATCACTAAACTTAGTTTTGAAATAAAAAAAATATGCAAATTAGTAAACCTGAATATTCATATATCTTAATCAGAATCTAAAAATAGACTTTAATTTCGAAAAGTTTATTAGACGTCATTTCATTTAAAAGCCATATTCAAAGAAACTGAACAATGGTACAAGTTAAATAGACACCTCTCTTAGTCTGACACAAGTTGATTAAAGTTGTGTATTAATTGGTCGATATTTAACGACTTTGTATTTAATTTCTATGGAATTTTCATGATTGACTTTAAAATGTGAAATTGATAAGAAATCTGCTTGTATTCGTCTATTGTACTGTATTGCTTATAACTTATTGGTAATTTCATTTATCAATTATATTGAAGACTATCGCTTAGCCAGGATTTGAAATAAATAGGTATGCAAGTTAGGCTTAATAAATATTCATGACTCTTAATTAAGAGGTAAATGCATATATATTTTTAAATTGCTATATATTTTTTTCTGACACACAATCTTATAAAATTTACAACAAGTCTATTGTTGACTAGTCAGAGTTATTTCTCATGATAATGAACAGTAGTTTCCCTTTGGTTACGAAAACTGCAACAATATATATATATAAGTCTTTTTAATAAACGCATTAAATGTGCATTTTTATAATAGTTAAGAAAATTCGTATATGGTTATATCCAAAAAGCACACACAAATATCTAAAACTGTAATATTGTTATACAAACATTTTTTAATTGTAACACCTTTAATTAACTAAGTTAACTTTAATTAATTGTAATTATGCTTCCTTTGTATTATTTGACACACTTGTATAATAAAACTTATTCATATGTCTGACTGTCAGTCTTAATATACTTAAATAGGTATATAAGGAAAGGTCAAATAAGAATTACCACTGACATTTAAATCTAAACTACTAGACAAAGGTAAACAATGTAAATGTAAAAGTGACATAAACAAAGACAAGAGACACACAACAAGAAAACACATTAGTTAACGCCTTTGAATTATCAGTCGGCAAAAGGACAGACTGGGTTGTTTAAACCTGGTCTCTGGAGCGCTGCAAACGTGTACTTCCAGAAGGGTTTTCTGTTGAACAAACAGTGTACATAAACATATGCCATCAAAGTGAGACAACTAACAGAAATCACCTGCACATACAAAATAACTCGTAATAAAATAAAACTCAAAATATGTACAATATGTACAGTAGATAAAAGCCACGGCAACCTAAAATGTCCAAATGAGAAAGTAGTTTTAAATAAAACAGCCCAAACGATGACGTATAATAAGAACAAGTTAATGACGTCAGCCATGGCCTAGTATGTCAGATGTGTCAAATATGAAATCAATAAAAATACACGAATGAAAACATCGAATTGTTGAGAGAGACAAAAACACACACAAACACACAACAACAACAAAACACAAACGTTTTCGGTACTCTAGTATTTTTTTGTGTTTAACCTAGGTCAATAAATTGAATATTTATATTGGTAAGCATACAATGTAAATGACGTAACAATGTAATGTGGAATTGTATTTAGTTCAAATCGTACAATAAAGTAGTGACAGTAATAATGATATATTTTAAGAAGCCTTTCCCGCATGGCGGTTGGCT
Organism: Sinonovacula constricta; assembly: GCA_007844125.1. Taxonomy (NCBI): domain Eukaryota; kingdom Metazoa; phylum Mollusca; class Bivalvia; order Cardiida; family Solecurtidae; genus Sinonovacula; species Sinonovacula constricta. Next base: position 20,170,260 of record CM017570.1, on the reverse strand, counting down.
TAAAATATATGCGAAGCAATTCAATACAAAAAACTATTTTTTTAAAGAAAAGAATAACACATTCTGGATTTAGTAATATATGTTCTTGACAGAGCATATGGCAATTTTTATTTTTCTGCATTTATATGGGTAATCAAATATATGAAAAATAAACGTTGCCTAATTGATATTTATAAATTTACTTTATGTTTAATATTCTTGCTAGATATAAAGGTATCCAATAAAATGATTTTCCTTTTTTCGCCTAATTTATGCTTTATTTATCCTCTCTATTGTTTGATAGCTTATATTTATTCCTATATTAAAAGTGGTACCTGACAGTTTGCACCAAATACTTTTTCTCAAATAACCAAACTCATTGTTACCTGAAAAGGTCATATAGCATGCTGTTTATGGATGCCCTAGATCTGTAGGTAAAGTGAAGCATTACACCAAAATCGTCATTACATTCAGGTATTTCCTATCTGGGCCACGCTGCAGAGATAGCTATTTTTAAACTAAGGAAACCACGTGACAGCTTACATTTGAGATCGTGTTATACCGTCATCCGGTTAGTGTGAGCTGACGTCGGTATCTATTTTTAGCAGAGATCACTTTCGTGCTTATTTATACATTTGAAAAAAAATGTACACTTAGAGTACGTGTTCACACATGTAAGTAGTGTTCAAAATCGCCTTTACTCAGACTTAAGTATATATTTATTCAGGAATTATGCATGCATTCCTAGAAACCTTGGGAAAATAATGTTGCATTTGCTGTTGGTAAACTATCGGATACCATCTTTAAGTATCAATTTGGTGATTTGCCTTTAATACTATCCAGGGACGCGACACACATGTAAAATAAAAGGAAGAATCGACCCAATTTTACAATAGAATCTGCTGATACTGTTATAGTTTTCGCTTCGCACGATTCACCTTGCTTTCCAGTCAATACACCCATTGTACATGTTGATATATTACACTAGTGCAATACAGGTTTTTGAATAATGACGTCATCGACGTCATCATAATGCAGATCGTCCCATACTCTTTTTCTCTGAACTCGTTTACTACTAAATGATAACTGTCAGATTCTATTTATATGCATTTAACCTTTATATAAATATAAACTACCAATAAAAGAATAAGGGCATAGGTCTTGAAGAAAAGTGTTAAGTTAAGTTCGAACGGTACATTAGATTACGCATGTTTGACATGTACGTGACAAATGATATGTTTGATTTAACCATTGCTATAATATACAATTTCGCAGTACGGCAACAGTAATATTGTACTGGATGAATTATACTTTCAAATTATCAAAGTAAACTTTTAAACGTTACTGTTGTAAAAAAGGCATCTATGTGTGAAAAGCTTGTTAACTTAAAAAGATCGTATCCGCCAATTTGCAAATAAGTGTAAAATACAAATTGAAATTAAGGAAGCATCAACACAGAGCCAAATGCTAAAAATACACACAAAAGTTAATTCCTTAGAATGATCAGTCAGTCGAAGGACCTATTTAGGGCGGAATTTCCTGACTTCTGGATGTGTGTTATCAACTGGTGCTGACTGGTCGAAATACACGTGGTCATACTCACCATCATCATCATCTACACGCGACTTCTGTGATGGACAAGCCATCGTGTTATTTATACCGTCCTTCGTTGCAGCATTGTAACAATTTGCCGTATCGTACATATCGGCTGGTATTCCACGACGTTGTAATGGAACACTGTTTTTATTATATGCACGATTATCTGCGACACATGTTGAAAAGCTTGCTTTACCGTACGTATCCGCTGGGATTCCAAGAGGTTGTGATGTACAAGCCAACGTGTTATATATACCATCCTCCGTTACAACACTGTAACAATTTGCCGTATTGTACATATCGGCTGGTGTTCCACAACGTTGTAATGGAACGCTGGTGTTATTATATGCACGATTTTCTGCGACAAATGTAGAACAGCTTGCTTTATCGTACGTATCGTCTCGAATTTCACCACGGTGTGGTCGTATAGCCGCGTTATACATACGATTGTCTGTAGCAAATTGTGAACAGTTTGCTGTGTCGTACACACTTTCAGCAGTTGGGGTTCGATTGGGTGTCGTGGTGACTTGGACTTGACTTGTCAAAACGCAAGATCTTTGGGCGGGCTCTTCTGCCAGGGCAACCTCCGGCGACCAGAGTCTCCTTATCGTCCTGTCAAGGCTGGTATATGAAACGACAATGTGGCAGATATTAATATAGTGCATTCTGACAGCTTACAACAGGAGTTCACACAACACGTACAGAATGCATTGTAGCCCAATAGGTAAAGTCTCGATTCCAGGTACAATAAGCTCACCTTATATTCCGGGTTGGTTGATTGCAACATTATTTAGATGCTAGTAGAGTAGGTCGCCTGTAAACGCTCAAGCAATTACACGGGTTCTTCCTCGACCAGTGTCAGACAAATGTGAAGTGAAATTGAGAGGCATCATGCGGCATTGCTTTTCACAGCGAAGGCAGCATTATATCTGCTGCAAATGGATAACTCTCCAAATGACTTAAAAATCGTTAGTGGTACGATAAACCAAACCAACCTAAACAAAAGCAAACAAGCACTCAAAACAATGCTTGATTGAATAGGTAAACGAGGATCCACAAAAAGGAAAGCACATAAACACTTAAACGATTTAAACAACAGGGTATTTGATTTGCAATTGAAACGAGACGTATTTGATTTGAATTTGGATTGAGGCGTATTTGATTTGTAATTGGATCGAGACATATTTGATTTGATATTGGATCGATGCGTATATGATTTGTAATAATAACGATGCATATTTTGATTTGTAATTGTAACGAGGCGTTTTTGATTTGCAATTGAATCGGGGCCTATTTGATTTGTACATCTATCTAGGCGTATTTGATTTGGATTTGAGTCGAAGTGTATTTTATTTTCAATTGGATCGAGGCGTATTTGATTTGCAAATGGATCGAGGCGTATTTGATTTGCAATAGGAACTATGCGTATTTGATTTGTAATTGGATCAGTCAATAGAACTTAATGCTATAAATAATAAGTTAAAGTCAACTTTCAAACTGCTGCTCATTCAGCCGACTGTACAGTTTACCCCCAAGTAATTGGGTGTATTCGTTTATCCCGTACTATGGCAGCCGACACATGGCGCTGGGAAGTCATATTACTGCCCCGAACACTTGTACCCGTTAATACACCTGGGTGGAGTGGAACAATTTGACACAAATTTCTTGCTCACGGAAATTAAGGGCGACCTGACCGATGTTCGAATCACTAACCCCTTGATCCGGAGTCGTGCGTCTTATTATGCTCACCTCTGCCTGTGTTGACAAATCACTTTTCCAATCAGCAGGATAACGACTACACATGCGGCTACAACAACAACAGTGATCAGGGTAGGATGGTCTGAAAAACAGCAAAGAAGACCTCTAAGCTGTTAAATATTTGCTCTTCTACAATCAATATGATCATTTTAACAAAAGGTTATTTTTATAAACCAAGACCTCAGACGGGGATCTGGGTCAAAGCTCTGACCCACCGTAGTACAGCTGCATGATCGCATTCAAGTGATGTTTTAGATTTGTGTAAATCTCAGAAACGTATTATTTTAAGTGAATGTAGTACATTTCGTTTCGATCCGCCCTTTTTGTTTATATATTGTCTCTTCAATGTTAAAAGATAAACAATAACTACAAATACATTTACTACTTACTGTAATATTACAAAGACATCTCTTAAATACATAATTTAATAATTAATAAATTCATGCTTTGTTTCCTACCTTCTGAGGAATGTACAGTCGTTGTAGGTTCTGCAATAAAAATGTTAAAATGTTTTGATATAACACTCACCCAAAACAATTCAGTTGGCAAGGCAAACACGTACACATTTGTTATTAAAAGAAATTCATTGTTGGTATATAGGTGACATATAAGCTGCGTTAATTATATTCATCCATACGTGGAACTTTCAGTGAGTTACATTCAATACTCTTTATAACATGTTATATTTGACATTCAATAATTA